>CABPRJ010000018.1:304958-362965 GCA_902439185.1 Cinara cedri
GGGGGGGTGGGCGGGCGTCCGAATCGACGACTTCCTCTTCTTCTTTATTTTTCTCCTTACGCCGCCACCGAGGAAGCGCCAGCGCCGCCAGCTCCACCGGCGCCGCCAGCTCCACCGGCGCCGCCAGCTCCACCAGCGCCGCCAGCGCCGTTGCACTGGTCGTCCTTCTTGGGACCGTCGTCCTTCTTCTCGTCGTTCTTGCGGTCGACGTTCCAGTCCTTTTCGTTCACGCCCATCCCGTTCAGGATGGCCGACACTTCGGTCGGGCACTGGAACTCGAGATGCGAAGTCGTGTGGCCCCTTATTATTTCCTCGGACGTCAACATCGGGATGAGATCGTCCAGTGTCTCGAGATCGGCCAGCGTCGGGTTACCACCGGTCACCTGTCCCAGAGCCGCGGATTCCGAATCTAGGTCCATCGGTTCCTGTTTGATCGTCGTTAAGTAGGCGGGAATGATCGAGTCCTCGGACGGGTCGATCTTAGACAGCATGTGTACGTCTTTCATCAACAGGGTCTGGGTGAGCATCAGGTCTTCTTCGTTGACGCAGTACTGATTGTGTTGGCCGTACAGATCGTAGAGCCGGCTGTTCGGGTCGCAGTGCGCGTCGAGGTTCGGGTCGCCGCACTGGAGCTGCAGGTCCATCTGGTCGATCTGGTGGTCGGACATCAGGGACACGGGGCTGAGCAACATGCTGCTATTGTAGTCGTCCTCGCCGTCGGTGGGCAAGTCGTTCATCTGCAAGCTGCTGATGGGCGGCAACAGCGTGATCGTGGCGGCCGAGTTCAACGTGTTGAGCATTTTGATTTTTAGCGGCTTGACGTCGTAGCCGTAGGACAAGTCGTCGTAAAACGTGGCGCTCTCCGGCGAATTGGGCGAGTCGCACGTCGGGCTGGTCGGCACTTCGGCGTGCACGGAGGCGGGTATGCGCACTTCGGCCGCCCCGTCCTTGATCAGACCGGGGCTCTTTGTCGATTCGATGGTGAAATGATACTTTAGCCGGTCCGTGTTCACGGGGCTCATGCGGTTCACCTGTATGATGCCGTTGCGCCGCACGAACGTTTTCGAGTCGAACGACGGTGCCGACGGCGAGGTGGGCGACGACGACAAGGACGCGGACGACAGCGGCGGCGACGGCGGCGCCACCGAACGGGCGGCCACGGACGTGTTCAGCCTGCCCTCCAGCAAGTGGACGGTGCCGGAAGTCAGCGTGGACGTCACGCGGCCGGTCGCGTTGTTGCCGAACTTTTTGCACAGGTTCTTGCGGAACTTGGACTGGGCGGTGGACAGCGGCGCGGCCTTTGCGATGGCGGACGCGGGACCGGCGGCCCCGGACCCGTTTACGTTCTTCGGCGTTCTCTTCCGGGGCCGGTACTTGTAGTCCGGATACTCTTTCAGGTGCATGAGTCTCAGCCGTTCCGCCTCTTCGATGAACGGCTTGCGCTGTTCGTCCGACAGGGTTTTCCACAGCATGCCCAGTTTTTTCGAAATCTCCGCGTTGTGCATGTCCGGTTGGAGTTCGCATATCTTGCGCCTTTCGATCTGCGACCAAACCATGAACGCGTTCATGGGACGCTTGATGTGATTTGGATTGTTCTTTTTCGTCTAGAAAAATCAGAAACAAAATTCACGGTTAAAAAGGCGTTGGAAGTATAGGGTAATAACGGCGCGCGAGCACGGTTCGCGGAGTAGGCGCTGTTACCGGCAGGTTCCGGGCCGTACAGTACGTACGAGTAATACTAACGATAATAACAATAATAATAAAATCATATTGTAACGCCGCATACAAATGCGATTAGGCGATCGAGTGGGTTTTTTTTTTTTTTTTTTTTCTATCGAACGCGCACGTCAAACGGCAATAACGACAACAATATTCGTTGGCAAAACGCGTTGGAAAAAAAAAAAAAATTAATAATAACAATAATATTAACAACAACAATAACAATAACAATAACAATAATAATAATAATAATAATAATAACAATAATCATAGGTAATCACAGGCCCAGTGAAAACGTCCGTCGTGTAAACAAAAAACGAAAAGGGCCGGCGCGCGCACGGGCAGCAACAACCGCGGTGATAATAAACAACGATGTTAATAATAATAATAACACAATAATAATATTGCCAACGTGTAGATACGTGTTGTTGCGTGTGTGCGCGCGCGCGCGCGCGGTGCCCGGCGGGCGGGCGTCCGACCGGCCGGCCGTTTATACTTTCACTGTCAAGGCGTCGCGCCGCGGCGGCGAGCGGGTCGGTGTTGTGTAACTCAAGGTCATTAACAAGGCGCGCACGCATACACACGCACATACACGTACACAAGCGAGCGCGCGCGCGCCGCCCGGCGTACGCCCGCGTACGCTGCCGGCGGCGGCGGCGGCGGCGTTCGCACCGCGACCGTTTCCTCGCGGGCCGGCGGGCGGGCACACGCGGAAAAGGCGAATGACTCATTGCGCGCCGCCACACGCATACGCGAGTACACACACACACACACACACGCGCGCGCCCGAGCGCGCACACAAACACAACAACCTTCGGACGGGGCAACCACCTGTCTACCTGTGCGCGCGCGACCCCGCCGTCCCGTCCCCCGCCGCCGACGCGGCACGTTCGTCCGCCCGACAGTTCGGCTCAGCTGCTGCTGCTGCTGCTGCTGCTGCCGCTGGCTGTTCCGCCGCCGGCGGAGAGGTACGCGCACTCCTCTGCCCCCACCGCCCGATTTACGCCGGAATATCGCGACCGAGAAAGAGGGGAAACGATACGATAATACTGTAGTGTCACGAAAATCCGGTTGGCCGAGATTTAAACGGACGGTGGGGAGGGGAAAATGAAAACACCGCGAGAAAATATTCGCGGATTTGGTTTTAGCCACGGGAAGATTCTGTTTTTCCCGACGGAATTCGCTCGTAAAATCGCCGATAACGTACAATTCGTACGCGCCGCGCCCCCTGGGTGGGTGGGGGGGAGGAGGGAGAACGCGGAATTTTCCGCGGTCTTCCGGACGAAAAATTTCAGAGGAAATTTTAAAAAAAAAAGCCCTCCCGTTTCGCGGTCGATTGACGCGTACCGATACCGAAAACGGACGGGGCGGGCGAAAAAGAACCGTTTCGTACATTTGTCCGTACACCGCCGGGGCGGCTTCGTTAGAGTAAAAAAAAACGCGCGCTCGCTATTCGGCCGGGAATAACAATAATTCCAATCGTAACCGATCCGGTAAAAAAACCGTCGTTTTTTCCGGCGCCGTCAGCGGCAGCGCGGGCGACGGATTGGCGGTTTACGAGTTCCGAAAAAACAAAACCCCTCGACGAGCATAGGTATCGGATTCGCGTTTTTCGTCCGGCGCCGGGCGAATCCGACGACAACGACGACCGCCGAACGATACGTGTGCTACGGCGCCGCGTACGTTCTCCGCCGACCCCCCTCGCCCCTCCCACCCGCCGCGGCTGTAGGTGTCGTTTCGGCACGACAGCCGAACGACGTTTTCCGTCCGCGTATCCACTGCCGGCCGGGAACGCGTTTTCCGTCCGTTCGTCCGCGGTAAAACTAAACGGTCGTTTTATCGCGCGCGCGGGCCCGGCGATTTTACCGCCCGATTAAAAAAAACGCGATCGTTTCGGCCGCGCGCGACGGCGACGGCTCGACGGCGCACCGCTCCGCCGGTTCCGCCGCGTACGGCGCGCGGGGACCTTGGTCGAGAACCCGAACGCGCGCGGCGCGCTCACGGACGAATATCTCCGCGGAGAACCCGCCCGCGACCGTTTCCGGGTGCGCGGTATTATTACGTAGAGAGAGAGATAGAGAGAGAGAGAGAGAGAAAAAAAAAACGTACGACGATTACCGATAACACGGATACATTGTTTTTGATTTTTTTTTTTTTTTTTTTTTGCTCACTATCGATAATATTTCTTCTCCCGTCCCGTCAGTTCACCGCGCTCGCGTCATCGGTACGGGCGACGGTCGCGGCCGCGGCGCCGTTACGCGGGAAGAAATTACCGCGCGAAACGGGGAAATGCTCGGGTGGTTGTGAGGCGGTGTGCGGGCGCGTTTGCGATACATTCCGAACGGGAATCGTAATTATCTGTCGGACGAATGGCGCGCGCGATCGGCCCGGCGTAATCGTCCGCGGGTTGTGCACGCGGACCGATAAATCCCGGACGCGGCGACGATCGAAATGTTTACGAAAAAAAACCGTTTGAGAAAAAAAATCGTAAACCGGAAAAATTTGATTTAAACAATTCATTCGACACTCGACGGACGGGTGAGGGAAAAAATGCGTCGCGAACTCGGCGACCGTTGATTTTATTTTATTATTTTTTTTTTTGTCGATCGCGTGTACGCACGTTGATTTTTCCCCAAGTCCCGTGGAAATAGCGGGCGGGCGGCGAAAAAACACGATTTTTTCCCCGCTTTATTTCTCGCGTTTTTCGGAAACTCCGTAAACAATCGCGGAATTGAGCGGCGGGTTTTTTTTTTTTTTTCCCCGGCGTTTTTAATATCGCCGTCGAACGTCCGGCACGGGGCGCGAGAACTTTATCGATATCAGCGTTTTTTTTTTTTCTCATTATTGTCGCCGGTCCGAATTGAAGAAATAAAAAAATTCGTTGACGAAAATTACGCACGAGTTGTAAAAAAAAAAACCGACAGAAAAAAAAAAATGTTTTTTGTCGAACGCGCGAGAGCTCCGAGATAAGAGACGTCATCTCGGCGAACGGATGTATTTTAACGACGGATCATCCCGAGCGAATTTTTTTATGAATATTTTTTTTTTTTTTTTTTTTTTAAACGAAATTATTATTTATTTTATAGCGACGGACGAGAAAACCGACCGGGGAAACCCGTCGGGATTTTTCGTCAGGAAATTTTGATAAGTTTTTTTTTTTCTCTCGGACTCGCGGTCTCCGACCGGGATAAAGCGCGACGTTGTTTTTTATTATTATTTTATTTTTTCACATAATTTCGGTAATAATCGTTTTTTTTTTCACCCGCAGTCGCCGAGAGAAACCGGAAAAAAAAAAAATAACCGGCGACCGGCGATTTTTTTTTCTTCTTCCCGGCCGCTCGCCCGTATTTCTCGTGGAAACAGCCGATTATTTTTTTTTCGCCGCACACGCGCCGTATCCGCGGACTCGGCGTTTTCATAATGGTTTTTTTTGTGTGTCCCCGTCACGCCGGCCGGGCTTTCTCACGCGGAAAAATATCCTAAAATTTTTATCCTATTTTGTCGGGTCGGGGGAAGCCCAAGTCTCGAAACACGTACCTGCGTCGCGTCCGAGTACGGCGTCGGCGAATTCTCGTCGACCAGCTGAGATCCGAACAGCGGCTGTTCCATGATCGCGTCCGAGTCGTCGGGGCTGACGACGATCTCCTGTTTCGGCACCATTGTCGGTATTATCGGAATTTTCGCGTCGGTTATCCGGCCCGGGCAATAGGATTCGGGACGCGGGAACGGAAAAAAAAAAAAATTATTTCAACGAAATCACGGTCGACACGAAAAATTCGAAAAAATTTTTTCGCGAAAATTATCGCGTTCGTTCGGGGGAAAAAAAAAAAAATAAAATAAATATCGACTTCGAAAATGTTTGACGGGAAAAAAAAAAAAAAATAAAAAAATATATCGGTAAATTATTGTTTAGTTCCGACGTATAAGTGTTCTCGCACACTTCGCGTAAATACTCGGTACGAAAAATAATATTAATAATCGCGACCGTTCACGACTGTCGGTCAACACACGCGATCGCGCACTGACACCGGTGTCTCGGGCGATGTGCCTCGGCGTATGCTCAAGCGTCCGGAGACTCACTGACTGACTGACTGACTGACCGCGGCGCGCGGGCGCTGGACAGAGAGACGCGAGAGCAACTGATCGACAACGACGACGACGACGAAGCCACGGGGACTGACCACTACCACTACACAGCAGCGCCGGCCGTCTACTGACACGCGGTACCGGCTTCACGACTGGTGTTGTTGTTGTTGTTGTCGGCGTTGCGGATCGCGACTGTGCTGCTGCCCTGCGGCCGTGTTTACCAACGTGTACATGTCGCGCGTACAATGCGGCGTCGCGTACTGTGCCGGCGGGACTGACGAACGACTGCTGCTGCTGCTGCAGCTGTGCTGGCCCGCTGCCGCCCGAACGATACGGCGGCGCGCGCGGCTTCGCGTAGAGAGCGCTCCGCGTACGGCGGCGGCGACGACGGGTCGAACGGGCGTGCGCGCGCGCGGTCGCGACGACGGTACGGCTGTTGAGAGTTACGGCGGCGGCGGCGGCGAGCGGGCGAGTTACGTTGACGACGCGTGTGCGTACGACGTGCGTAAACGGTTTATGGGATCGCTGACGGGCGCGCGCTGTATACTGAACGGCGCGCGGCGGCCGGTCATAACGTCGTCGTAGCCCCCACCGCCGCCGCCGCCGCCGCGAGACTCGTTTCGACGCGCCATCACGGTAACGCGGCCCGACGGATTCTCGACGTACTACGCCGTCGCCGGAACGCTTTCCGACCTTAGAATACGGTTCTGGAAAGTTCCGAAATTCCGCCCGCGAGGATTCGGCTTTTCGAACGATACGTCGTCGTTTTAATATTCGAATAACAATGAAAAAAAAATTAAAAAAACAACGCTATTATTGAACGGCGGCGGAGGCGGTCGAACGAAATTTCCACGGTGACCAGGGTCCGTTCACATTTCCTGCACGGACGCGTAATCGGAGAATATAAACGGTTGACGGGGAATGGGCTGAACGTCGAAATTCCCAAAAGGAAACGATACGATATTATATCGTACCGTTATGCCGTTATGGTCAAAACCGAACATCCTTCGGCCCCGCGAATCGCATTCGCCACGACCAAAACCGACCGGGACTCCAGTACTGTAGCGTTTTAACTAATTTTTTTTTTCTGTTGCAACCATTCGCGTCCGAAATATATTGATGCCGATCGATTTCCAGACCGTTTACTGAATGTGGTAATTCGAACACGGGGTGTGCCGCCCGCGGCCCGCGGCAGATTTCAATGCGGGCCCTCGCTTCGATTTCAAAAACCGTCGGTTGATATAACGAGAACAAATTTATTTACAGAGCATAAAACTACGAAACATTAAAAATTAAAATGAACTTTTAATTCCACATAAAAGTATAATACACAAAAAGTTTTATCTCTTTCGGGATCCGTTAGCGATTAGGAAACTAATGTAACTGAACCAACGATAAAATCAATTTTAAAATCGTTTTCTGTTTATATTATAGATGAACGTATTATATGTTTTCCTCGTAATTATAAACAAAATTTAACGGTTCGTACAAATATTTCTGCTCGTTGTTCGCCGTACGGTAAAATTGTAAATACCAATATGCGTGGCCAACGACAACTTCCGCTTGGCACGATGTGGCCCGGTCTTCGCGAAAGGTTGGACGCCCCCGGTTTAAACCGAGTAACAGTAGAAATAACAGTATACACACATATCGGGTATACGCATCGGGAACGTATTCGATTGACGACGGATCGAAGTTGTCTCTCGGTTGATTTGACGGTCGATTTTTATCGATCGGCGTGGTTTGTGGATCGCGCGCGCAATAGACCGTACGGGTCGGACCTATCCGAAAATCAGAAAATCCGGATTTTGGATTTCGAAATTCGGAAATCGTCTGGTCGGTACCACCGAGGAAGTCGATTTTCGATTTTACAATCCGATTTTTCCATAATAATCGGGAAAAAAACGTAGGGACAAACGGACGAACACGTTACGACAAAATACGATTATCGGCCTTTTGTAGACGTGGTGAAATGTTCAAAACGTTCTAGCTGTTTTCAGGCCACTTACGGTTACTTGGTTATTTCGTGTTTGTATGTGTATTTTCGTTTGGCAGGTATCCGTGATTAAAACCGTTATGCGTGTCGAGAGAAACTTTTCGGATTTCGAAAATCCGCATTTTTTCCGCCGCCGAACCATTTAAACCCGGCGTTAATTCTCTATGGTTTTTTTAACTAGTAAAAATCGAATTCGACGAAAGATGTTTGTGAAATCTGTTTTCGACCGGTCGAATCACGACGCGATTGCCATCGCCCCGTGTCTTTTCGGCGGGAAATTCGACAAAACGATCGGAGTCCGCGCGTCGCCGCCCCGCCCCCTTTCACGTGATAATGCGCGTGTGCGCCCAGCAATTGTCGTACGCGCGTAACGTTATAATAATTAACCGTTAGTTTTGTGCGGACGTCACTGTAACCGGTCTCCCGTTCACGCCGAGGCGATGGGAAGAGGAGTGGGACGGGACGGAGCGGCACGGTTAAACGCGAGTTTTCCACGAGCGCGGAGGCGAGGGTCGGCGCGTCGGTCGGTGTTACTCGTACTTTTGGAACTCCGCGGTCTTTGACGACGACGACGTGTCGTACGCTGTTCAGGAGTCGCGGACAACCGTATTGGGGGAAAAAAAAAAGAAAAAGAAAAAAAAAAGCCCGCGAAAACACGGCTGTAGTAGAATTCCACACCCTCTGCTACTAAATATTTTACGCTCTGTGGAAATATCATTTTTAAAAGTTGCGATTTTATCGCGAAAACCGGCCGGGGCGTGATGCGGAACTCGAAAACCCCCGAAAAACAACACACGTACCAACGCAATATATAATATATACAATTTCACCCCCTATGTTCGTACTGAAGGTCTGCCGGTGCGTTCAGAGCTGAAAAAACCAACCCCCCCCCCGCCGTAACTCCACGCCGACATTCTCACTGAAATCCAACCCGAGGAGTTCAATTATTTGTCCGACCGCAAAACAACTCACGTTCCCGGGTTTGAGCTCATCGCACGGTCCAGATGGACCGGAAATACGGCGTGCGATAGCCTCTGTTTCTGGAGGGAAATACGATTAAACAAAGCACATTTTAAATAGGTTGGGAAAATATTCTTTCTTCGCAATTAACCGGCCAACGGTTATCGCGTTTGTACGAGTGCTAAATACATTTTTTTTTTTTTTAACGCATTTCAACACCGGTCGAGTTTACGGTTATTATTAGTGAACCGTTTCGCATTTCGTCAACGTCACCGCCGCCGGCGGAACGGATGAAAATTGGATTATGAAAAACGTCCGATTTCCGAAAACTTTGGCTCCTTTTCGAAGTGCTTGAAAAATATTTCAAGTTCACGACAGTAATAATATTGATATTATTCAAAAAATACCCGCGCGTCGTACAATATTCTCGAGCGTACGGAAAATGCCTACACGGAACGCCTGACTATCCGTATGTTTTCAATGTCCATAAAAATACAATAATTATTACCACGTAACATTATTACTATATTCAGGAACCTGTGCCGACGATTAAACCTACGGCTACTGCCGTGATAGTTGTGAAATTCCGTAATAGTTTCTACCGTGACCTCATATCACGCCGTGCGGCAGTAACTGCTATCATGAGAGCGACCGTCACACGATATAATATCGTGCATGCGTGACAGTTGATAGTTATACTGACGTGAGATTCTGAGATTGATAGTGACTATCGCAAACACATAACATTATCGTTCTATTTAACTATCGTTTCGTACTTTTACAGACTATCGAAACTCACTCTACTATTGTGATATTATTGCCTTCTACTATATCACACTAGTGGGCGCTGTTAGGTTGTCGTAACACCAACTATCACGATAGTAACTATCATCAGGTGAACCGGTATTATATGGAATTCACGATCGATTCTCAAAATGATTTTTTATTACAAGTAGTTTAAAAATAAATAATCGCGTATCGAAAGAACCGAATTTTCGTAAGGTTTTGGTGTTTATTTTGAAATTAAATTATTAATTTATTAATAATGAAAGCTTGTGTTTATTTGTCAGTGCGCGACCCACAGGCATTGAATGTATTGCACGCAGAGATCTGTGATTTTACATACAGAAGCGGATGAACGGTTCAAAGCGTAACTGACCTGGCTGATTAATGGTTTTGGTTTTTTCAGATCGAAAATTGAATTTTTTTTTATTGGTATGATAGTCACGAGCAAAGTAGTACAACTGCAACAGTGAACATCTTTGATATTAGCAGGGACGGAAACGGGTATACACGTTAAATTTAATTAAATTAATCAATTTCGGTTTTTTCAAAAAATTTGATTTCAAATTGGGGGAAAAAAAATAGAGAAGGTATTAAAATGGCATGGGCAAAATAGCTTAAATTTAAAAATAGAAGAACGGGAAACCTAAGCGAATTGACGACTCTTAAGTTAAACGTAGTTTTAATGTATTTATAGATAAATACATAAATCATACATACATACACTGATAAACTGATTAAGATTCTTACAACATACAAATTAAATTCAAATTTTTTTTTTTTTAAATCGGATAAAAATAACCGTTTTAATGAAAAAAAAAAAATGCTTAAAAAATCGAAATTCGTCATCTTTTCAATACCACTGGGTATGTTAGTAGTGCCGGCCCGATAGATTTTGGGGCCCGGGGCAGAATTTTTCGGGGCCCCATATATATTTATATTTAATTATTTTATTTTCTAACGAACTTTATTTTCATATAATTTTATAAACTTTAAAGTCTTGTTAGAAATCTAAATGTGTACCCATACGAAATGTAATAAAATCAAATTTGTATTTTTATATTAGACACAAAATCAGTAGGTAATAATATAATATTATTTAAACATATTTTTTTTTTCGTGTTTTTTTGATGCAAAGAGGTCGATTATCTCTCTATGTTCAATATTGATAAAATATGTTCGAGTGTTTTCAAGCCAATAAAAATGTGTTAAGCTATGTATAAATGGCACCATCTTGATTTTCGTCGATAACATCAACTTATTCTAAGAAAATCACACAGCTACGCAATTTACGTACTATTGGAACAATGTTATTATGATTATTTATAAATTGATATTCAGAATACATAATTTGTGGGGCCCTGCTCAAGAACCGGCGTGGCCGCACCGCTTGGTCCCTCCCCTAAAGTCGGCACTGTATGTTAGCATTTGACTAGGGAAAAACGACCTATGCAATTTACTTATATAAATTTCCATTGTTCATGAGAAATTTAATTAATGCATTATACAGTGACATACTGTCAAAAATAAACGGTCCACTCAGTAGAATTAATTTTATATTCTTTATGTAGCCAAGAACGTATAGGTTTTTTACTATTGGTTTTTAAAATTTTTTATTTTATACTATGTACAAACATTCTACCAGGATCTTGCTCTGAATTATCAAGTATAGCATTTTTTCTGTGGGAGGATTTTCTTGAGTTGGTAATTTTAAGAGGTCATTTTTTGATTTTTTAGGAGTTTCCCCGATAAATGGGAAAAACAGTTAAAAACCGGGAAAATTGGCAAAATAGGCACATTATTAAAGAAAATATAATATAATGTATGAGCAATAATTTTACCATAATTTGACATATATATTGTTCAATAAGCAACAATATTAACCGAACACCGCTCAGAATCGTTTTTCGTTAGCAATGGTTGCGTACATATGCACATTAAATTTCCCCTTTACCCTACCAACTTCACACCTACAACAGTGGCCCATCCACGAACGAAGTATGTCCGTCTTTTTTACATTGTTACACGTATTTAAAAATATACATCGTTAAATATCATTATTATTTATATTACTACACGTAAGACGTCACCTTACCCACATCGGGTAGACCCTATAGATAATTCGTAAATAAAGATATTGCTCGACGTGTCAGATTAACTTATATGTAATATACTCTATAAAGTATACTCGAAAATCAAGCTTACGACATACTCGTTAAGTTTGTCATTAATTTATTGCAAAAGGCTTCAATTGTCGTTTCGCAGCAATCTTTCATTTGAAAAAGCCCGTAAAATTGACTCGCGTAAACAGAGATTCGTTAACGAAATCATCAAATTTTCTTCGTCAAAACAAATTCTAATCCGGTCGTTTGGTGTACTCTATTAGGAGTGCAGATCATATCAATTCTTGCCCGGCCAATCAACGTATCCGTGTTCCCCTCCAGGCACTTAATAGATATCCATCTTGATTTATTATTTTATGTATAGGTACGATTAAATTTTGACGTACCTATTCGATACATTCGTCACAGTTAGTATAATATTGTAAATGGATTATATAAAAAAAAAAAAACAAATAATATTATTATTATAACCCGCGGAGTTTTTTTTTTTTTTTACCAGAGAACAATAATAATAATATTATTTGTGTACTATGCCCGATAGTAATTTTTAATAGATTTTATCGCAAAATAATCGAATTAAATTCTACAGCGAGTTCGTGTTCGTGACGCTGGGTCAATTTCCGCATATTATTATAAATCAATTCATTATTATCATTTTTTATACACACCGGTGTATATACGTTGCTTATACATAATTTATAAATAATAGTCCGGATTTATATTATTCTCTCCTAATCCATAATATGATGCTTATATTATCTAAAAAACAAACCACAAAATATCATATTCATTAAGAATTTGAAAGATATTTAAAAATAATCAATGTATTTAATATGCTTTTTAGTATGGATTTTAGATTTCATTGGTTTTACAATGATATTTATTTTATTTTTTTTTTCTAATCTATGAACAACTTTTTTACCAGAAATTTTTACTCCGGTTTACATTGATAGTATTTTTTTAGAATGGAAATCTAACTGGGGAGGTAATTTAGGGAGATTATTTTTTGATTTTCTCAAGACTTTTCCAATAAATGGGTAAAACATGGTAAAACTTGGAAAAAAGGAAAAGCAAGTACACCGTTAAACAAATATTGTTAAAGAAAAATATATAACGCATATGTTATCATTTTACTATAATGTGACGTATATATTGTCGACAAAGTAACACTATTAACTGAACTCCGCTCAGAATTGTTTTTCGTCAGCAGTGGTTAATCGTTGTACATGGATATACATTAAATTTCCGTCTATACGTTCCCAACTTCCCCGCCTGCAACAGTTGTTGCACTCGTTCCCGCTGTCCTAGAACAGTTTTTTTTTTTAAATCAGTGATAAAAAAAAAAAAAAATCATAAATATCGGTTGTTAAATGTAAAAATATTTATGTGTACGTTTCTTAATATTAAAATTAAAAATAATAAAATAATTTAAAATAGAATAAATTAGCATTTTTTTTTTCTCAGAATTTACAAAATATTCCAAAATATGCTAAATATACTAAACGATATTTATCTCTGGAATACTCTTAAATATGTAAAAAAAAAAAAAACAAATATTTTCCTGTGAACTCTGTATTAAACGATTCGTACAAATATTTCACTCACATTATACCGCATAATATAATCAGTCGCAATAATATGTAAAACCGTAAAAATCCGAATTCTTTATTTTAAAATGTTTCGTATATTTGTATTTTAATTAAGTGACGATCGATTCAACGCGTGTCCCGTCGTTTTAACGTATTTATACACAGGCGCGGACTGGTGAAAAAGGGTACGCTATACATAATTTTTGATGGTAAATATTAACTATCGCGGCGAGTTATAGTAACAGACCAAAATATGCTAAAAAAAAAGCCGACGTACTCCGTACCATGGGCGAGCAAAAATTACAAGTCAAGAACCTGAGACCCTATATGTAGCGTAACTTAAATCCGTACGCAATGGTAAATCCGTGCAAACGAAAAACGATTCCGAATAAACGAGTTCGGTTCGACCCGTTTCGGCAAATTTGTATTTTTAAATCGTTAGTGTCTGAAACGGATTCCAACGAATTTTTCGTTGATAAAAAATAAATCGTTACATTGCCAATATTTATTTTCGTCCGCGCAACAAAGAATAGAAAAATTCGAGAATTTCAAATGGCACCGGCGCGTTTAGAAAATAACACCGCATCGATAAAGTGCATTATATTATGCAATGAAAAATATATGTCAATGATAATATAAATTGAATCGTCAAAAACAAATTATATTTACCGTCTGTTTGCTTAGTACCTAATAGACTTACCTACACCTTTTATTATATAAATAATAGAAAATGTGTACGGGTAGGTGACATTCTCGTTAAAAATTCAATATTAATTTGATTGTTTAAGGCGAATTCGTAATGATCGGCGCAGACATAATCAAACGTCACCGGGGCCGCCGCATAAATGACGCCCCACTTCTCTTTCCCTGCGCAAACCTTAAAGTTGAATATGATCACGACCACGGGTCGACGGGAATTGGACATTTCATCGCCGAAATGTTAATAGTTTTACAGTTACTTATTTATTTTTATAGTTTTATGTGTGCGTTTCTTTTTTCATTTTATCAGGAAAAAAATTGTCATCCCCCCCCCACTCTGACTGCGAACAAAATAAATAAAAATACAATACTATGAAGAAATGAGTTAATTTGATAGCAAAATATGCGCTCGCGATGGACTGATACCCGTGATCTTCATGATAATACCGAAGTTATCAGTTTGTCACGACTGCATTTTCTGTTACATTTAACTTCTCTTTTGCATTGTATTTGTGTTTATTTTGTTCGCTTTTTATGCAGTTGAATGCAGATTTTTTACTAAAACAAAATTTAAGTGACTCTAGTTCCGGGAAACTATTTATAAACAGCTCAAGTATGACTCAAATTTTTGTACAGTTTTACCAGTTAAAAATAGGCAAATTTAAGTGTTCTGTCAAAATTTCAAGTTTACGAATATTTTCAACTGAAACACAACAAATAACATAATTATTGAAAATAAAAAAAACTTTATTTTCATAAATTTCTCGTTTTTCTCACGATTTCTTCAGGGTTTTCTTAGATATTATGAAAACCGCTTGAAAAATCAAAAAATGACTTCATAAAGTACTATCTGGACGATATTTTTTTTCAGAAATGGTGCCACACGTACATATCGGGGCAAGATATCTGGTAGACATTTTTTTCACAGTATATAAAAAAAAAAAAAAACAAACATCTTTGCAAAACCAACACATTCTTCGCTATATCCGCATACATATATATCTATTATATCTACTTTCGGACCAATGGCCATGCCAAACGCCAATTTAAGTCCACTTCTCCGGGGGGGGGAGGCGATCGCCCAAATCGCCCCCCCCCTCAAGGACGCGTTTGGGGTTAATCATTCATGCTCCAACTGCTATTTTCGCCGATGTACTTCGCACATCTAAATCGCTTCACGCGTACAGAGGTTATAAAGAAACTCGTACACGCACGTAAACACTGAAACGCAATATACCAACGTGCATATTCCATGCGATATTTAAAAACTATACCTGGTTACCCTTTTCGCAGTCGGGTAACAAAACAAAACATACAACTTTCCAACCATAACCTTCGTGCCCGTAAAGTTGTTCTGGGTACGTCGGCCATGACGTGTCAAACGGCGATAAACAGATGTTTGCCGGTATCGACGGTCAGTGTCCGCGATGACGGGTCCCCGTCGCTCCGGGACTCGTTCCAGCGGGACAATAACCCGACGACAATAATAATATTCGACCGATAATAATATTTTATAGGCAGAGGGGAAATGTACATACGACTGCGTTGCGAACATATTGCGGTGACGACTTGCCGGGGACATCGAATACCGTTTCTGCGTTATAATATTATTGTGTATTATGATAATGAGCGATCGATTCTATTTCCCGCGCGGCGGGTCATAACGTTGTAACGTGCTATCCGCGTCGGTCGTATTGAAATTCACGTACCCGAAATTTACTTAGTGCGGTAAGTGTACATACTGCAGGGTTCATCAGTAAAAAATTGGTTGCTACGGTCGGACGATATTGACAATATTGTATTAATGTTGTTATAAAATAAAACCGGATAGCCGATACTGCGAGCGAATTCGCAGCGTTGACAGCAGAGCTAGATTTGTGGGGGGGGAGGGAAAGGGTCGAAATTATAATCCTCATCCCCCCCCTCACCCGTTTGGACTTTTTTGTTTCACTTGAACTGAAGCTGCATGTACATCTTCGTAAACTCATAACAATAACTTCGAACATAATTTAGTAAATGATAGTGATAATAAAAATACAAATTATCGAATTTAAACACCACTATGTTCAAAACGAATTGATTACGACCGCAGTTGCTGCAGACAACGATTATAGTTATTGATTATAGATAACAGATAAAATAATGTTACCGTCACCGCCGTATAAATCTATAATCACTTTTCATAAAACAGATACTAGTAATAGTTTACTTAGTAGACATTGAAATGTTAATGTTTTAAACGGTTCGTCGACAGTTTTAGAATAATTTAGTCAAAACTGTAGATAAACTAGAAAAATGTTGGGAATGAGATTATAAGAAATTTTTATCTCAAAATTTCTAGGTGTAAAAGACTATTGAACTGGGTATGCGACACATGTCCGGTGGTCCAGAGATTTCGAAAATTATTAAAAACGTTAAACGAAAATATAAACGTTTCTACTAAAATAAACGTTTACCGCTTATAAAATTTGTCTAAATAATAACCGTATAATGTATACAATACGACTGCAGTTTTTAAGTGCAGGCAATCGCGATTATAATATGCTAAATCGATTTGGACTATATTATTATTATTGTTTTTGTTCCCCGTTTATTTTAATTTTATTGTTTTCGTCCCGAAAGGTTACCGTGCCCGGCAAAAGAAACTGCGGGGGCGGCGAGCAGAGCAGCCGCGACTTACCCATCCCACGGCCGAGAAAATAACCATAATAATTCAATCGATCGGTCGGTCTGGTCCCGGAAGGATTTCCGATAACACCTTAGCGCGAAAACGGCGTATACCCGGATACTATTTTTTTATTTTTATATTCGCGTGCCCGAAAACACACACGCACGCCCGAGGACGGGAGTAATAACGGTAGGGGTGGGATGGGGACTCTGGGTTTACCGCCTGATTAATTCACAAGTAATGTTCATCCCTTTTCCTATATATATATATATATATATATGCCGTACGTCTCGCGTAGAGACCTCGCAGCCTCTAGAGGACCTTTTTAATGGCAGCGCAGTTTATGGTTTTATATATATATAATTTTTTCCCCCTATATATTTTCGGATGCCCTCTCTCGGCTCTCTCGCGGCTCTCTCTCTCTCTCTCCGGATTTTAAGCAACCTTTAGGATTTGCTGCCACCGCCACCGCCATCGGTCCCTTTCGAAAAATCGCTCCTCAAGTCCCAACGGGCGTGCGGAATTCGTCAAAATCAATACATTATGTACGTATACGTATGCATTATTATCAATACCTATAACCTTCAAAAAGAGTCCCTCATTGGCACAGTCGATTGTTTTTTAAGACAAAGATGTGTACACGACGCGTGAAAATCGAAAATTGCATTTTCGTCTCGTCCTCGGTTCGATAATGTTTTTATTTTCGCTTTCAAACCGGGAATTCATTGTTCGTTTGGAGTTGGACGAGTTTCGGTTTTTTGAAATCGAGTCGAGTCGAGTCGTGTATTCGTTTCTTCGAGTAGAGTCGAGTTCCAAAAACCGAATATAGAATCGAGTACTCGATTAACTCTAAATTAAACACAAACATAGTTATCATATAATAGTTTAGTGTTAAAATAATAATTTATATTATGCAAAATAAAAACCATCAACATGGTATTGTTATCGATAATTTTTGAGTTTGAGAAAATATATTAGGACGTTCGATATATTTTCGGACTGCGTTTCAAGGCGGATAAAAATTGTTTGAAAATAATTAAAAAAAGTCCGAAGTCGTATAATTTTTTTTTTATTAATGTTTTTATAAACAAATCCGCCTAAACGGGATTGATTTTCCTCGAAGGAGTATTGCAGTTGTCAGTCAACTCTTACGAGTTTAGGGTTTTTTCGGAATCACACAGGAAATAGGGATAAAATTAAGTCCTAAACACTATAAAAACACGTATATTTTTAACTGGAAAGTTCAACTCCCGCGGGGTGCCGTCTAACGTCAAAAATAAAACCTCAACAAATTATTCTGTAATAGGTTTTTTTGCGCATAAGAACTTTGATTTACAAAAAACTCGAACGATACGCGCTCCGATTTCTTTACCCGGTTGTTATAATTGGTTTTTTTTTTTTTTCGAAAATCAAACAGTGGAGTACGCGAATAATCCGTTCCGGCAGTTTACGAGTATTAAACAAAAAATAGAAATAAATAAAATCGCCGAATCGGCTACTCGACCAACTGCAGTAGTTATTATAATATTTGTATTGTACAGGATATAATATCGTCTCGACAACGGCCCGGTCGAATATCGTTATTGCCGAATTGTAATCTCGCGAAACCAACCCCGAAGAGTTATTATGCGGCGTAATGTACAATGTAACAAAATATAATACGTCTGAAGTCCCAGGACGACGCTAGTAGTTTTTGACATGTTAAACACTATATTTCTAGGGTTTCGAAAACTCCAAACTTTCGGCGGAGGTTTTCCCATAGTATTCCACTTAGGGTTTCGGCGGCGCGTACTGCGCTTGCGCGAGGCGGGAGCGTCGCGAAAAACTTTTTAAAAGATATTCGCCAAAAGTTTTATTAACGGTGAAAATACGCAATGAGTACCCACGCCTATACATAACGAACTAATCAAATAATTGTCGGCTACGTTTATTTATTTCAATGTTCTTTTAGACCGTCGACCGCAACACCAATAACGCGATTATAATACGCGATCTCGGTGTCGTCCGGAATCGACAACACAAATTATCCAAAACAAAAATTACGTATGCTTTGAATCCGAAAAACTTAATGCAATACGGGCATTTCACGTTATGATTCGTATACAATGATATTCATCAACAATAGCTATAGATAGGGTACGGGAATGTAATTTTTATTTGTCCCCATTTGAAAATTACGCTATGGGCGCCCTCGGATATAGCAAATAAGAATCGTGAACAAATCATAAAATTGTCTCCCGTACCTTTTTTTTGCATTTATACAAAGTATCAAAGTGTTTGATAAATTCGGGGGCGCGAGACTGACTAAACGAGATATTATGCATACGACGCGGTTGTTGTGACTGCCGATAATTTCGCCGATACTGCAACGACGGCAGTGTTCATAATATCGTTTTGAACGCGTACACAAATGTCGCGTGTTAATTGCGTTTCCCGCGAGGTGCATTCGCGCGTGCGTCTTTATTGCCGCGCGACGTTTAACCGGCGGCGATTAACCGTTATCGAAATTCTAAACGAACCTGCGGCGGGCAGAGGAGGGGGGGGAGGTAGAGGAGGTGGGCGGATTTATTACATTTGTTATAATAATAACGATAATAGTGCGTGGTTGTGTGCGCGTGTAGGTTTTACGATTCGGCGGGTCGCGAACGGCGGCCTCGGCGCACACACACACTCGCGTAATTAAGAGATTTTGAACGGACGCCAAACGGGAGATTTTCGACGATAAATCGCCTTTTCCCGCGAGTGCATTTCCGGAGAGGTCGGGGGTTTTTTTTTTCCAACGCGTTTTTTCTTCTTTTTTTCTCTTTACAACAACGTCTCTCGGAGAATCAATCACGGCTACCGACGGCCGGGACGAGACGGGGACGCGCGACGAGTGTACTGTGGGAGGGATTACAGTACAGTGAACGACGACGACGGTTTTCGTATTGCAACGGCGCGCATGAAACAATTTTTAGACCGGGGTGACACCGACCGTAAATAATTTACAGTCGGTATAGTTATTATACATGAAAAAAATTAAAAAAAAGCTAAAAAAACAAAAAAACACATTTCTCGGCCACAAATTTCCCGGACACGATATAAACGCGAAGACGCTATTTTTTCATATTATTATTGTCTTTTTCGTATTATTCATTTGTGTCTTTACTATTTATACGCTTACAGCGAAACGAGCATTTAAACGTCGCGAAAGGTTAGAATAATATTCGACTTTTAATGATAGTAAATGTAACGCCGGATGTACTCTATAGGCGCCGCATTGTATAGTCGATGGGAAGATTGAAAGATGGGATGCTTAGGGTAACTCAGTTTCTACGGGTATTGAATGCAATCGTTGTAATCAAAAACTTATTCTGAGGGGAGTATTTTTAGTATATTACTATTCGTTTTTACCCCATTTGTAGCCTGCAAAGCCAAGGTATATAGTTACATAACCCAAAAGTCAACAAAGATAAAAACCGACATTTGTTGTCAGTTTCTTAAATTTAATATAATAACCTCTGGGGATCTATAAACATTTTATTTTTTCAAATTAAATACTACCGGGCGGAACGTCTGCATTTTTTATGGTAAACGACGTGAAAAAAATCGGTAGTATTTTTACCAACCACCGAAACGCGTAGTCGACAAAAAAAAACCATAGCTATAAATATTAGCTCCTTCGCTAAACTCGGAATTTAAAACGGACGTAAAAAACATCATATTAAAATAATTTTTCCATCAGACCATTGTTTATCGCGTAGTCGTCTCAATTTCGTCTCTGATTGGTTAAATCGCTAAAAGCTCTCCGTATATGGGCGTGATTCATCTGTTATGCTTTTACGAGGCGATTATTCGAAAATCCGTCGGCTGTTTTAGTTATTATACATAAATCTACAAGAAATTATCTCTCATTAATTTTCCCTCGAATCGGAAATAAAACGATCATTTTCTGTACTTTCGGAACGAAACGGTCTTATAATATATTACCTCGCGTAATAAGCGATGAAATTGTTGCACGGCCGTAGCGAAAGGACTGGGGACGAAAAATCGTACATTCTGTTGAAATATTGGCTTGTGTTTCGTTTTTTGTTTAGTCGTATTTTTATAATACGCACCGTATAAGCGCGAAAAATAAAAAAAAACTGGCGAATAGATCTACATTATAATACTGTGTGTATTGTCTCTCGAGGGGATACTTGTACAACGGTCGTCACCGGAAACCCAATGCCAAACGGTGTATATTAATAATATTAATAAGCTGCAAAGGGGCTGGGTATAAGGTCACAGGCCGCCGATCGTATTGCTGTAAAAACGTTTCAATTTAGCAAGTACACCGCGCGTTCGTCGTCATCGTCGGTATTATTCGCTGCGGCATTGCAATAATATAAATAGGGCTGCGATATCAACACACGTTGTTTTCCAAAGCTCGTTGTGCGTCGATCGTTTTGTTACGAATTCGTCACATCGTGCAAATTCGTTTCCAGAATAAGAAATATTTTACAACGCATTCTTAGATTCTGAGTTAACGAAGAATGCATTGGTTTTACAAAGATATTTATTTTAATTTTATGTGAACACTTTTTCTACCAGAAAACTTATTCTGAGTATTCCTGAAAGGAAATGTTCTCCAGGTGGTATTTTGAAGAGGTCATTTGTTGATATTCTTATAAATATTCGAGAGAAAATGAGGAAAACCTGGTTAGGAAAATCTATAGAGGTTAAAAAAGATTGAAAGTTTATAAATAAGGTTGTCATTGGCAATCGTTTTTATTTATTTTTTGTTATTATCAAGTTTTTATTATTTTAATCCTTTTTAAACAATCATTGTTGACATGGAAACGCACATTTTTGTAATTATTTTAACATAATATGACATACCTATTGTTGACAAATGTCAACACTATCAACTGAACTCCGCTCAGAATCGCTGTTTCGTTAGCAATAGTTTTTCGTTGCTTATAGATATACAATAAATTCCCGTCTGTATCCTGCCTTCTCAACTTCCCACCTATAAGAGTGTCAACGTCCACGTGCGAAGTATACCCGTCCTTTTTTTTTTTTACTACTTAATTTTAAAGTAATTTTTTTAATGCATTTTATACGCGCGTTATTTCGAATTTTTCGAGCGTTTTCGGATTTAATTCTCGGACGTTCTCAATCCTAATTATATATAAACCCGCACAAACTAACGACTGCAGTGCCGGCGATACATGGAAAGTTTTCTGATCGCCGCTATAGAACTGCATCCGGTATCGACGTAACACGTGACGATCCGTTTATCACGAACAATAACCCGGAGGATTTTAAGTGAATTCGATTTATGTTTTTTTTTTCTTTTTCAATCATTAAGCGAAGTTTCATCTTTACACTGTTTTCTATTCCTTTGTCCTAATACGTCTTGTACCCTAAAATAAGTTTACAGTTTTAGTTTTCAAATAGGAGCCCTCATAAACGCAAATTCGTACGGAGAGTATTTTGATAGAATTGTCGCGAATAATATACGCGTAACATTCGATCCAGTACTTGCCGTCTATGAGTTACAGTAATTTAAAATTATTTATAAGGGCGATTATTAATGGATATCATATCCGTTTTAGACGATAAAATTTGCATAAATAACGATCGAAAAAAAACAAACAAATATGTATGAATTAAATTAGCCGATAAAATCGCCGGTCGCGATAAATAATGGTTCACGCTGTATTATCGAGTAAATACGGGTAACAATGACCGACAAGTTTGGTACATTATTATTATCGTCTCGGTGTCACGATCGCGATTGTTACGTCGTTGTATAGCTGATAATAATACACCGGCGTATTTTTTTATGTTTTTTTTTTTATTCTTTTGCCGCTACAGTACTGCGGTCCAGTGCGATTCGCGGTTACCGAAAATTAGACGGCGAGTTTGTCCTTAAGAGGAGGCCATCGCACATAATAATATTTTAACCACGTTTTTACCGTCTCGGTATAGCTATGTGAAATTATTATTATGACGCGGGCGACACAGCGAAATTTATTATACGTTATAACTGTTATGCGGCTTGGACACGCTGTGGATAATATTACAGTTTGAAAACGCGAACAACACAGTATTTGAAGATGAGTTGTTACTAAACGGAAAAAACAAAAATTCGTAATGATAGCCGACCGTAACGTTGGTAATATTTTTAAAACGGTTTTGAAAATTAAGTTACAGCGCAAAAAAAAAAAAAAACTAAATTATTTAATTAAGTCGAGTTAAAGTCAGTTTTAAAATATAGACGAGTCTGAGTAATTAAGTTGCGTAACTGAAAAAATTCGGGGAAAAAATTACCATTAACTTTAGTTAAAAGTTATTTTTTTTTCAAAATCACCTTCAATTCGTCAGCTATGCACTCATAAACGTGGTCTGATTTACGTTCGATTTCTTAATCAAATTTTTAACGCGTGGTGCCCGTAACTTGACAATGCGTTTACTACGGTTCAATGTTTGTATATCCAGTCAATAAGTTTAGCCAACAAAACGGCAAGCGAAATAAAATTGTAATTAGCGACGGGCCTGTGCGCGGGCAATCCCGCGGGGTTCGCTTGTCCGTCTCGTTACGCCGAAACCGATGTACGTAAAAATACGCGATTTCCGTCGGATAACGAACCGTCGCGCGCGAAACACAGACGGCGCGCGGATTTATTATTCGAATCCGCGAACGTTTCAGAAACGCGCGGAATCGTAACACGAAACGACCGGAGTCATTTCGCAATAGAAATAACGCCGCGCGCGCCGTTTTCCGGCGTTCTATTTTCGTTCGGCCGTTCCGGGCGCGGTCGAGTCGAAATGGCGGGAAAAAAAAAAAAAAAATGACTCCCGGGCCTTTGCAACTGCGCGCGGCCGCCGCCCGCGGACGGACGCCGGATCCAATACGACACGCGCTATAACGAATGCGACGAGCCCGGGAACGCCCGGCAATTCGGGAGTTCGTGGCGCGGGCACGCGGACGACGTTCCGCCGGGTGCCGGGCGCCGGTGTTCGGTTCGCGACGCGGTACCGGTGCGGCGCGGACCGAGCGCGCTCCGTCCGTCCGTCTGTACCGAGGAGATCCCGGGGGGGGGGGGGGGGCGAACGGTTGGTGGCGAGCGAGGCACCGCGTTTCGCGTCGCGCACCGATCGGGCGGACACCGGCGGCGAACCGTACGCGGTGCGTCGTACGATATTATTGCGCGCTTGTGTCGTGCGTCGCGTGATGGCCGGGGCCGCGAAACGCGAGGGCTCTCGCCGGTGGCAGTCGCAGTGGTAAACGCGCGCGCAGTCGGAAACGTAACGCGTACGGAGAAATCCGGCTCCGGAGGCGCGAGGGTTTGAAAATATCACCGGCGGGGGTGGAGGCTCGTTATTTTACAAACACGCATGCACGGATTTACCGAAATTTTACCGTAGGCTTCCTGTTCGTATCACCCCGATATTGTCCGTTAGACAACAAATAAAATATAGTTGTTTGTTGTCTTGTGCGTTGTAACGTGTGAATAGTATTAGCACCGTGATAATCTACACTGGAAAATCTACGCGTTTTCTCTGCCGGGTATCAATATCAAAAAAAAAAAAAAAAAAAAAAAAAAAAAAATAGAGAAAAAAAACCGTTTATCTTTTTCAATTAATTTGTTAGAAATAAAATTAGTATTTTGAGTGTATATATACGGGAAATATTGATTTTTCATATAAATTTGTAATATAAAGGGGGCCGAGCTACGTCTTATCAAGCCCACGGGGGGCTGCCCCGTGTACACGGCGTCCCCGTATAGACTTATGATTTACGTCTAGATTTATGATTTGCTTCTAGATTCATTTTCTAAAATGTTTAACTATTGGCACGTTTTTCCCGAGCACTGTATTTATATTATTGTATTGTTTCGCCAAATACTATAGTTTTTTTTTTTTTTTTTTTTCTTTTATAACAAACCTGCAACAGTTATATTTTCCTAGTAAAATTGACCCCGTCGTTTATACAACGTTGTTTACGAAATTCTTAAAATGTCATTATTATTATTTCGCATATGTGTATCAATACGCTTAGTAAGGATTTTGAAATAGAGGAGGGGCTAAATATGTTTTTACTTTAACCGTGATTGTGTATAAGGCGATTCAATCGGTCTTTCAACAAAAAACGTAGACAATTATTCTCGTGAATGTTATACTTTAAATAATACATGTATAATAATAAAAACTTACATTGTAATAAAAGTTACGTTAGAGTTTATGCATATTCCTTGTAAATATACTGATTACAGCCCTCTGACAACTGCATCCTCCCATGAGCGTTTTGAACAAAGAAAGTAATTATATAATTTTCAATAATGTTTTGTTTTTTATTTATATTAGCCATGACTAACTCTTTTTTCTGATATAACGCTCATTTTTAAATACATTTTTATAAGGTTTAATGTAGAAAACGTTATTTCAAGAGTGGAAGCAATAACTGTAAACTCATAGTTAACACTCAAATCGTAGAATAATTTACACATATAAACACGGGTGATACGAGTGATGGGGGGGACTATAGACTTTAGTCCCCCTTGACTACGCCATAATAACCTAAGTACAAATCATAATAATATTGTCTATTATACGTAGACTTGTGAAGTACAGCAACCTAGCTCCGTGATTCGAAAATGGAATAAATTTCTAACGGTTTTGATAATAATGGATTAATGCCATTTATAAACTGATAAAACGGTTAGAAATTATACCCTAAGAATATCCGCGAAAGAAGAATATACTATTTACTACCCTTTCCTACTAAAGTGATCTTGATGAAAAAAAAAACACCTATTATCATCTCCGGAGTAATAAATTGAAAGGCTCATGTGCAACAAGACGAGTTAACTTTTTGAAATTGTTCAAGAAAAAAATACCATAAATCTATGGGACTTATCTTCTTTTCGTCCAAACTTAAGTTGAACCAGACATGTCCTTATCAATCTAATAATCGTATCTAGTAGACGGACTTGTATCAAAGCGTGCAGTATTAATTGCTTTACTCGAAACCATCAAAATGTCATTTTTGACTTGCCGTAACCGTCGATGCATCGTGCCCTTCAATTTAACGAATCATCTGACAACGCATCGTGACGGAGATTATTGTTGACGAGCAATATTATTTTATTTCGAAAATGTATTGTACGAAATTTTAAACTATCGGTGAATTTTCGTCTGGTTAGCCGTCGAAACTCGATTAAAAATATTACCCCTTTTCACTTTCGGGATCTTCGCCGTACACTCAAACCACGAGACGGTCGTTTTTTTTTTTTGCCGCAAAAGTTCGCGAAAGAATCGAAACGTACCGTCGCTGACCCCGTTCCATTATTTACGCATAAAAAAACGTCTCGCGGGATTGTACTTTTCGACTTTTCGGTGTTGCGAAATTGGCCCGTAATACAGCCCCCAAGACGGAGACCCGCGGTACTTACTCAACTGCCGGAGGGTGATGATGACACGAAATTCGGTGACCTAAGTTTGGGTTTGCATTTGCATACATAATCATAATATACGTGACGTTTGTATTATACATGGGACATGGAGATGTGATGAATACTGTATATAAAATTTCGCCCTTTCGGGTTCCGTTTCCGAATACACAATAACACGCACACGCTCGGCGTACTCGGAAAGGCTAATACGAGGCAAATACAATAAATAAGAAAAAATAAAAAATATAAATACAATACGAGTCGTTCAATAGTTCAACTGATAATAATAATTTCTAATAATCCCCGCCCTTTCCGTCAAAAGAGCCAGTCGTTGTCGGGCGTTTTGTACACGGTCGGTGTATTTTTCGCACAGAATACTGAATAGTGTTAGTAATATTAGGCCACTGGTGTAGGTGGAAACTAGGAAATATAGCTGTGAAACATAGGATACGTAGGATACACAGAGTTATTTAATTTGTATATGTACGAAACGATAGATCGTTTCAAACGAAATACGATTCAGACCGGAGTCTGGTTAGTTGTTTTGAAAAGCCATGATTTTTCCGATTAAGGCCAAAATAATAATTCAAAAAAAAAATTAACTTTACTAGACTTTTATTTGTTATCGGCTGATGATGAATCTCGTGTAAAAATGTCAAATATTTGTGCTCGGCTTACTTAAACAATAACTGTATCAATATAACAATAGGTTAATATTAAAAAAATTCGAAAACGTCTAAATGGCTTAGAAATAGTTCGAAAATCGACAGAATATTTTGAAAACACCGCCACGTCAAGGAACGGCTAACAGAAATATTCTGTGATAATTTGTGTGTGAATCGCACTCAGAATACACAAAATACACTTTGAAATTTTTATATGTGTAGTGCACTTATATAAGTATTATAACGTTGAGGCCGATACGAAATAATTTCCTACGACTCGTTTTTCATTGATTTTCCTATAATGATGTGCGGCGACGCTTCTTTAATATTTCACTTTGTATCGCGGCTTTTTCCGGTTCAAGGGACTGGGGGGGGAGAGAGAGGAGACCGGAAAATTTCCAAAGGATTTCTATATACATAATATAATATAGATACCGTCATTAAATTATTGAGTTTTACATATCGGTACGATTCGGACCTGTCGCGAGTGCACATCGCCACGACACTCGTAATATACTAATATATTTTTTAGTTTCTAATCGTGGCGACGAATGTGTTCGGTCTACTATGATACGCGCTTTTATTTTGTTTGTCTGCGTGAACTAATTTACTACCAGAAACCTTGCTCCAATCAAAAAAATAACAAGAAATACATTTTTTTTTGAATTTCGGATCTAGTTGGTGCATTTTAGAGGGCATTATTTTGTTTTCTAATTAGTTTTCATAATGATTGGAAAAAAAACCCGGAAAAAAGCCAACAGAAAAACGGAGAAAATATTTACAGCATTAAATATTTCATATTATTTTACATTTTTTTGATTTTTATTTTCAACCATAAATCTTGTTCCAAATTACAAGAGTGGCATTTTTTTTTTTTTTTTTTTTTTTTAAGATGTATAGTCTTATCGGTGAACAATAAAAACTTTTTTCGGTTTTCTGTGTAGATTTCTTCGTTATTCGAAAAACCGGGGAAAAAAAGTAGGAAAAGTTTACGGAATTATCCGTATTGTTGGTTTCGATTTTGTTGCAAATAAGTTTAAAATAATCGTAGAGACCGCACATTTTTACATAATACTTAATATTGGCCTTTTCTAGGCGTGTTAAAATGTTCAACATATTCTGGCGATTTTTGAGCCATTTATAGACATTTCGACATTTTCGAGTTATTTTAACAATTATTCGGGGGATATTTTAATGATAAAATTTATTGACAAAACAGAAATGCTTGACCATTTAACACGAGATTCATTATGAGTTGTGCTTAACGACAAATAAAAATAGTTGAACGTTATCTAGTGGTTTTTTTTTTTAAATGCGGTTTTTTCAATTTTATAATATACAATCCGTCATTTATATTTACAATAAGTTATAACGATAATTATATATATATGTATGAGACGTGATGGCGTGATAGAAGTAACCCGTGACATTACTTCAAAAAGTAAAGATAATTTTTTTTGAAATATTATGTAAGTACTAAATTAAAAAAATTATAAAACTGCCACGGTTTCTTTTTGCGTACAGATATAATTTAAATAACTTTATAATTTATCCTATCTTCCAAACGCTCCATCTATATAAAAATGGTACACCCATTCACACTATCAGGTCTTTTTAAAAAATGTCATCCGTTTTATCGACTGCATAGGCTTTTACTTATATTTTTCATTCGCGGAATCATTGCAAATATCGCATGATTATACAAATCCGATTGAAAACCTCATGCCGAATAACACGAGCGATTAAAACGAAAAATTTGCATACCAGCATCGTCATTATAATTATACATGTAGGGGGCTGACAGAGAGGAAAAGAAAACTTTGGGTTTCGAAAATTCTCGGTCTTCTGCAACAACGACGAGGTCCATGAATAGAAGATCGCTGCTGTACATTAGGTAAATATTTTATAACAGTAAAACGTTTAAAATAAAAAAAAAAATTATAATAAGCATTGACTGTAAGTGTATATACCTGGAGTGTACGATAATTGATAACGAAACCAAAAAAAAAAAAAATATTTGAAAACCTATACGAATGCTTTCGAATACCAAGCGATCGGTTTTCCGTGCATTAAATAGGATTAAAATCGATCTGATAAAATAATAAGCCTTCATGTCCTCACTTACCGGACGTCTCTGTTTTTATATAGGTGCTATATAATCTTCAGTGACTTTGCAGCCACTGCATACAGTGAGCCCGGATGAGAAAATCAATAATATCATTATTTCCGTAACTAAAAGCGTATCACGAAAACGGTACGGATTCAGTTCACCCCATTCACTTACCCTTGTACGCTTGACAAAAAAAAAAGTCATTGAACATAACCACGTAATATGCCGACGTTGATTTTTCTGCAGGAGACTTTGGTCACCTACAATAATTTCTTTCCACAAATAATTTCGTTTCCTCCATAGATTTTCGTTCATCTGTTATCACGGGGATAATTTCCCGAGTAAACGCATACTGCTCATAGATAATAAATATATGGATAAGCTATCTTTACCAGTGTTCCGAGATTGTCTCATAAAATGAGACGTTTTTTTTCTCCTGTAGCTTTTCATCTCTTGTGATTACTGATAAATCGCCTCAGTTTTCCGCCCGTCCAAGACCATCACCTTTAAAAACGATTGTTATAGAAGGTGTCTACCCATTCTTTATAATCTATGACAATCATATGAAATCGAGAAATATAACTAGTCACACGTTATATTATTTAAAATAGATTTACGTATAGACCACGTGTTTCCAAAATAAAGTAAGAGATAAAATAATAGACGTTCGGGAATCGGGCCACAATGAACCTTATACCAAAAAGGTATACGGTAATTGGGCCACTTAAATTTTACATTTATAGCAGGTAGACCCGGTTATTGGGCCATTATATTGTAATACATTTTAGATTTGACAAAAGGCAAACCTCTATTTAACACCGCTATTTTAAATTATTTTAAACCATATTATTATTTCTTCTACGATTACAAATTTAAATTGCTTATGTTCGTTATAATCGATTTATATTGGAGGAACTAATGAATACCAACTGCGCGAAGCAATCTGTTTGATTTTTGAAATTGTTTGACTAATTTTGTATTTATATTTCATATATTTAAAATTATATATTTTTATAATTTATATTTGTGGCCCAATCTCCGGGTACCCTTTAAAAATTTACTTTTTATTTGTTGCCCAATACCCGGGTAATAAAACGTACAAACATATTGT
This sequence comes from Cinara cedri, assembly GCA_902439185.1. Lineage (NCBI taxonomy): Eukaryota > Metazoa > Arthropoda > Insecta > Hemiptera > Aphididae > Cinara > Cinara cedri. Next base: position 334,890 of record CABPRJ010000018.1, read on the forward strand.
TTACGAGGCAGGTATATAAAATTTGGCCCAATTCCCGACCGCCCAAAATAATATGTTCACCGATTTTTTTGGTCGATTGTTCTGCTGTAAAAATCTAGTAACTAACTGTAATAACTTTGTTCATTAAACAAAATCATAATATAATATAATACAAGTCGATAATTCAATATGAACTCGTGTCGTTTACGCGAACGTTTAATGAAGTATCATTAAAAATAATTTTTTTGTCATTCCAGTGACACCGTTTTTGACACGATATTACAAGAAGAACATCGTGGTTTAATAAATTGACTAACGCTAACGTACGTAAGCAACTCTAATGTACAAACAATTCGAAACCTCCTAAAAAGGGCAATAAAAAACGCGGAAATCATATTATACACCGTAAAGTCCTACAGGTTTAAACGTTCCTCGGTGCACAATATCATTATTAGACCGATGTGTAATTTGTGCACGTAGCACCGAACGAAGGTCAAACACGCGCGGAAGCTATTAATACGGAGTCAACTCGTGCGAATACGACGTGGCCAGGACGAGGAGTTTTTTTGAAGTCGAGTTTATTGGATTCATCGATCGGTGTTTAATAATACGATAATATACCGTTTGAAAACATTCAAGCGGAATCGCCATATTTTATCGACGACGACAATGCCGTATTTTAGATTTCGGAGAGGTAAATTTTTAATTTGGAAACTGTGTCATGCTGTATAACGTGTAACTCGCTGCAAAAAAAAAGGCTGATACTACACTGATGGGTGGTTCACAGATAGGAGGGACATTGTAAGGGTGGTTGTATAGAGAGTAATTTCATTTATATCTGTATGCAACAACAAATCATTTCGAACGCAATACCATTTTAAGCAGAGTATTTTTTTCCTCGTTGCTAAGTCAACTTTGAAATCGACTTAAGTCACACAACAAATTGTCAGTTTTTTCCATTAATTAAGTAAATTTCAAGAAAAATCAAAAATTAACCTCCTCGATATGCCAACTAGATTAAAAATACAATAAAGTTCCTATAAAGTTTTTGATTGTAGCAAGAGTTCTGGTAGAGAAATTATTTACAATCACAAAGAAAATTTGCGTTTAAGAGAATGTAAGTTCGGTATAAGGGTTAGTTATTTTGGAAACGCTCTCAAATTATGTGCTTTAGGACCTCAGGACTTTCTAAAACGAATGCCATTTCAATCGAAATCCATACGGCTAAAATATTTCGCGTTAACGTTTGAACGAAACTGTACGAAATATTTTTGTCATGACAAGAAACGAGAAGAAAAACAAAAACTTTACTTTCGTGTCCAAAATACTGTCTACTGTATACACTAAACATCCTACGCGCTTATTATTATATTGTCTGCAATTCTCCTAAGTGTATCTCGTCGTATATAAAATATACAAAAGGTTTCGTCCGCCTCTTTCTCCTCAGGAGGGATCCGCATAAACAATGTATAGTTTGCGACTTTATCGTGCAAAGATTTTTTATCGCATTTTGTTTTTTTTTTCGTTTAAACCAGCCAGCCAAGTATACGTTTTACGCAGTCCTTTTTTTTTTTTTCTTGCTTCGACACTTTTGACTCGGTCCCAATAATGACTTACTATATACCATACACTGTCTCTATACGTACAGTAGTCGTGTACGCACCATCGCGGCGCAAAAAACCGTCGTAAAACATTTATACGTCGCCTCGGTTTTTCGAAAGAGGGTTATGAACTTATTTACCACCCACGCCGTCGACGTAATATTTCCATCTGGCGGTTTCGGCCGGATTCTGTGCAGCAGTGGCGACGATAAATCGTACTATGTGCGAACGGTGATGGTGGTGGCGTCATCGTATACCTATAGTGGTACACGCGTAGTTCTCGAAATATTTATAAAAAAAAAAAAAAAAAAATCCTCGCGAAAAATTCCTACGCGTCACCGGAGTTTTGTTTTGTTTTGTTTTTTCTGGCCGATCCTCGATAAATCACTAGGCGCCTCCGACGACGACGGCGTGACGGGATAAAGGAATCGCCGCGTGTATGCGTTTGAATCGTACCTATACATAGGTTCGATCGGAATAACGTATGGCGCCGCGAGGAAACGCATTGTTAGCGGAGTTTATTTTTAAGACGCGGGCCGAATCGAATAACGAAAAAAAAAAAAATAATACGAAACGAAACGAAAACAATAGCGTTTTTGGAATCGCGTGTACACGTGTGACGCGGACGCGGACGGAGCGGTATAGTGTTGAGGGGGGAGGAGGGGGGGGGGTTAGTAGAACAGTAAACGAACGAATTAAAAAAGATAAAAAAAAAAAATCACTGGCACCTATCTCGGCGCGCGCGTGACATTCGCGTACTGAACGTGTAAACGCACAAACGTTTCGCGACTCATTCTCCGCGTGGCCCCGCGGAGTCACGGGCTATGCTCGCGGACGATTAACGATCCAATTATTATTTTTTACACGTATTATTCGCACTAAATAGTGTAATAAGCCAATAAAATATTGTAAAATACTACCGGGCGCGCGACATTTTGAGCGAGGTCGCGCGATTATTACGCGCACTTCCGCACGTAACCTTCTGTCTATTTTTGAGTAGCGCATCGTTACACATTTACTACTACTACTACTACTACTACTACTACTACTACTACTACTACTACTACTACTACTACTACTACTTCTGTTATTACTACTACTACGGCTGCTATACTATCGCCACTGTTACTGTTCTACTACACCACTTTTTATTACGGAGACGATGTTGCCGGCGATTAGCGGCTCCGCGGGAAAAAAAAAATAAAAAAACGACTTTTTGGCGCACCGTATGTATCGTGTTAAACGCGCGAAAACGCACATAGGATTATAACACCGCTGGTAGTAATAATAATTTTACGATATCCTTTCTTATTAATACTACCGTAATAATATTATAATATCGGCTATTCTTAGAGCCGGGCCAAAGGCCGTCACGCCGCCGCGCCGTCAACTAGCCCGCGTTATAACGCTAAAATATTACGATACCTCGTAACGGTTACAATAACATATTTATATATAAATAGAAACGCAAAAATCGTAGGTAGGTCGAGTCGATTATAATATTACGTTGTGTTGTATAGCGTGGGTATATAGTGCCACGGCCGGTGGCGCGCACAGAGGGGGGATCAGGGGGTCAACCGAGCCCCCCGCTCCACCGAAACGTCTTCCTTCACCACGATTTCTCGAACCGGGTTTTACGTCCGACGACACGTCTTATGTACCGCAGAATAAACTAAAATTTAATTTCGCCGAAAATCATTAATTATTCAGTAATAATAGTGATAGTGTCGTATTTGTGACAAGAATATGCGCTCACCCCTCTCTAGGAAATCGTTACAAACAAACCCCTCCCTCCCCGAGAAAAAAAGCCGGGTCACGGCTAATGTGTTGAAAATCGGTTAACGTCGAATTTTCGTTCGGCAGAACCGATTTCGCGCTGTTATTAGTTTTAATGCCTAAACACCTAGCCTATTATAAAGTAAATTGGCCCGTTATCCAAATTTAAAGTCTGTGTTTGTAGCGCGTTGTTTTCTCCCTCGACATTTTCATTTTTAATAAGCGAGGCGCGACGATTTTTATGTCGCAATATTTTACATACCTACATGACTACCTATTCGAGTCTGGCTTAAGAACTAAAATGTCGACTAAAAAAAAAAAAAACTAAAACCCCTACATACAATGAGTACGCCGTATCTAACTTAACCTAACCTTTTTGAAGTTTGGTAACAGGCCGTCATTCGCTTTAAAATTAACGCGCACTAAATTGGTTCTAAAGAACGTTATCCGATATTCGACATTAACCGTAATTTGTAGAAAAAAAAAAAAACATAGTGTATCCCATATGATGCGGTCGAACGCCGCCAACCGTTCCCGGTATCATTTCGTTTTTTCACACGCCATCGCCACTGTCGAGTCGTATAGCGCATCTTATTTGTCGTTTCAAAAGAAAAAAAAAAATAAACCTTCGTCGGCCGTCACGGTTAGTTTAGTCGACGTTTTCGCCAATAAACATTGGGGTTTTTTTGCGACGTATGTATAGTAAAAAACTCGACATTATTCGTACCGTGTGTGTGAACGCATTATATAATACGTCGGGCAATTGAGTTTATATACAGAAACGAACGACAAATTATTGCGATCAAAAAAAAAATTCTGAGCGGAATGAAGTATATTGCTTGAGAGGCAGGGCCTATTTTTCGTGATATTTCGTATTGCACACTTTTTAGTTTAGACCACGAATTCATGGTCACGAGATAATGTTCCCATACCTTTAAATACAGAGATATTTCATAAATTTTTCTAACTAGTTGTTTAAACAATTTTTTTTTTTTAAATATTTCCAGGTTTAAAATTTATTAAGGGAAAATGTGAATACCAAAGGTAAGAAATAAAATTTAAAAAAATATTACAAAATATCAACTAGTTTATACTTTATTTATACATTAATTCTTTCAAAAAATTTGTTTATATAACGTTCCTCTGGGTTTAATTCCTTTTGCAAAGTCAGTAAACTAATTATAACAAGCATTAAGATAACAAGTTTTTTAAAACTTCATATTAATAAATAACAAATTTTAAAATATTTTTCATTTGATCAAATCTCTTTTATATACTTATTCCAAATTTGTTAAACAATTAAAAATACTAACATTATGTATTTTATAATTCCGTACCTACTACACACTTAATGATTTCGTACTACGTACAACAGATTTGGTACTACACAAAAAATAGGCCCCGTATAAGCGTATATTAACCGTGTGTTTTCCTCGAGGTGACACAGAAATTAATACAAAAAAATCTAATATATTTAGGTTTGAGTTTTTTTTTTTTAAAAATCCGCATTTTTTGAGGCACGGTGTAAACAATTTGGATCGTTTTTACAGATCGAAAATTACTATGGTAATATAATCATAAAGAATCTAACATTTCTGGGAGTGAAAAATTACAAGCAGGTAGCGCCAGACAGAGAAAGGCGGTGGGTAGTGCGATACAGCAATGGGCCTAAACGGACTTTGAAGCTGAACAAAAATAAGAGAAGACTTCTCCTTCCCAGTTTTATGAAACTGTTCACTGTAGTTTACCGTTTGTTCAAGTGTTCAATGATAGATTTTATTTTAAAACTATGTATGGTTTTCATTATTTTAGGAAGTAACCATTAATGTTTTCTATAAAAAAAAGTTAGGTAACTTAGTATTTTTTGGAAAAAAATCTCCGTGTTGCTTAAAATTGAAAAAAAAAACCCGTCAAAGTTTAAGTTCTATAAATTGAAATGGTTCAAGTGTTAATTTTTCAACCGCAGTAAGCTTTTAAATTTTGAATCTATACCCAAAAGTTGTAAATACACATTGTTCTATAGTTATGGGTATTTATTTTCCATAAAGAAGTTTTTTTCTTCTTTTAGTTCTGAATATCGTCTTATGAGTAACGGACGTTTCGTCTGCCACCAGCGAATCGACTGTATTATTGCCTAATAATTTCCCGCGTATTTTAATCGTACCAAATTTTCGGATCGTTTACCGATAAGAAAAAAAAAAATCCGCTGAAAATTACATATCGGGACCGTTGAAGAACGTAAACGTTTACAACGTTTACGTATTCTAATAAATTCAAAGTTAACGCCGACGTAGACGGCCAGCATAATATATTCCGTCAAACAATAACACGTCTTTTACCGTACAGAATGGATTTTCAGGCTTCAAACGCAACGTCCTACGCAATCGCGCGCGTTGTAGGGAAATGTACCGTTGGACTCCGCGGTATACGCGCCCTGTATGTTTTGCCTACGCGAATCTCACACGGGGAAAACGGCGGCGGCGCAGATAATTGCAATCGCGCGCAAAGACGTTTTCCGAACGCTGTTGAATTATAATATCATTATGGCGGTATTAACAACATCGCTATCGCCCGTCGCTTTGATGATTGAACGACACGTGCGCGTCGTCATTGGTTCGATTCGAATGAACTAACAGTAACGCGCGTACGAAACGCCGACAGGCCGAGTCAACAAATACCCGTATACAGGGCGTCCCGCGCGGATCGCCGTGTCACAGCAGGCGCTGACCGACTGGCCGCCGCGCTCCCCCCAGACCCGAATTCAAAACGCCGAACGTATCCCTCGTCGACGGGCGAACGGAAAACGGACGCCGTCGACGCCGACGTGTAAGCTGTTGCGCATATTTTTAAACCGACGGTCCGTCCGTTCGCGGAGTTTCTGGTACCGGATTGTCGTTTCGAAATCAAATGCACGTAACGGTCGCCGTTTCGTCCGCGAAAAATAACGGCGGCCGACGGGTCATGACGGGGTGACGTGACGTTTCGGTGCCGCCCGCTTCGCGAAAAATCCCGAATGAAATTAATACTCTTCTCCGAGATATCGCACGGGTATGCGCGCACGCGCATTCGTGGCACACACCGTGTTACGCGGTCTTACGCGTACGGTGCGGCGGCTTTTTTTTTTTCTCGCAACGGAATAACGAAATTTATTAATAAACCGTATGTTATATTATAGCGGCAGTCGCGCGATTGTTGTTATTTCGTTCGTTTCGATACCCGCCCTCGAAGCAGTCTCTGCAGCGACAGTGGCCACCGGGATTGTTAAAGCACCGAGTATCACCGAGCGATAGCAACTGCATCGTCGCGGCGTGGACCGGCCGACGGCATAAAAAAAAACAAAAAAAAAAAAAAAAACTGTCGTTTACATAACGGTTATCGTCGTATCGTTAATTGTTTACGGCGAATATTATTAAACATTTTTTCGTATACAGACAATGAGAATACACGTTACGTTATTCCGCCCGATCAATCAATTACGTTCAATTACAAATCGCAATAGTTAATTGTTATTGTACACTGTTCACGTTTTACTGCCTATACACGTTTTATTTGTGCACACTTTTCGTTCAGGATCGCTGCGGCTGCGCGTAAATCGCGTCACCGAAATTTTCGATTGTATACGGGGGTGGGGTGGAGGAGGGGGTACGAAAGAAAAAAAAAAAAAACCTGTCGTTTACATAACGGTTATCGTCGTATCGTTATCGCCGACTGCTGCGAAAACGACACGGTTCGAAAACGCGCGCGTTACGGATAATTATTCCCTGGTACCTGGGTTACCCGCGATAATAATCAGTGAAGTACGCTGCACAGTCGCGTGCGAAGTATTTACACGGGCTAAACGCGTATATTACAATGTATCATAACGTTATGTAGGATTTTCTTTTAGAAATCGATCGGTATCGTTTTCGGACGACCTCGCGTACTAACAGACAGCTATTAATATCGCATGCAAATAGTATAATCGACCGGTGAACTTTACAAGGTAATATTAATGTATTGCGTTTCGCGGGGGCAATTGACTGAAATGACATTGCACGGTTTACCGCGCGTATGTTTGCGATAAAAAAAAAAAAAAAACAAAAAACTAACTGCAGTCGAGCGGTCGCGGGTTTCCTCGCTTTCGTACGCAGATCCGTGTGTAGTTGGTTTTTTTTTTTTTTCAATTCTGTCGAATCGCCGAACCCAAAAATGTTGCGACTCCACTCGAAACACGTCGTTCGCGCGAGCCTCCGATAACGGCATTTCGGTTTTCGCGTCGGGTTATGCAGAACCGGAGGAACGTATCAATTACGTAAACGGATTTCTCTCGGTTAATCAATTTAATTTACGGAAACGCATGTTCGATTAAAGAACAAAAATCAAATAAAAATCGTATTTAACCGCCCTCACCCACTCCCCCCCCTCCCACCGAGTAAGTCGCGTTTGGCGAACACGCGCGTTCGTCTACGATTCTGCAAGCCGACGATTGTTTTCGCGAGTTTCTGCTAAATACTATTATTATTATTATCTCTTCGCGTTCGCGTTTAAAGAGCGACGTAAATCGAATAATATACGACGACACTATATTGCGGACGCATAATAATCGAATCGTCGAATAAACGTCTGAGATGATTCTGATGAACTTTGATGTGGAACTCGTATGCTGCAACGTACAGTAATAGATTCGCACTCGATTAGTTCTGGTTGAGCGGTAACCAACGGAGCTTCGCCGGAGTAAACGAATTATAATGTAAATGAATTTACGTAATTCGATTTTAAAGACGAGTGCAACGCGATGTCGTGTGTTACGCGTATCTCACGTGATATCATTTTTCGTTAAATCGCATGTGAAATCTCCGGTCGCGGTGTGATTCGCTTATTTTTACGGAAAAAACTGTATTGGCTCAAAACGAAAAGGTCGTCCCAGGATAATGGGAACGGGTGCAGCCACTAGGTGAAAAATAGGAAAGGTAGTAGAGGGGGAAACGAAATGTGTATATCTGTAAGCAACGATAAACCATTGCTAACGATAAAACGATTTTTCACATTTTTCCGACGTTTTTCCCAATATGTTGGGAAAATCAAAAATTTACCACCTTAAAGTACCCCCCCAGTCAGATTTCCTATTAGAAAATGTACTATCGTTGTAAATCGGAGCGACATTGCTGGTAGAAAAGAAAAGAAAAAGACAACGCTCTCCGGCAATGGTGCCGTCAAATCGACCGTCAGAATTTCGAGCTCGCGAAAAAGACCTCGGCGCCTAAACGGCGAAATGTATCGCGAGACGTTTACGTTTTAAACTCTTCCGTTAGCGGACCGTCAGGAATGCGTGGAAGGGAGCCAACGGGCTTTAATCCGAAAACGTCTCCGGACGCGGGATAATTTATTGCTGTTTACGCGTACTTATAATAGTATAATAGTGTCTTCGAAACGCGCACTTGTTGAAACGTTGCTTTTTTTTTTTTTTTTTTTTTTATTTAGTTAAAACTCGCGGGATATGTTCGCCGGTACGCGATCGCACGGGCGTTTTTATATAAACGGACGCGGACATTTCGCCGGGCTTTTCGAGTAGGACGATTTACAGGGCGCTGTTTAGTGTGTGTGTGTGTGTGTGTGTGTGTGTGTGTGTGTGTGTGCGCGCGTATACGTATTATAATGTGTAGAAGGAAGTGCGCGGGGCGGGCGATGACGAAATAACTTTTCGAAAGAGTTCCCGTTAAACACGCGCGGAAACGAAACCCGACCGTCGGTGATACGCGCCGCGGCCGTTCAAAATGAAAATACTGTGCCCAAATCGAGAAAGTTTTGTCGTTATTTTTCTATTTATTTTTTTTTTTTCGTGACCGCCTTTATTTTCGCCCGACGAATAAAAACGATTTAGCGCAGCGCGTTTATTACCGTTCGGAAAGGTAAAACGGCGTACTAATAGGACGAAAATATAATAAACAAACAACGACGGTACATATTGTAACGTTTCTTTTTAACGTTTAAAATCGTATTTTAATATCAATTCCCCTCTCCCCCCCCCCGGTGAGTTTTCCAGGAAATAGTTTTGTAAACGGACTTGTTATGTTGCAGTGCATATACTGTCGTGCATGTATACAATGTAAAACGCGCAGTTTTTTAAATTCGATTCGACGATAAAAACGAAATACATAATATTATAACGTATGTGGGGGGCGTGCTCGTGAAATTGATTTTCGAACGTATTATGTTTCGGGCAATATCCGAAATCGGGCAAATCTCAGAAACGCTCGGGCGAAACGCGAAACGTCCGCGATCCTCGGGCAAAACGTCATATTTCGGCTTTTGCCCGGACAAACCCATAGTTGTGACCAACCTTATTCGGGCAGATCTGTAACGTAAATTTCAATTTTTCACAGTACCCATGTAGGCACCATGTTAACGATACAATATTACAATACTCTACTATTGATAATATTACAATACTCGCTCTCCTCAGTTATAAATTGGTCCTTGCACGGAAATATCTGTCTGGGCAATAACCGAAATATGAATTTTTGGCCCGAGTATCGTGGACACTTCGCGTTTCGCCCGAGCATTTCCCGAGATTTTTCCGATTTTGGCTTTTGCCCGCAAACATTCTATGCAATGTTAACTAGACGATATTATAGAGGTGTCCGGTCGTCTGACGCGGAATCCGATACGTAAACGGTTATCGGAAGTACGCGTGCCGCAGATGTCAGGTGGACGAGACGGCCGAACGTAATCCGCACTACCTGTAATTATAGTACAGGTGTATGAAATCGTCGATAATTTAATTTATGCGAAATTATTTAACGCGTGCGTCGTTCGAACCGTTATAATCTATAGAATCGTTTATAGTATGATACACTGCGCGTAAATTATAAGAGAATAACAGGTTAAAAATTAAAACGTACATAACATTATGTATATTTACTCATTTACGTATACGAGTTAGAACGCAAATTACGCAGCGGCAGATGTAACAATTCTGCGTTACGGCGATTACGAGTTCGATATTTTGTTGACCGATGTAAATATTAACGCGAGAAAAAAATCGGCCGACTCTCATCGGGACGGCTGCGGTATCGGGTGATTCGGATATTATCGGTTTTGACGGGCAGGCACGTACTAGTGCTGAGCATCAAATCCAGATCGATCCGAATCCGGTTTACCCATCCGGAATGAAACAAACGTCACAATCCGTTTAATCCGGATTACGAATACCAAATCCGAATCATAAAGTGTTTTAAAAACAATTATTGTTTTATTTATACATTTTTTTCTCATCCAAATTCTTTAATTACCCGCAAAACGTCTATTACTTAAAACGTACTTTAACGTCGGTAATATACGATTGCGTACAAAAAAAAAAAAAAAAAAAAAAATGAGTGAACGCTGCAAACATGTACAACTCAGTTTATTTACTGTATGTATAAAATTGTTATGTGAACGCATAACATACGAACATCTAGTGGGCTTAAGTTATCTTAAGTTATCTTTTATCAGGTATTATTAAAATAAAATCAATAGTAGTCAATTAAAAACTGTTATAAATTAATAAATCAATTAATAATAATGTAAAACCTTGGTATCGATAACCAGTCCTTGCAGAAAGAAAATGTAATACATTACCATCTATTTTAAATTGAGCGAATAGGTAGTTCTATTACATTTTTATTATTTTACTTTTGTATTTTTTATAGATTAATTTAGTGTTGGAATAGTAGTCATGGAAATAATGTCACAATTACGTTAATCACACTATAGGTACCTTTAAGGTTAGTTATTCAAAGGTTTTTCCTAAAATAAGTCAATTTACACATTTTTCACAAATTTCACGTTTGTGAACATGCAACGACCAAGTTACATTAAATTTGATTTGGTAGAACGTACGCAATCGTAACGCACCTGCTAACGTTGCTTTTTAGTTTTTAATACCTGATATAAAGTTACCTAAAAATTATGAAGAATTCTCATAGGTTCATACATAATAATTTGACGCATTATAATATGACTTAAATGACAAAGTTTCTCTGGACTATTATAAGTTGAGAAATTGTGAAAACTCGAAAACCCTAGTGCATTTGTTATTATAGAGTCACATAGAGTCGATTGCCGATAGATCCGAGATCGTATATTCGTATTGTATAGAATCTGTGAACACTGTATAGATAATAATGAAAAAATAGCCGGTTATCTCGAAAACAGCACGGCCGGATTGGATCTAAAACCGAGGTCTACTGATTGGTCAACGCGCAATCAGCACTAGCACGTAGGCGGCAGTTAGTAAAACAATAAAGGAATAATATTATTGCACCGATAGTCCCGGCGACACGTTGCACCGTCTAGGAATTTGTCCGCGAAACAGGACGTTCGTGTCCCGGAGATGGAAGATTGCTAGAGAGAAGTTACGGCGTCCCGAGTGAAAACCTTCGGGGTTGTTGAAAAACCGCGAGGATGGGTAAAATGTACGTTTAAGAAAAAAACGATACGTTTAAAAGTAAAGTTCGCCGCAGACGAACCGGAGATCGATACGGCTTAAAAAGATCCGGAACTGTCTATACTGTACGCTGTTCGTAAAAGATACCGGAAGTCGAATACCCGTAATATTTAATAATATACCAAAAGGATTCGGCGAACGTACGGATATTACAGAAATATTAATTAATATTCGCGAAAATAAATAAATAGACGAGATAGAAAATTACGGAAATCTGCGTACGACGTGCGGCGAATGCGAACCGAACAAAAGTCGTAATACGTTAACTGCAGCAGCAGCAATCGTGTAAAGGATACAAATATATGGTTTCTGAACTATGTATTGTAATAAATACAAGAGTTTCGCGACTGTTTCCGTTTTTTTTTTTTTTTGTTTTTTCGTAATTAAAAAATTGAATCTCTTATTACAGTTGCCGAAGAAAAGAAAAAAAAAAATTAAAAAGAAAATCTCCGCGGTCCTTCGAATTAAGTCTCGTATTTTCTCGAGGATTTTTTTTTTCTTTTTTTGCCGCTCCTTAAATTTATGCAAACACATTTTGTCAAAAAGTAACCCTCCGTGATGTCTGCAGTATATACTTAATATATACATAATGAAATATTATTCATGGCACGACTTATTATTATTATAAAAGACGAGTCGAATAATTTGCATCGGATTAGATATTTTATAATTTAATTTGAATATTTAAAATGTAATTAAAATAAATTACGTTTTTATTATAATACGATATCAGAAGAAAAAAAACAAAAACGAAAATATTGTTCAATATGTGCCGTCCGTGCGTTTCTTTTTTTTTTTTTTTTTGAAATATAGCATGTTTCAAAAGTTTTCCAATATTTGTTTTTCGTTGAAAAAACCGTGTTTGTAGATATATTTTAATAGTGTTTTTTTTTTTTTTTATCGAGAACCTATTTAGTATTTATAAGTCAATAATAACCGTGTGCAATTAAAAAACTAAACAAAAAAAACAAAACAAAACAAAACTGCTGTTAAAACGATCGTTAAAATGATTTCAATAATTATTACGCCTTCTTATCTTAAACAAACAAACTCGACCATAATTTATTTACCGTTGAAGTACGGGCATAAAAAAAGAAAAAAAGTGAAGCGTATAAAACGAGTCGGCTTTCGTGTTTTTTTTTTTTTTTTACGACGTTAAATATTATACAGACCGCAGATTTATTTTTCTTTAAATTTACAGTATTTTTTTTTTTTTTCCAGAATATGAAACTCATACACATAAACGACGGTTTTCTTAGGCCGTGTTTTTTGCCCTCCCACTCGTAATATTCTCCCGGGAATTGAGACATGAATTATAGTATACTTACATTTTTTTTTTTTTTTTCGGAGACGTTCTATAAAATCTATATTTAATCGGTTTGTTTCCCCCCGCCCTTCCCCCCGGCAAGAGTTTTCAATCTTCGCGCCCGTTCAAATGCGAAACATCGCGGCGACGACGGCGGAGGGAGACGAGTTTTATATAAACCTACTTTTTTTTGTTTGTCTAGGCGTTAGAACTACGCCTGTATACGTACGGCCGTTACACTCTTAGTTCGACACGTCGACACGTAGCGGTAAAAAAAAAAGTCCAGTTCGATTTCATAAAAAAAAAAAAATAAATGCACCCCGACGGAAATGATTACAATTAACGTAAAAAAAATAATAACACTCGCAGCGATAGATAACGATTTTTGTAATATATTATGCTCGTTGTTTTTTAAACGTCGTGATCGACTAGAGTACCTCTAATACGGCTCGTACGAAAAAAAATCTACTGTTATCGCGCGCGGGATAAAAACTCGTCTTTTTTTGTAAAAATATAAAACACTAAATGTACGTATTATACTCGTACAATATAAACTAGTTTAAAAGTTTTTAGGCTGCGAGTTTTAAAAGTCATTTACGGAATTCGCTTTTTTTTTTCGTTACTTAATCAGGTGTTTTTTTTTTCATTTTTTTTAATTAAACGTTTATCTTAACGAGTTGTATTCCTAACAAGAGAGAAGCAGGGGAAGAGAAAGAGAGAGAGAGAGAGAGTAATCATATTATTATTATATTTCAAAGCATTTTGAACGTAACGTTTATCTAAAAAAAAAAAAAAGTTAACGACAACGTAATTATGATTTTTTAATATAAGCACGTAAAATTAAACCGTAAGTATACTCATTATACTCGTTATATTTCGGTTAACCGCCATAGAACGAGGAAAACTGCACGATGTGCGTTCACGACATTTTCGTTTTATCTAAAACATGATGGCACTTGCTCGAAGTTAATAGTTAATAATATTTCTATGTGCGCGTTAAGTTTTATGTAATAACTTTTAATACTTTTTTTTTTTTTTATTTTTTCCAGTAGTATACAAAAACGTGGTGGGCGGAAAATTTAGAAAGTCGTGTACCGTGTATACTATAGGGTGATTTAGTTTAGAAACGGCGGTTGATTCGTCGTAACCGATTCTGAGTGAAGATCGGTTAATTATTAATATTATAAGTTATCGTATAAATCGCGTTTTTCTATCATTATTTGCCCCGGTAACCCAGAAATCGATAAAAGTATTACCGAAATCTATCGTTATTTGTTATGATAGTAACCGGATGAACAATCCGCGAATTTGAAGGTACCTCGAATTATCGAACGCATACCATACCAACCGAAAAAGTGTTTTTACGCGAACGGTTTTAATAATCCTTAAATAATCGCATCTTAGTAAAACGCTAAAAAGAAAGACGGACATATTTCGCACGATGGGTGGACCATTATTGTTGAAGGTGAGAAATTTGAAAGGCATGATATACAGGGGAATTTCATGTGGATCTTTACCGAACGATTGACCTACGCCAACGAAAAACGATTCAGAGCGGAGTTCGGTTGTGCGTGTTTTAAAAGGCCGTAATACTGACGATTTGAAAAAATATATAATTCATACATTTTCCCGTTTGTCCAACGGTTTTTTCCATTTTTTTTTTATGAAAACCCCTAGGGGAAAAAAAAAAAACGACCGCCATAAAGTACGCACCACCCCAGTCAGACATCCTTTCAGAAAAAAACCGCTATACTCAAATATCGGAATAGATTACTCGCTCCGTTCAGAAAATCTAAAATCGCCGGTTTCCCACACTCGGAATCAAAAAGCCGCGACCGGCTCCGGGCGGGTGACCATAACCATGGTACGAGAAAAGCCGAACGAAACACCCGACGTTACAAATAAACGTTCGCGCCGACCGTCGGACACCTCGGCTTTCCGGGGATTCGTTTTCCCGTCGCGGCGTAAAGACATTAGTGCCGAGTCCAGCCGTGTCGGGAATCGTCGCTGACCGTCTGTCGCCGTACGATGTTACGGGTGTTCAGTACCGAAATGAAACGCCGGTGGTGCAATCGTTCACAGGTCGAACACGCGGGGTGTTCGCGAGCGGTAAAAAAGATTTTCGAAATAATTGCCCACTACGTCGTCGCGCACGTACACTCGCAGTATTATCACACTACTACCGTAGCAGCGGTAGTAGTATACATTATAATAGTCCTCCGCTTCCTCCGCAATAATAATCTACCGGATTCTGCGCGTGTAAATAACGCAGGCTTCGGGTTTTTTTTTTTTTAATTCGCTATTTGAATAAATAATTGATTATGTTAATCAACAATGCAGTAATTTTTTTTATTTTTTTTTTTTTATCGGACGTGGGCAGAATATAATACTCGCATTATTTTGCGCTCGCGCGTAAGGTTTATTATAATATTATGTGTGTACACATCGTACACACGCGTGTGCGCGCACACACACACACACACACACACACGCATATATTTATATATATGTTTATTTACGATATAGTATTTACGCAAAAAAAAAAAAAAAACAACGAAACCTTGTAATTATATATGTGGGCAAAGGTGAGATTTTTGTACGGCGATAATGTCTCGAGACCGTCGGCGGCGTAGTCACGGAATGCGTCTATATCGCACGCGGTATAACAAATTACAATATGTTATTTATCCGGATTGTTTCCGCGGGTCGTGAGAAAAAAAAAATAGCAAAGCATATCACCGCCGACGGACCGATGTGACACGGTGAGAAAATTTCGGGACTCGCGAAATATTGCTGATGTTTTTCGAAAATTATTGGTCCACGCGAGTCCTGTAACGGTGCTCCGGGAGCGTATACGCCGATAGATGGAATGGATCACGCTCTTGTCGTGACGGGAAATATTCAAACGCTGATTTCTGACCGATAACTGATAAGCGGTAACTGATAACCGAACGCGAGTATCACTGCAATCGCGTAGGTTGAACTACTCTATTAGTGCGCGATGCGTTGCTAAATAACTACGGTTAGATTTAGCCACGAGCGTTCGTGCCTCGGTGCCCGTATCATGGACTGTTTACGGTGTTTCAAAATTATATACTTAGTTGACCGCCGAACAATTAAATTATCGTATCGAATGAAAACGTATAGTTTGTTAACTGCAACATTATCATGTTTCGAGAAAATAGTCAAATTGTATAATCCTCGCGAGATCCTAATCTAAGTCCCTAATCTTCACCCCGGTCGCTGCCGTCTCTTTGTTCTCCCCTTTCGTATACGCTGCTCAAGCGTAGTGCATAATATGCAACCTATAACTGGGATACGAAATACTGTTGATACCTGGTGCAGTGTGTATTTCAGTTTCATATACACAATCGCAAACGGGACAAAATACCTGTTGGTTGATTTACGTAGTGGGTGTAAATTACCGTAGGTGTATTGCCGTCACAGAGAATCTTCAGAAAGCCTTTAAAAGCTATAAGATAAAAAGAAAAACGGCTGATACTCTTTTAATTGGGGACGCTTTCAAATTTCTTCTGTTAGTTATACTGTTATAGTGTCGTTTACCATTACTAAACTATAATGTTATGATTACGTGAGGCAAGGAAATAGTTTGTTTTCCGTGCGGTATTGTTTTACTTACGTATATTAAACCGTAGGAAGTTTCTGGTGTTAGAATTTAGAACAAGGAAACGTGAAAACGCGGAATAAAGAACTGTTATCGTTGAAGTTCGTCCGAGGACTTGAAGTTTATTATGAGATTACGACGGCCTCGCCAGCTTTTGAAGTCACCTTAACAAGATTCATTCAATATTCATTTGTTTATCTACCGGTATAACAGTTGATATATACTTATAGTGTACTTGGTTAACTACCTGGTTGACGAGGACGCGATTTCGACGAATAATAATAATAAAAAGAATACACCATATTATTAAAACCAATATAAATTCCTCGTTGCACTCATAATCTAAAAAAAAAACTGAAACTGTGTCACTGTTGTAGGTGGAGAGTTGGAAAGTAGGTAGTAAAATATAGTATAGAGTTGTTTAATTTACATCTGTTTGCAACGATAAACATTGCTAACGAAAAACGATTCTGGCCGAAGTTTCGTTAATTATGTTTTGAAATGCCGTGATTTTTACGACTATTGTAAAAATTTAAACTCAAAACGGGCATTAATACATTATTTTTTTTTTTTTGTACGAAATAAACAAAAACATCATACAAACACCGTATCATTCCGTCGTCGTCGGTCGTGAGAAAAGGCAAATCAGTCGCAGCCACCGTACTTTACTCCCGTGTCATGTACGCGCGCAGCTCGTGCCCTCGAATTATTAGGCTCGCCATCGCGCTTTTAAATTGAAATAACTCGTCTTTATCCGCGCCGGGAATACAAACACACGCGCGCCGCACAATAACCGGGGCCGAATAGCAATAAAGTCAGTCGTGCACATTCCGGCACGTTAAAAACGACCGGCATACTAAAAATATGCGTGTATATTGTGTGTGTGTGTGCGTGTGTGTGTGTTTGTGCGCACGCGCGCGCAGAGGTATATTATATTATTTCGTGTGCGAATGTGTAAGTAAATGTAATTTTGAACGGTTCATCGCGAGTATAAAAAAAGCCAAAGACCGAGAAGATATACTCACCGAGAGGATTGTCGGCGACGAAACCTGTTCCGCCGTGTATAGTTTTTGAGGTCATCGCGCGCGCGTTTCGCGAACCGAACGCGATTTTAAATTTGACACGTGCATGTATACTCGCTACGTTTTGACGCGAGGGGATGGCCGTACAAAGAGTTCTGGCGCGAGCAAACTAGAGGGAAAAAAGGCCCGACCGGAAGACCGCATCCACGTTGAACGAACCGAGGGCTCAAAAGAGCGGAAGAACCAGAACAATAACCGAGGACGCACGAGTTCGGGAACGACGGACATCATTTTCGGAAGCAGCGAAAGACTCGATGGAGCGACAGAGGTTTGGACAGAGAGTTCGTCACTCGCTCCGCTCTGAATCTAAAAAAAAAAAAATGGTTTATTCGCCAATGTGCAGTAGAGAACTCGAGAAAGTTTTTCATCTTTATAGTGTATTAGATTAACGAATAAACGCTTCGGAAGGTTGAGAATAATTTCTCCCTGTGTATTACAATGAGCTGTATAAAAAGTAATGGGGTTTTCTTTTTTTGTTGTTGTATTATTGTTTTTTCTCTCGCGAAACATTTTCTGCTATATGGCATGCGCGCGCTCGCTTCATAATCCTCGAGTGCCGTTAAAATCTGAATACATAGTAATAATAATTATACGGACTCGCGGGAGAGTGCAGTCCTAAAAGACTATAACAATATTATTGCTCGCTTCTACACGGCCGAGCCGGAAAAACGATTTTTAACGATGGAAAAATGCAAATATCGCAATAATACGAATCAGGGTTTCCGAGCACGTCGAGCCGGCCTACGGTTATACGCGATCGAGTCCGTCGGCGCCGAGCCACGAATTTCACGTGCGCGCATCGCACGATTCCGCATTGAACATGCCGCGGACTCGCGCGCCTAAACAATAACCGGGTATACGGTCCAGTGTAATACCAATGCAAATTCCGTTCGGTATTGTGCGCAGCACACGTTTTTCGGTCTCCGTCGTCGTCGGCGATCTCGAAATACGCTTTCGAATTTAACGGAAAACGCACACAGTAATCTGTCCTAGACTATAAATACCGGTCACGGTCGCACACCGCCGTGGAAAACTCTGACGTGTTTGAGCTACGAATATGTAGGCGGATCACCCGCTCACTCAACCCACCAACTTACTGTACGGTTGAAAGAAACCCTATTATAATTTGTATTATTGCTTATCAGTTATCGATAATATAATTTAATATAACCATCATCATCACTGGCATTTATAGCTCTATTAGGATTTTTGCCGGTATCACGACATTCTTGCACTCCTAAAGCTTTAAGACCACCCACTACTACGTCCGGCCACTTTTTTTTCGGTCTACCATATGTCACTTCCCTACTGGGTTTTATTCTACTATTTCTTTGATGGTTTCTTCTACACTTCTTCTCATGGCATGTCCTAACCACTGCATTCTCTGACTTTTTATTTAGCAAATAACTGAAGGAAGGCTCAGTTTTTTTCGATGTTCCCTGTTGAATCTTCGTCTCCATTCATTTGTCCATGTGTCACGATATTGTCCACAAATCATTCTCCAAATTTTGTAATCGAAAGTTCTTCTTAGTGTCAAAATTGTCGTTGTCCATACTTACACGAATATGTGAGAGTAGATCTATCTAATTATGTTGAGTCTCGACTTTGTTTTTTTGGAGAGAATTTTGGTTTAGAGAAATTTGGAAAGTGCAAAAGTAAGCTCTTTCTGCATTTACTAACCTCACAATTACACGATCAATCATTACAATATTTGTTTAATAAATCTAAATTTATATCTTTTTTTTAAAAAAATAGTTTGTTAACCTACTGTCACTTTATTATTTATTTAATAGTTAAATTGAACATATTTTTCTGAAAAAGAATACAAAATTAATAATAATAATAGTTTTGGTTTAGATTGTTAAAATTTAACAGAATCACTTTATAACGCTAAAATTATTATTATTATTATTATTATTATTATTTAAATACTATTAAAATCAACGGTTTCGTAGTCTAAGTTGTGGACAATCGGTCGAACGTGATTTGCGTTCTACGAGACCGGTATTGATTCCCTACACCTAGTATATTTTTTGCAATTTTTTAGATAAAAAATTATATTTATAAAAATATATTTATTTTAATCGCCTTGGTAACAATATGATAAAATATAACAAAATAATACAAATACAGGTGTCATAGCACATGGTGCTTGCAGATGTTATAGTTTTGATAAGAGAAAATCTGGAAAAAGTAACAATATGTAAGAAATGGAGAGTAGCACTTTAAGAAAAGGGACTAAGGATAAATAGAATTAAAACAGAGTACATAGAATATGAGTATGAAGGAATAGGACAAAAGGCTGAGGACAACTAATGATAATATAAGCAATGACGTAATAGGAGAGGTTGAGAGTTTTAAGTATATAGGATCTTTTGTAAAAAATAATGATGGTTTTGACGAAGATGTGAAGTATATAATTAAGTATGGTTAGATAAAGTGGAGAGAAGTGTCAGGTGTTTTATGTGACAAGAAAATTCCAACGAGACTTTGAGGTGTAAGTTCCACAAGGGTGTGGTAAGACCGACTAAGTCGTATGGTTTGGAGTGCTGAATGGCAGACAGAAAAATAGAACAGAGAATGAATGTAGCATCGATGAGAATGTTTAGATTGTTGAGTAGAGTGAAAAGATAAAATTTAATAAGGAATGAGTACTGAGAGGTATGTCTTCGATACTAAATAAAACGAGAGAAAATAGACTGATGAGCTCAATCAAGGGGTTGGGCATATTTTGGGGAGAGGAAAGGAATCAGAAGCAGTACGAATTTTAATGAAAGTAATCGTGGGAAAAGAGAGGGAAAGAGGAAGACGGAAAAAAATGTGGTTGAATGCGATTGAGAATGTTGCGAGAACGGCGCGGCGGGTGTACGAGAGAAGGACGTGAGGGACCGAATCAAGTGAATGTTCTGGATGAGAGTTAACGGTATTTTATGACAGTGTCATTATAATATTATACTACAGTC
Organism: Cinara cedri; assembly: GCA_902439185.1. Taxonomy (NCBI): domain Eukaryota; kingdom Metazoa; phylum Arthropoda; class Insecta; order Hemiptera; family Aphididae; genus Cinara; species Cinara cedri. The sequence goes on from CABPRJ010000018.1 coordinate 355,689, forward strand.
TTTGACGAGGCTTGCAACTCTCTTGGACTTTTCCCAACTGATTTTGCTTTCCACGACTCCTTTCACGAGAATCTAACGCGTTTTTATTACCGACCGATAAATGCCGGATACTCGGTTTGTTAACCGACGCAAATTGTCATTGATAACATAATGCTAACGTCGTTTATAAGGCCAAATGTCGTTTCATTCATTTCGATAGCGACTGTTCGAGAAAACCCGCGATTGAAGATTTTCGTGTAATATAGTATAATTTTCCTTTTTTATTCTTTTTTTTTTTTTTTACAGTCAACCAATGACCTTCATTGCCATCTCTCGGTCTTCGCACTGTTTTTTTATTCTTGTTCCTTGGGAGATTGCGACTAAAATCTCATTTCAAACTATGTCCATACCCATTTCCGTGCGACTCCTGGGAATCGTCTCACTATAAATATTATAACTTGTAATACTATCGCGTGTTACTGTTGTTAGCGTATCGACGCGACCAGTATAACATAGTCAAACGTTACGATTTCATTCGCGTTTTTTTTCCCCCTACTATTCAATTCGATTATCGAGGAAGCGAACGCGTTTTGTTAATTATACCGGAGCGTTTGAACGACGGACCAAGCGTAACCGCAGAACTGGTATATACTCGACCAAGTCGAGCCCATCGCAAACTTTTACGAAATATTATTACGCATAATAATATTGAAATCTCGTCCAAGCGTACCTACATATATATATATATATACACATATTATATATTTAATACAAAAACGAAATATAATTTATTTTCTGTGTTACATTATTAACGTTTTTGACGTCGCACACGCCGTCGTGAGCGATATTTAGAATTAATTACAAGTTATAATATAATATTATTATTATAACCTGTATGAATTAAACATATACGTCGTAACTTTGATTATTCTCAAACTGGTATTACTGGCCTAGCGATAATCGACTAAAAAAAAAAAAAAAAAAAAAGTGAAAATTTTTTATTTCGGCGTTTCTATAATAATAATATTATTATTTTGTGTAGTTCCCAATGCATAATAATAATATAAGCCGTACGTTACACGCAGACGGCTGTGGCGTTTAATCTCAACAAATTTACGAGTTATACCTACGCTCTCGTTCCGAGACCTTGAAATATTATTATTATCTTCTATATAGAGGTACGATTATGTTATTATTATTATTATTATTATTGTAAAAGTTTCGTAACTATTTCTTTACATATTATAATATACGCATACTAAATTATAAACACGAGACTAGATATTTTATTTGAAATTTATGCACGCTCGTATTGTATTTTCGAAATACATCATGTCGGGGGAAAAAAAAACGATCAACGTATAATGTTTCTAATTCTGTCGACAATTTTTTTTTTTTTTATTAGTTTACACGATGACATGTCAGGGCCTCGGACGGGCGTTTATCGTCTGGGAGAGCTACCTGCTCAAGAGCGTACAACTAAAATTCATTAGGCGTGTGTATTTTGCTTATACTGCACGCTCCGAAAAGTCTACGCGCGTCAAACGTTCGACGCCGACATTATGAAAAACAGCACGAGCAGGAAACGAATATGGTTTTGTGCTAAAACGAATTTGACTAGATTTTGCACATAAATGCGTATTTCGAGTGTTTTGCCGGTGCACGTTTGGTGATCTTTTTCGGAGCAACAAGTCTTCGAGCGTGAAGTATTAACGTGTACAGTTACCGGACGAACCGCGGTATGTTACCGAGGGACCGCGTGTGCACGTTCGAAAGACACATAGCTCGTCCGTCCGAAGGATTGTACAATTTAGGTGTGCCGTGTCCGGAAAATTCGTGTTCAGAACGAAACTGAAAATTCCGTGCCCCGAGCGAATCGTTCGCGGACGAACGAACGCAACGGAAAACGGGAACGAAAAAAAAAAAACGCACAAACGCCCTCCGAACATACGGCATTCGAACGCGCGCGATCGCGTGGAACCGGGGCGATATTGTCCCATGCCGATTGTCACGCCCCTTTCGAACAGTGGCGTCATTTCAGTTATCGATAGGCGGGGGCGACGGTTTTGACCGGCTCATAATAAAATCGAAAAAAAAAATTGCTCGCGCGTACGTGCCCGTCACAATTACGTTATTATCTCAGTAAAAAATAACGCATTTTTTTTTTTTTTTCTATCGGAAAACAAACAACGGTTAAATAACAAATAAACGCAAACGCCAAGGATGGCTAACCCGTCTGACCTATTGGCCAATACAATACGAACACGCGGTTTCGGCCCAGCTCGCGGCCGGCGAAACCGACGCGACACCAGCCTACACCCGGCCCGCCGACCGCGAGGTAGTAGGGAAAATGCCCGGCCCCGTGTACTACCCCCGGACGACGCCACTGTTTTCTCGAGACACGGTTCGCCTCCGTTCCGCGGTACGTCTCTCGCGTTCTGGCCGCCGTTAATTCTCGATCCGCGTGTCCGCTCGGTTAACACATGGCGGTAAAAAAAAAAAAAAAAATAATAATTATGAAACCGCCGGGCGCGTAGCGCGGCGAACTCGGCGCGGTATTATTTATGCGATACGCGTTCCTTTACACGCGTTTTGTATAACCCGAGGCCCAAGACACGGCATTTGTTGCCCATCTGTCCCGGTTCGAGACTAACGATTTGTTTTGTACGTATTTATCACACACGCGTGTGACCCGTCGACGTAATAATAATAATAATAATAATGATACGAAGTCCCGGTGCCGAGTTCGACGTTTACCGAAAATCCTTCTCGGCGTCGGTATCGTGGCGCGCGGGTGTTGAAATACGGAAGTCGATTTTTAATTTTTTTTTTTTTTTATTGTAAACGCGTTATTGACTTTTCGACGAAACGTTACGCGATCGGAATATGTCTGTGGACGCGAGAGTTTTGTAATGATTGACCCGCGCGTTATTAATAGCCACGTGCGTTCTCGTTGTAAAAACTAAACGCTATATCGCGTAGTTTAACGCGTTTTTAGATTCTGGGTGGAACGGGGAATGCGTTGGTTTTACAACGATGACAATTATTGTTTGTTTCTCTTGGCCAATTTTTCTAGCCGGCAATTTCGCACCGATTGTCAATGATAGCGCTTTTTCTGCAAGTAAATCGGACCGGGGAGATATTTTAGAAGGGTCATTTTTTTGATCTTCCCGGGAGTTTTCCCGGCAAATGGGAAAAACGGGAAAATGGGTACAATATTAAACAAATATTATTAAAGAAAACGCACAACGCATATGTAATTATTTAATAACAATACGACATATATATATATATTGTTGACAAAGCAACATTATCAACTGAACTCCATTCAGAATCGTTTTTTCGTTAGTAATGGTTTATCGTTGCTTATAGATAACCTTTAAATTACCTATAAGTATACCGGTCTTTACCTGTCCCTATTATTCTAGGATAGATTTTTTTTTTGTCGGTCGAGTTAATCAATCAAAAAAAACAAAAACGTATAATATTATTGCATCTAAAATAATAATATTAGTAACAATAATAAGTACTGTTAAAATATCCCGGGGGTCACCGAAGAATGACGAGCATTTACCGTCGGAAGATAGGAGGTATTCTTATTTCTCCGATCCCCCCTATTTTTAAAATTAACGCAACTGCACTGGTTTGTGAAGTTATACGTGATAAAACCGTAACGTTCGCCGCTTAACGACTGCACGTATTTCGCACGTGTTAAATTCGGACGGTTAAATAATGTCCTTTTACATACGAGTTACAGATTAGGCGAACCTGACCTCTCGAATTTCAGAGAATCGATTTTTTTAGTATTAAAAAAACCGTATGATTCGATAAACTATTATTATTCTACGAATATATGCTTCGATGATAATTATTAAACTATTAGTCACGGTGCCTGTATACAGCTAATCAATTATTGATAATGAATTATAATATATATTGATAATGTTTTTTTTAATTTTTTTTTTTTTTTACGATAAAATACACATAATTTTATTACGCAAAACGATACGTTTAACGTTTATAATATTTCAGTATTATACTTGCTGTAGTAGGCGTGGTAAACGTGTTAAGAATAATAATAATTGTTACTACGAGCATAATATCATTTGTTTCAAGGTTTCTTGTCTGCGACACATTACTAAAAATATTGGCGATTAGAATACTTGGACACATTTTGCGAAGTTTTCACATGTACCTACGTGTATTCTATGATTTTCCTCAGTCCGCACAAAGATGAAGTTAAAATTGCGTCGGATTCGCATCGAAATATTCCGGAGACAAACTCCATCGATCGATTGTTCGAAAATATTATCGTCCGCCGCAGTGCTGTGAAGTCGACCCTTACACTTTATCAAAACTAGTTCCGAATAGTGCCGGTATTTTGCAAGTTATTACCAATAAATTGAAAGTCCAATAACAAGTTAATAACAATGGATTTATTAAGGGTCGAACCGAATAAGGGCCGACATTACGCAGTCCGCCGAGAATTCTTACTTTTTTTTGTTTTTCGTAATCCTCTGTAAAAAAGGTTGGTCGCCACTGTCCTAGACGATCCGAACCGGACTGCCGGAGTCAAAACGACTCGTTGTAGTTCGCAAGGATTTGCAAGTCTAATCCCGCAATTCGCAAGTCCGCGATCCCACACGAGCCCTCGGCGTTTGTATACCCGGCCCTCACTAGTCGTCCTAGACGTTCTCACTGATAGCTGGCGAAACGCCGGCACCGTTCGGAACTGGTTCTGGTAGAGCGTCTCGATTTTTCGTAAATGTCGGTGCTGCGCCCGACCCCCGTTCCTGTACACGGTCCGCGCCCGGGGTTATCATCGCGGTTGTACTATCGCGGATTTCCCGCGACGGACACGAAATCGACTTGAACACCGGCGGTGAGAGGGGACTGAGAGGGGAGGGGGGTTTGTCGCGTGATGAATTGCCGCGGCGGTGACGGCCGAAACACGCCGGAGCGCACTGACGCGACGCGCTGTGAATTTATCGAAAAAATGTGTTAACCAGAGAGAGTGTCGGCCGGCGTGCGGCGTTTCTCGCGTAAAAGGTCCGCCGTGAAATCAAATACCCCCCGATCGACCGTATTTCACGCGAGTGAGCCAAAAGGTCCGGGGTTCACGGGGACGATGTATAGGTATAATACCTATACGCGTAAACATATATATAAATATATATGTGTGTGTGTGTAGAGAGAGAGTGAGAGAGAGAGAAAAAGGAATCGGAGGGAGAAAAAAAAAAGTTATTGCTCGGCTTCATTAACCACGCACGACGCCGCGGCCGTGTAGCGAGGGCACCGAAGCAGGGGAGCGTGTTTACGGACCCTGCCCGAGTTCGTGTACGAGTTCGCGGCACGTAGCCGAACGGCGAAAAGACGACGCGGAAAAATCCGTCCGTGTAAAAACCGACGTTCATTTTTCTCCCTTTTTTTTTTAAACACTTTTTGCGTTGTTTTGGAAATCCGCGCGCACTCCTCCAGTCCGTGCCGGGACGTAGCGTATCGCGCGGTTAATTTGAACATTTTAATATTGACCGAGCGCGATCGGGTCATATTATTATCTAATCAAAATCTTCATCAAGTACGATTGAACCGAAACAAATAAAAACGTACGTACAAAATGTGATGCAAAGTAACTCGAAAAATTGTTGTATACTTCATTTGAAGTGCTTAGATACTTATTTTATTGCAAAAATCTCTTTCGAGTATCTCTTATTTAATAATATACACAAATCTCACTATGTAAATACTCACATTTCAATACAATATGAGTGTTCCAAAATATATATTACGCGTGTTTTTAACTATTGTACAGTTAAATTGTTTGGATTCAGACAATCAAATCATTTACCGATAACAGTCCGATAAAATGTGCACGACGGAAGTACTAATCGAGCGTATACACTTATACTATACGAGTTGTGTGATTTATTATTATTTTTTGTCGTATATTTATTTGGTTTTCTTCGAAAGTCGACGTTATGTGGAAGGATGTGGAAGTAAAAAAACACGTCTGACGTTTTTCGCGCGTGGCACGTAAACGCCGATTTCCCATCGATTAGGTTTAGCGGGTTTAGGGGTCGACGGTTATGTCGTTTTTCGGATCGGTGTCGGGGTTCGCGGCGACGTAGCGCTATAATACAACAGTCGTCGAGTGAAACGACCGGAGAACCGTCTTGTCCGGCCCCCGACCCGACGACGGAAAGTTCCGGAAAACGCCGAATTCCAACAAACCGAAACGTTTCATCGCGACTCGACCGGAACACGGCGCACGCGTACGTTTCAACGTCGAATTACCGACCGTGCGCTCGGAGTTAGTCGTCGTCGTTTGCGGGTTTTCGGCGACCGATTTACAACGGGCGCGGTTGTGCAACGGCTGCAACCGCGGTACAGTGTGTCGTCGGCAGGATAGGAAACGATAGGAACGCACGAAACGCTCGGAACGGCGGCGATAGAGGGGGTCCCGGGGATTCGCGGCCGCGAAGACCGAAGACCACGGAGGCCGGCCGATCGTATCGTCCGCGACACTCCCGGCGGGACAACCCGGCGCGTTTTTTTTTTTTTGCACCACGTACGCTCGCGGGACCGAACCGGCGATAGGGTTCGCAAACGCGCCGACGGGGAAACAGGCTGACGCGGACGGCGGGCGGACCGGCACGGCGCGACGAGGCGACGGCGGCTGCGAGCGGGAGGAGAAAATAGTGGAAAAAAAGGGCCGGAGCGATCGAGTTTGTAAAAACGGTTTGTACTTAATGTATACGCGTGTGCGCGCGCGTACCTATCTGCACCCCCCCCCACACACACACACACTACGCACGCGCGCCCGCACGTTACGCGTAAGCGGGATTTATGTGCGAGATAACACGCGGGACGACCCGGCGGAAGAACCGGAAAACCGGGAGACCCCGCGAATCCACCTGCGTCGGCCGTCACCCGACACGACCGCCGACCCAGCGCGACGCCGACGGCGGACCCGGCGGTGATTTTTCGAGAGAGAAAAAAAAACAAAAACAAAAACAGTTTTCCCGCGAACGGCGCCGTTGTTGTCGGTTCCCGAGTGCACGGGACGTTCGGACGCCGGGTCATCGTCACCGTCGCCGCCGTCGCGGTTGTAAAACGGCAACGAAATATCGTCGTCTCCTCATCTGCGTGCCGTGCCCGCCCGGTTACCGGGACGATTCCTATTGTCGCGCGGGGCGCAGCGCCTTTACCCGGCGCACCTGTTATTTCGGTACCGCGGCGCCACTCGGATCGAAACGATGATTTTTTTTCCGGGCGACGGAGGAGTGGGCTGGGGGGGG
>CABPRJ010000018.1:362991-408381 GCA_902439185.1 Cinara cedri
GGGGGGGTGGTGGGAGGGGAAGGATGGCCAAATTATACGCGGCGACGAACCGCGGTACGTTATCTATCCGAACGCTCGTGTCGGAACCGTTAACGATGTTGTAAAAGCGCACCGTACTGTTGGGAGGAGGGGCGCGATCCCGGCCGGGTCAACCGCTACGAACACCCGTCCTCCCGGCGTACGGCTGCCGAAAACTCCGGGTCCTGCGGCATCTACGGGCACGGGATTCGCAATGCGATCGCTTATTGGAAACGGTTCCGGACAGTACGTCGGTATCGGTTTACCCGTTTTCGTCCGAAAACCGTGGTCGGATACCGGGGGCCCGCCGATAACAATTGCATGGACGTCTGTTATCTGCAGGCCCGCCGTAACGGTACTCGGATTATCTAGTGGCGTCATTAGTGTTAACGGCCGAAACGAAAACGGCGTTTGTTGTCACTGCGGCGGCACGCACGAACGATGAAAACCCCCGATAATTATCGCCCAGTAATCCGCGAACTCCGGTTATCCCACCGTTCCGAATAATACCCGGGGGGGGACCCTTTACGCGAATATCGCCATGACTCGTCGGGGTCGTTATTCCGCCGTTACACCCGCGGGCGCCGCCGTTACAGTGTCCGCAGAACGAATCTAGGATAACGAAAAGAAAAACAGCCACGAACCGCGGACGAATTTTCAACTGCCGACGCGGTATTGCTCGCGTCCGTTATTGCCGTTGTAATTTTTCTTTATCAATTTTTTGTCGTTTTTCTACCAGCAATTTCGTCCCCGATTTTCAGCGATGGCATTTTTTCTAAACGGAAGTCCGATCGGGGTGGACATTTTCCGATATTCCCGATAAACGGAGAAAACGTAGGAAAAACGGGAAAACGGGTAGAATTTTAAACAGAATATAATATTATTATACTGTTATACAGAGCAACACCCACAACCGAACCCCGCTCAGAATCGTTTTTCCGTTAGCCGTTGATTAATCGTCGCCTACAGATATACACCCAGATATACAGCTGCACGCGTCCCCGTCATCCTAGGACAGCTCTTTTCATTGTTGTTAATTCATTATTTCCTATTATTTGTAATGATTTGCTTTCGTGATGATCATAAATAATAATGCATTGTTATATTATGCTACATAATTATACACATTACTGCATGTCCGCGGCTTTTTTCTCCGTGCCTTTTTCGTCATGGGATCTTTGTTGTCCGTGGTTTTTTCGTATCCGGTCGCCCTTCAGGGTTTCCGGGGGTTCTCGGCGTTGTTTTCTTCTCCTATACTGTCTCGTCAAAACAATCGTCACGTTTACCTACCGTCACCTAATTAATGTGTTTAATAGTGAAATTAAACATATTTTTCTGAAAAAAAAAAAAACAAATAATAATAATTGTTAAAACTTAACATAATCACTGTATAACACTAAAATCATTATTATTATTATTAGATTATCAATTTAAATACTATTAAAATCCACGGTTTCGTAGTCTAGGTTGTGGACAATAAGTCGAACGTGGTTTGCGTTCCACGGGACCGGGATCGATTCTTCCCTACACCTAGCACATTTTTTTTCACTTTTTTATTATTTTATTTCGGATAAAAATCGCATACGTAAAAGCGTATATATTTGAATCGCCTCGGTATGAGGCGAAACATAACAGAACAATACCGAACACACGGGCGCCGCAGCACGCGTCGCCTGCAGACGTCGTAGTTCCGACAGGAGAATGTCTGGAAGGAGGAACGGAGAGCACCGCTTTGGGAAACCAAGGACTGTGGATGGGCGGTGGTGAAACGGAGCACACGGAATATGCTGAGTGACGGAGACGGAAAACGTCCGTTGGCGGACTCTTTTTTTTTTCTTTTTTTTTTTACCCCGCAGTGTACCGCAAAAATGGATTTCACTCGGTGCCGACATAATAACAATAACAATAATAATACGAGTCTCCGGTCGTCGGTCGCATTGCCGCCACGTCGGAACGCTGTGTGCGTTGTCGTCAAACGAACTAAACAAAACGTAAAACGACAACTTTGGACGGCGACCCGTGCGCACACGGCCACGACGAGCTCCGTTAACCGCGTAAGTTATGCGAACGTCCGCTCGTCGTCGTTCGTACGCTTACGGAGGAAAATGAAAAAATGAAAAATTAAAGACGAAAAACGCGAGAGATTGCCGTAAAAATTACCACCCCCATCCCCCCCACCCGAATCAGACGAACCGTTATTGCTGCTATTATTATTATTGTTATTGTTATTTTTTTTTTTTTTTAATCCAGAACCGGCGAACCGAGAAACGTATCGGTTTCGCTACGACAATGGGCGTGAGGTGGCAAGATTGTTATTTTTTTTTTTTTTTAATCCGGCGCCGGCGGGGGGGGGCGACATCCCCCCCGATGTCAACCGAGAAACGTATCGGTTTCGCTACGACAATGGGCGTGAGGTGGCAAGGGCGCCCGCGGGGGGGGGCGACATCCCCCCCGATGTCTTTTGTGAAAAGTTAAAACATTTACGTTCGAATTCGATATCTCAAAATCCCAGAATTCGTTATCGGTGGGTATCTGCGACAGGTGCATACCGATGTTTGCCAATACCGTATCAGTACACCTTGATTGGTACCTACCCGGTACGCGTACAATTCGCGATAATAGAATTCCGCCGATTCATCATCACAATGTGCCCGGATTCACGCCCAACGATTTCGCGATTGGTATCAACCACCATATAGCCGACCATTGGTATATACCGGTTATTTAATGTGCGATAATCGTTCATCCGGATTATGTGTGTTGAGTTTACACAGGAAAAAAATCGGCGAACTTGATTTGGTAGAAACAGTTGTTTATGAATTCGGAAAAAATAAAAAATAAAATTTGTGTTCAATCGGAAACTATAAGTGTACAATTTGATATTATATTAAAACACTAGTGTCAAAATGTTTTGAAAACGCACATAATACATTAATAAAAGTGTTTGATTATCAATACAAACTAAGGCTGCCCCAACCCACTGAATTTTTACCTCCGGGCGTCCTTGGAATGTCGTGCGCCTGTAAATAATTTTTCCGCCGTAGAATTTTCGAGAATTATCGAATCGGTAAAATTTTAGGGTGGCGGAAGAGAGTGGTCTACTTTTCGATTTCCCTCGCGGTTTCTTACGCAGAACGAGAAAAATTGGCCATCGTTCGTATCCGTATAATTTTTTTATCGGTTTTCCGGATCACCTCGGAAACACACTGCCTACCGATAATACGATGTTCAGAATCGTTTTCCGTTGGCAACGGTTTTTCGAACAGTTCTACACATGATATCCCGCTTTCCGACTTCCGCCCTAAGTGGACATTGGGCACGTCCGTCGGCAACATATTATTGAGGCTTTACTATTTTCGTTTTAGGTATTTGTTTTCCTCTTGTCCTTGGCTCACAACCGCAGCGACACCTATATGCTCCTAATGCGTAGCTAATAACGAAACACATGATTTTCGACTGCGCAATCTCTTTGGGTAGGTAGATGGATACAAAAATCGAGTGTTTGCATATCGGTTTTGCGCGAATTTTCGTTATCCACGACGTTAGAGTACGTGTAGAGTACCTATATACAGTGTTAGGCGAACTCTGAAAAATCTCTCGGGTTCACGACAATTAACGGACGACGATCGATTCTCGATTAACGAGTAATTAATAATAACGAATAGTCGATCTTCGTTGTAGGAGGTCAAGTAAAGAGAGTGAATAAAAAAAAAAAATCTCGTCAATTTAATTATGGTTTATTTATTTATTTTTCGTTTTTTTTTTTTTTTTTTTTTTTTTTTTTTTTTTTTTTTTTTTTTTTTAATGTTATTATCACGCACGAAGCGATATCGAATACTCATAATGAATTTGAACTTTATTTATTGACTTAATGTCCGTACACGCGGTGTATAAAATACACGTACATTATTATTACTATTTACGCAAATATCAGTCTGATAAGAAGCTTAAGGATTTCGATAAAAAAAAAAAAAAACTACGATTAGTCGACGCGATGAAACGCACACAAATGTATTATAGGCGACGCGTGCTCGTGGCCTACATTATATTATTACGAGTACGTGCGATTCGAAAAAAAAAAAAATAAATAAAAAATAATCGCCATTCGCATCCGTTATATTATTATACGGCGTTTTTTCGTCTTTAAAAAATGCACACGCGTTCAAAACCGAAGGTGAAAAAAAAACCACTTATAACGAACCTCGTGTTCAATATTGTCAAGTGTTTTTGAAGTTTTGCAAAAATGCAATTCGTTTGAATAAAAACAAAAAAAAAAAAAAAACCTCGACAATTTCAAACGGCTATAAATAGCCCGAAAATCGACAGATGGTTTTGAAAATCGTACCGCACGTCTTGAAAGGGCCGTATAATTCGGCGCAAATGTCACGCGCTCTACGATTGTTTTTGACCGGGTGTAATAACAAAACAACCGAACATACAGAAACCGTTATTGCCTCTAATTTTTCCTATTATCGAGAAAGCCACGAGTAAAGTCGACAGACGACCTCACCGATGCGCCGACTAAACGGCATTCGCTGTCCCGGGACCGCCTGTAAAGTTGACGATCGGAACGACATTTGTCCTGGTGGAAAAGTAGTTGAAGAAAAAACCGTACATAAAGTATCCATGTCGCAGTACCCTACCGAAACGTTCCTCGGTACGCTAAGAATCTAAGACGTTTCCGTTAGCCGCGTGCACGTGATTATAATAATCCCCCCCCCCAAAAAAAAAAAACCGCACCATTTGCGGAGGCCGTCATCTCTCCCGTTCGAACGAAACACTCTGTACGTATGGCAACAAATAAAAACAAAACGAAACCATCGTCGTATTTATTCCCAAACGTTATTTTTTCGCACCTAAATTTTGGTAAGTGTGTTTTGCGCGTCGTGGCCCGACGCGCAAATTTTTAGCGACGAAAAAAATTAAGAATATTCGGACGTTGAAATAATAACAATCATTACGAGTATTATCGTCGTCGTCATCATCGTCGCGATGTTGGCCGAGAAAACCGCGCATAACAACAATTATTATTACGTGTATTGCAACGCGACGAGTTGCAATAACGCGTGTGCGGCGCGAAGAATTACGTACGTGAAATCGGCGGGTTTTTTTTTTTTTTTGTTTTGTTTTTTAAACGTTTTATAATATTTTTTCGCGGTTTTTTTTTTTTTTATCACTATTATTACGGCCGCGTGCTGCGTGACGCGCGGGCCGCGTAAACGTATACGAACAGCGACGACGGCGAAAAGACATTTTAGCGCATTTCCCCTCCGGGCCACCTCCACACCCACCCCGCCGGACCGCATACACAAACTCTCAGCCGCGGCGTCCTTGGCACGATTATCGAAAATAGCCGGTCCGAAAAAAAAAAAAAAATGCCGCGTGCGTATACATAATATAATTTTTTCGCGCGTATAAAATATATAATGTATCAATATTATTATCGTGCGAGCGCGGTATGCAAAACACGACGGTAATAATAGCATTAGTACGAGTCGGTGTAAACGCGCGTTTATAACGGCCGTTAAATGTCCGCAGCGTTACGCGGTCTCGCGCCGCGGCCGACGAACACGGGCGCCACGCGAAAGTCGGTGTTACGATGTTTTTGGTTTCCGCGATGAACGCCCAGCCGGCGTGGGAAACGGCGTTTTACCGACCGTACGCCACACAGGCGATTGGAATTTTACGCGTGACAGTGGCGTGTTCAGGATTTCACCCGAGAAGGGCGAGACGTCGAGTTCGGAAACATTTCGTTCGATAGACTGCGTAACGCGTGAACCTACATATAACAAGTTGGCCGGCCGAAACAAACGAATATCCAATTTTAAATGTACATATTTCGTACGAGTGTTTTCTAGCAGGTATTCAATTTTCCCTAACGTAAACACGTTGGCGCGTAATAAATACACTACACGCTGGTTATTACTATCGGTTCCGCTATTCTGAGAATAAGGAGAAGAACGTTATTCATAATAAAATGGTTCGGATAGGTTTTGGTTTGCAATGAGGTTCGTCCAATTATAGTTAAGGTTTTTAGGTTTTGAATTGTTATCGTTGTACCTGTCAACACATTTCTGGTTCGTCTAATTGAGAATTAAAGAAATTCGAGTTTGAAAAATACGTATTCGTATAAATAATAACTACTAAAAAAAAATGTTAAGAGAGAGATCATCTCCCTTATTAAAAACGCCAAAGATACGCGATCGCAAATGGCCTTTCGATATTATTGCAGGTTTTAGTTCCGCGAGTCAAAAAAAGTTCGGGGACCTCTGCTTTAGTGAAATGTCAATGGGGTAATTGATAGAAAAAACGATATTATGTTATTTTTAGTATACAGGCAGTGGCGGCTCGAAAAGGGTACAATTATAATCACGTGATTCGTAAAAAAACGGGTGCCTGGGTGTTTAGAAATATTAAAAGATTAGGTTAATTTAGACAACTGGCATTTTATGAATTTGACGAATTGTATTGGAATTTGATAAATTTCAAAACATTTGTGGTAGGATAGAGGTATTTCGGGTTGGGATGGGTGGAAAATTAAATCCGTTATTCAAGGTAAAAATACTTCGAGCCGCCACTGTATACAGGAGACGGTGAGTTATGGTATTTAAAATAAAAAAAACCGAAAACAAGATTTCGAACCTTCCGCACGGGGCTTTCGTATTATGACTCTAAAAACCGTTTAACGGTCGAGTTTTTCTACCGCGACGACCTTGTCGTTCTGAGAGGCGATACATAGCAAAATATTGTGCGCGCGTAAAACAAACGAACAGGTCTTTGAAATTGGTATTAGAGACGATACGCTTAAAATAAAAGTGTCGACAACGTTTCGAAGACCGTCGTCTCGTCGGCGTTTATCGAAACAATATTTTATTTTATAGTTAAAAAAACAGCGAGTTATTTTAGAAATACAATTGTCCGATGACCAGTTGGACACTTGGAGAATTATCGTGGAACGTTCACGTCAACGCGGTTGTCTTCAAAATGTCGTCGACGGTACGTTATAGAATAGGTGATTTTATATTTTCTAAAACCGATTTTGGTAAGCCATTTCTTTCGTTCGACGCGAATACACGCGCCGTGTTTGCTATTATTTGTTACCCGGGAGAAAAGGATTGAGACGATGCATGCAAATGTGGCGTGAAGATTGTTTTTCGACAGCTGCAGCTCTGTACCACGTCGGATTTAAACTATATTTGTATTAAAGTCACCTGCAGTTGAAAAAAAAATAAAATACACGAATATACGAAAATATATTATCGGTATTTATTTTGAGTATATAGGCAAGGGTACCCCAGATTCCACGTTTCAGTCAAATTTTCCATGACATTTTTTTTTTTTAAATTAACTCGTGTAAAAACTATGTGAAATCACATTATATTCGGAAATGTTACATTGTCCTCATTTTTTCATTCTTATTTTTGACGGTGAAACCGCTACTCGCTTTTCATTTTCAAAAAGTAACCTTTGTATTATAGATTATAAACATGAAGTTTTAGTTTAAATACAGTTTAACATAGACATTTAAATTTTTCAAGTAGAATATCTCGTTAAAGTGTTGACGAAAATGATAGATGTCAACACCAAAATGTATTTAAAATAAATTTCGTCTATTTATCGAATTTTTAATATAGTTAGATATTTGAAAGTCAAAGGTGGGTACCTAGTTGATTCACTTCAAATTATAAGAGTGAACGAAATAAAGATAATATCACATTTTAACATAAATGATTCTAAAACGTTTTTACATGAGTCATTTTTTTGAAAAAAATTAAGTATTTTTGGACAAATTTAACTGCAACTTGAAATTTAGAAGACCCTGTATATGTTTTTCTATTCAAAATGCAAAGGGAATTTCATCAGATGCAAAACTCGAGAGAAACCGCTGCGCCACCGCTTGCGTTCATATACTTAGTTCGAAAACAAGCTAATATATAGTGTAGGTAATTTAAAACTTGTCGAAAACTATATTGTGGTGTGTTGACGAATAAAAAGCGAAAAGGTAAACTGCAGCCGAAGTAATGACATTAAAAAAAAAAAAAAAAAACACTTAAAAGCTTTCCACACAAAGAGTTGAATGTTGTCAAAGAAAGGCAGAAGTTAAAAAATAAAATAATAATAGTACCTATACATTTTAATAATTTAGGTAATGTAAATATAAATTAATTAAAATATATTATGTTTGAATAAGATTGAAATGATAGTGCCAACAATTAATGTTCAGAAAGAAAAAAACCGACTGATTAATTAAACAAAGTTTTCGAATTTGTCAACTAAAACTCTATTTTTATTCCGGACTACTCCGTACAGTATACTTTAAAGAAGAACCTAAGAGGAAAAATAATAATGTGAGAATATGTGGCGATATTGAAGAGCTAAGAGTTGGAGGAGTAATTGAGAAAGCACGAGCAGACGACTGGGACGAATCGTTAATCCCCATTCCCCCCAACCAAAAAAAATTATTATTATCGAAAAAAAAAGGTCACGATATTTTACGAATAGTAAAAAAATGAAAGCTAGGAAATAAAAAGTTATTTCACTTATACTAGTATACGCAACTATAAATCATTGCTAACGAAATATGATTCTGAACGAAGTTCGGTTAAAAATGTTTTGAATTATAAAATGCCTCAAAAATGGTTAGCACATTTTGAATTTTTTATCAAGTCTATAAAAAACCAATACAAGTATTCTTTAAAATTG
The DNA here is from genome assembly GCA_902439185.1 of Cinara cedri. Lineage (NCBI taxonomy): Eukaryota > Metazoa > Arthropoda > Insecta > Hemiptera > Aphididae > Cinara > Cinara cedri. The sequence continues at coordinate 371,713 of CABPRJ010000018.1, forward strand.
TCAGGTCTCTTCGATTATTATAAATGATATCACCCTACTATTAAAACAAATTGCAAGGAATAATATTGTAAAGACGCCACATTTGAAGAATCGAAGTATTTCATACTAGAAATTATAGAAAAGTCGTTAACAAGCAGAAAAAAAACACATACATAGATATTTAATTAATATAAATAAGTTCCCATTTGCGCTCAGAATCATTTTTCCCGTCAAAATACTTATTATAAAAATAATATTACTGTCGGATCGATTTGTTTTAGATTCTAAGCGAAGCGAGCAATGGAATTTTTTTTTTTTTAATTCGGTATTATCGTTTTTTAGTTCGACTTAACATTTATACTCGGTTCGTTTATTTATTGACCTCCGTCACGCGGATTCTTGATGCTCGCGCGAACAAATGATTTATCGGTTTATTTAAAATTTTTTTTTTTTTTTTTACTTATAAACGAATCGCGTTTTTAAAACACCCGCGATTCCGGTCGACAGACGAGGCCATCGTTTGCGCACGCGGGTCCGCGGTTCACTCGATGATTCGCGTTTATTGTGAATTCTATAGAATATTTATGCCATTATAATAGATAGTTACGATTATGTACCGATTATCTGGTTGTAATCAATATTTCGGCGTGCCCGGAGGTTGGAGGTTCCGACCGCGCGGTAAATAATACGTGGGAGCGCCGTGTAAAACGAAACTATAAAGACGAATCGAACATTTAGGCAGATACACAGATAAAAAAAAAAAAAAAAAAAACAAAATAAACCACCCACAGACCTGTGCGGTTTTGCTGTTCGGGAGAGAAAAAAACCCGAAGTTTTTTCGGCTGCTAAAGAGAACCCGCTGGCGCAATATAACGAAGAGGTAGGGGGGGGAGTAAAGTAAAACCGCGTGTACGCTATTTTTTTTAAAAAAATTGTTCAACAATTTTGTTTGATGAAAGTCGAATACACCGCAGTATCTAATGTACGTAGGCATCGAAATCTGCAACCGGTTTTATAAATTATGTAACACGTGTATAGTTTTAGATCGATATTAAAAGAACACGGAGGAAATTCGAGGTAGCGCGTGTGGTGGGCGAATTTCAGGTTTTCGGACATTTTAAAGTTCTATCGCGGAGTATAGGTGAAAAAAAAACGTTCAAAAACAAAATTAACACGTTGGAAACGATGATTTATATGTACGCACACGACTATTAAACGGGTATACCTATATAGACGCCGTGTGCAATTTACGCGATAAATTATAAACGAATCTATCGCTTTAAAAATAATAATAAAAAATACATGTAAAAATCACCACGGATAGTTTTTTTTTTATACGAAAATAATACGAAATTGTAGTAGACATTCGATACTCCGTCGACCGATCGACAAGGTTAGCGTCTGCACGTGGTTTCTATTGTCGAAATGACGTTCTCAGCGTATGAAAAACGAAAAATTATCTATTTTTTTTTCGTTACGCTCGACCGTTTAACATTATAATATTCAATGGTCCGGGACTAGGAATTTTTACGTCCGGAGATAAAAATACAATACGGTCCATATACAGTGTTCTCTCCCACCGCCTTCGGACCCTACCTTGGAACTTCTTCCGTATATTTTATCGTTGTTTTTGCAGCGTATCACTTATTCACTATATCTCTCCTAGTTTCCTAGTCTCCTGACATACTGAACAATTTAATTAAAGAAGTATCTGTGGCAGTAGATATTCAAAAATACGCATCTGAAAGTTCTACGACCGGGATAAATACTCGCCTCCTTCTTCCCCTTAGTTCCTGATAATAGTGTTGCCGAAAAACTGCAATGATTTCGAATGGGGTTAACGAAATATTTTGTAAGCAGTGGCGGCAGGAGCGATTGCCCCCACCCCGTTCACTCTCCAATACATTCTTAGCCCCGTTATGCTCTCAGCTCGATTTATCGATTTCGTCATAAACGCGTACCTTAATTGCATTTTCGAAATCACCCCCTTCGGCCGTTATCTTTTCCCGAATACGCCCCTGTATTTCCGTATCGAAATTCGTCTCGCTATCGTTTATTAGCGATCCGTAATAAGCTCCACAGTTCTCGACCCAAAAGCATTAAAGTAAACTTCGCGACACGTAACGGAAACCGACGTGGAAAAAAATTCGTTTCCGGGCAAAGCGTCGTGATGACAACGGTGAAGGGAGGGGGGGAGGGTTCACCGCTGGCAGTCTGCCAAAAACGAACGGTCGGATTTTCGATATCGTCGTCGCTGCCGCCACCGCCCCGCCCGGCAACAGCGGCGGCGACAAGAATATTATTGCGGATAAATCGTTCGCGGAATAACGTCTAGAGTTCAATTAAAAAAATAATAATACAAAATAAATATGTAGCGATGTTAGTGTTCTTGAGCCGCCGCCGACGCGTATTTCGCATATAAATATCGGTTATCGCGTTGTGCGTGCACACGAGCCGTGTTGGACGCTGTCCAAAAGTCTACGTGTGCTTTGCTTGCATACGTTCCGGGGTGTCGGGGAACAGAAAAAAATAAATAAAACATTTAATATAATAAGAAAAAAAAAAAAAACAAAAAGAAATCTCCCAGCGACGGCATGTGTTAAAAAAGGTAGGTACGGTTAATTTGTTTCCGGTCGGGGTGCCCCGCGAATCGCAGCGACAAACACGCGTCTTGATTCGTCGATGTCAAAATCGACCGTCGAAAACGACATTTTTACGCTGGTGACAAATTTAGATTTATCGTCTTTTTTCTCTCTATACATCATCCGATAATTTGCCATCACGTCTGGCGTTATAACGGGGACTTGTTTATTAGTTAATAGCTCGAGAATGAAAAAGCTTTCGCAGAGAGGCTTATAGGTGTAGGAGGGACGATTATTGCGTTCGGAGAAAATTAAGCGTATTAGCGAAACCGGAAACTCGACTGAGAGCATACTATAATTACGGTCCACCTCACTAGGGATAACGCATATGGGTAGTAATAATTCCGCAAGTCATTATTATAATTTTACGGTTTTTTTTTTTTCTTTAATTTCGAGCGTAACGAGGAATGTTCGAATGTCGGTATCGGTTTTACTATGATGTGGATATGGTTTTTTCTCTGTCCGTTTACGAAATTTCACCAGAAATATCCGGTTTTCAGGTATATTTCTGAAGAAAAGGTAGATAAGGTTGGTACATCAGGGAGATTATTTATTGATTTTCCGTGCAATTTCTTTTAATAAATTAGAAAGTCCCGGGGGAAAATGTAGGGAAAAACAGGCAAATCCCCTACAGTAACGATTCTGTTATTTTCTATTTTGTTATTTGTTTTTTTTTTCTATTGATATTTTCACAGAATGTTTATACATTAGCCTTCTCTAGACTCATTAAATTATTCATTACCGCCGAGCAATTTTTTACCCATTAATAAGCATTTGATATTTTCGATATTTAAATTTTGATTTGGTTTTACGTGGATAAAATTGTTTTGGCCCAGCAGATATTCTTGAAGATTTTACACGAATTTCGTCTTAAGTTGTATTTGGTGGCGAAAAAAAAAGTTTTGCATAATTTATTGTAGCACGTTTCAAAAGCTATTCAAAGTTCAATTTTTCACGAAAATCGTAAAAATTCATTGTGTTTCAAAACATGCAATTCATCTTCGCTCAGAATTCGTCAGCAATGATTTACCGCTGCGTTCAGTTACACGTTGAATAACTCCTATGTACACTATATTTTTTTTTCTTACCGCCGCACCTTATCACCGATAATTGAAATGAAAAATTATATACGATGACATTCGACGCGTTTAAATAACCAGCTCTATAATCGGCGTATGTTTGTGCGTGCGTTTTGTTGTTTAACGAGCTAAGTATACGAGAAAAATTATTATAAGTCGAGTCCGTGATAAATGATACCATTGTTTTTTTTTTTTTCGGTCTCTTAATAATTTATCTGACAATCGAACGCCCTCTCGAAAATCGTCGCCAATTGTCATCGGATTTTCGTCCGAGTGTTTATCGACACGTTTTATGACTAATTTATTATACACTGTTATTGCGTAGGTGTAATATTTTAATGGCTAACGGCGATCATATTATTATTATTATTGTCGGCGGGTTTGCCGAAAAGAACCTGTTTTTTGTTTTAAACATTATTATTTTTGTACATGGAGTTTCGTCGTAGTAATTATCGTTAATAATAAAACATTAATTGAAAAACGATACTTATTTATCCGACGATAGTTTAGAACTGTTTATTTTCATTTATATTTCAATAACGAACAGATAATTTATAATTATCCTCGCTATTCGGAACGTAATACATTAGTTACTATTAGTATTTTTTTTTTTTTTTTTTTTTATTATTCGAACGTTTTAAATATTCACGTGCGAGGCGTCCGAACCGGGACTTGTTTAAACCGTTTTAAACGAGTGTTCAAAACACTACGCAAACCCGACTGTCGGACCGAACAGAAATCGGCGCTGTATAATATAAGAACCGCGCGGAAAACACGCGCAGACACGAACGCGCTATATACAGTATTAGTTTTGTTTACCGTGCCAAAGATCAATAGCGAATTATAAATTATAATTTTGTTTTGCATTCGCTATAGGTATAATACATTACGTTTATAAAATATTTTATCGACGAGAGAACGCGACGGCGACGTAAAAATCGTGCGAGAGATGGACACACGCGTCAATGTCAAGACGCAGTTGTTGTGTATAATATTGTAGTTGTCGTGGGTATCAGCCACTACCTACGCGTGTACATAATAATAATAATAATAATGATAATAATTTTAATAATTTTAATATTAATATTGAATTCGATCGAAATATTATCATAATAATAATATTATTACCGGATTATAAGGTGTTTTTTTTTTCTTCTCTTATTATCCTTGTAACAGCCAATGAAACCAGAAATCAATAAAAATAAAAAAAAAAAAACGCAATTCAAAGCCACGCGAAATTCGAGCGCGAGCGACTAAATAGTTGTATAGATTTTTTTCTTATCGCCTGTCGGACGTTAAACGTTTGGTTTCAAACTATAATCGGCTCGAAATATCGCCGCAAACAATATAGTCAACGCAATATGATTAGAACAACATATTATATCACGTCCGTTGTATCCGTCCGTCCACACGCATACTATAGTACTTAGTTGCGTTGTTACGGCTGTTGATTTGGTTGACAAAATGATATTACACTATTAGTAATATTATAAATATAATGTTATTTGTTAAAAAATGATCAGTATGAAGTATACATTTAAACTTGCCAACATTGAAAAAAAAAAAAAAACTAATAGGCACCGAAATGTACAAGCAATATACTCTTTAAGTAAAGTCTTAAAAATGTCCCGTCAACTATTTATAAAAAACGATGTTTATAATTTCGTATTTATATTAAATAGCTGTCTCGCACAGTGTTGAATGAAAAAAAAATAACGTTAGCAAAAAAATCGAAACGTTTTCCGCCGTGCACCTTTCCGAAAATCAGCGGATGTCGCGTTGCGCTATAAAAAAAAAAATTACACTAATTTAATGTCTTTAACATTAAACATTAACATTTAAAATATATTTTTATCCATAATATCAACGCGCAATAACGACGGAGGCAATCGTACTGGGCAAACCACGCCTCGGGTGTACCGTCGAAAGCGATAGCACAACTGCCAAACTTCTTAAAAAAGATTTGTTTTCAATAGTGTGCACGCCACATGGGCGAAGCAACACAAAATCGAGCAAAAATAATGTTGAAATATGTAACGCTCACCAAGGTAACGCATAAATAGAAAAAAAAAAAACAATTATATATTTTCGCTTCAAAAATACCAAAAACTCAGTGACTATCATCGACTATCGAGGGGTTGAATTCCCAGGGTTCAAACTATTTCCAATCTCCACACCGAATTTCATTAAATTCGGTTCAGCCGTTTAGCCTTGAAAACGTAACAGACAGAGTTACTTTGGCATTTATAATATCGTTAAGGACTAAGAAGTATCATTGTAGCTGGTCAATCGTTGGATAAAGTTTTCTAAAAACAAGTTCAAAACTCTAATGTTTTTATGAAATTTTTCCAAAAAAAAGAGACTATTGCACCGTAGTGTCTGTTTTATTTCATTCACCGTTTCTCGCTACTTTTGGACATTTTTTAATACAAATAATTTCACCCCATGTCGTTGCAGGACGAGGAAGGTATTTCTTTAGCTTTGTGCACCCCAGCAGACCCTTAAACGAAGCCAAGGAGATGAAATATGCCAGGTGTATGCACCGAGAATACGTTTTTCGAGGGTTTAAACATTCGTCCCCAACCCCGCCCATTTTCGCGATCAAATTTCACGGTTTCGCGGGAAATACCCGCAGGTTTTAATATTATCCCTAAACACTCGTAAGGGGGAAAACAAAAAATTAAATATTGTAACGGCGAAAAGTCGGCCGGGTAAAACTTCGACTGTAGTGACGGAACACTGCCGCATTTCACGGTCGTATAAAAAGTACGGAGGGAAGCTTTTTTTTTTCCGTTACGTTTCTCGATCTAGTCGGTTAAATAGCGCAACAGTGCAACAATAATAATTAGCACATTGCAGTGTCGTAAACGCGTCGTATAATTAAACGACGTTATTACGATCGTAGTAAACCGAAATATTGTTTTTTTTTTTTTTTTTTCTGTACGTCGTCATAACCTAGTTGTAAAAACACAAATACTACGTTTCCGACGGTTTTAAACCCAGCGCACGGCCGCTTATTATTTATTCGTATAACCCACGCGGCGGCGGCAGCGACGGCGACGGCCGAGGTCTCGCGGCTGCGGATACGCCGCGCGCGCGCCCGGTCAGTCAAAGTTTTATTATATTTTATAGTCGATAAAAAGTAATTACGGTTCGGTGTACAACAACACTGGGCCGGTGGAGAAGGATGGCGGGAGAGAGAGCAAGAGGAACGACACTGTACGGTCGTCGTATTACCAATCGTTTTATAATTGGATAACACGCGCGGTGTGTGTGCGCGGTGTGCGTGTGTGTGTGTGTGTGTGTGTGCGTGCGTGCGAGCGAACTCTCGTGCGTTTCTACGATATTATAATAAAAATTTGGGTCTCGTCCAACGAGCGTTTTTAAGCCGGAGACGATTCCGGCGGATCCGTGCCGAGTGCGTTTAGGTTCGATAGTTCGACGGTGTTCAAACGAATATGGGTACGCAAATTGTATACGGACGCAGCTGTTGTGTAGTACATGGTAGCAGTGGCGGCCCGTTAGGGGGTGTAAAGGGGTGATATGACATCCCCTCTTGAAAAATTATGTTGTCATTTTTTTAATTTTTTTTTATAGTTCAGACAAATTCGTTTTTCTAATGATAATGCCAAGAAGTCCTATTACGGGAGAATTGGGAGAATATATATGTTAGATGGGCTGTACATTATGCTCAGTGTTCATATTAGGCAATGAGCTGATCACGACACCGAGCTCGTTGAAAAAGTAGTGGAAAATTTAGTCGGCAAAAACGCGATTTACAGTTTTTGTTTTACAATGTTGGTTTTGTTCACGTATATAAATGTACGTTTGTCTCGTTATTTAATAAAAGTAATTTTACGGATTGTTAGTTTTCAAGGTTTTTAATTTTATGATTGTCACCCCCTCAGGTTTCGGCAGATGGGCGCCCTTGGACGTAGGATAGTCGTTACGTTTTCGATTTGACGCGGTTACAATATTTATCGTGCAGTGCGCGTTATATCGCATTTATAAGCATTTAGTTGGCGTGAGGGGACACTGAAACGATAAGGATTAAGAACTACTGGTGTAAACTGATCGGAAGTGTCCATCACTATAGCACCTTACCTTAAAAAAATGCGGATTTTTCTTCGGGTGGTACTTTATTTGAACGTTTCTCTCTAGATTCCCAATAGTTTTTCTAAAACTAGCAAAAAAAAAAAAAAAAAAAAAAAAAATAAAAATGAAAATGGTATTCGAAATATGGGTTTTTTTTTCCGGTGTGATGCATTATTATGTTATAAATGATATATATTATAAATACCTCTATTCCTTAATACTTGTTTGTTTCTCCTTATCAGTAAACAAGAGTCGAAATAGTGATTTTGGAACGTACGCGCGGTGCCCATTGTTTTCATACAATATATTATTATATTTATTGTGATAGCATAAATAATATTTTATCGTGGCTGTTGAGAAAAACTCAAAAAAAAAAAAAAAAAAAAAAAAAAAAACAAAACAAAAACTATGTCGGAATGACGTCACCAACTAAATAATATTATAATCTCATTTTCAATTTTTTTTTTTTTCTTCTCGTTCATAATATTATTTACGACGATCGTATCTTTATACATGAAAATTATTATTGTAATATTTTTTTCTCGCGGAGTGTAAAAAAAGTCTTATCAAATAACATGTATTGTTTACAATATATATTTTTTAATCGAAATATGGTAAAAAAAAAAAAAAAAAAACTTAAAAACTGTACAGCAGTCACAGAAATACATTGTTTGCGTTGTACTCGTTTTTAATGCATCCGTTTGATATTTTTGATTACGGTAAAGTATTTTTTCTTTTTTATTATTATATTATACGACCGTATAAGCCGCGTAGTTATCGTTTTGGCTTTCGATATAACAACGACGCGACCACGATTCACGTGCCATAAATTTCGTTTATAATTTTTTTTTTTCATAAAAATTCTCGGCGGCAGCCTTGCCGGGCAATTATCTTAACGATCTCGACGCAAAATCGTTATTCGCGACGTTAAAAAATAAATACGAGAGACACCGCGAGATATCGCGTATGTAATTTACATATTATGTGCACCTTTGTAATAATTAGGTCTAGGATTTCTATGCATTTGCGTGTTTTTATTTTTATTTGGTCTAAATCAGGCGCGTACGTGGGGGTGAGTGGGGGCATTTTTGGTGTTCAACCCCGAAAAACGATTATGAGCGGACAGTGACGCGAAAAACATTTTTTAAACTCGAGGCAAAATAAAAAAAATAATAGAAATAATAAATGAAAATCGGAGTAAAATTGCCGGTAAAAAAGTTGTTGGCAGAAAAAAAAAATAAAAAATAAACATCACCTCGCGTTTTGTACAATTTGTTATCGCCCTGGACTTCGATCCTGCCCTAGACCAGATGTTGGCGACCCTCTCGTGTAAACGATCCATTTTTTTGAAAAAAAAATTGCAAAACCATGATTTCAAAAGAGCCGCAATAGTTAAGACGAAAAAAATAACTTAGTACACCGTAGTAGAAAACACGACTAATAGATTTTACTAAGCGATTTCACCGGGAATCGGGAGGCATTAAAAACGTATTAATACGCAGGCCTTATTCTAACGAGCAGTAGGACCCGAATTGGGCAGTAGGAAATATCAAAAGTGCAGTTGGCCTCGTGAATGTGGTTACTTTACAAAAAAACATAATTTCCCTTATCGTCGAGCGATTGAATTCCTACACTCGGTATTGCGTAATTTATAATCGTTTCTTGTACCTGAAGTTGATTGCACACCACGCAATTCGTACGTCGCGTTTTTCTGGAGTTAATTCATTATTTGTTTGCTGTATTTATTTTTTTTTTTCAATTTCATTTTCTTCGTAAGATTTTTTTTTTTTTTTTTGCGGAGGGAGTGTAAGTATTAAAGTCCACGTGAATTTCATAAAAAAAAAACTTTTCGCCGTATTTCGCGCAGTAGATAAAAATCCTTAAAAAAAAAAAAAGCCCTTTTAATACGTACGAATTCGACTCTATCGCCGCAGTTCTGGTTGGTTCTCGCGGTCATCTTCGAGTTACAGTATTTGGGAATTCGTTCTCGCGTCGACGGCGGGCGCCTAATTTCCAACGACCTACGCAATTTGCGGTATCCCGCGATCGTTTGCCGAAATAATTACACCGCGTTCCGGAAGATTTCGCTAACGAGTCTGTTCGGCGTGCACAACGTCGACGACCGCGATGACGAGTAGCGCACGCCGGTCCAAAATATCCGAGTCCAATTTTAAACACGTCAGAAACATGACAAACCGGAACGAAATATTATCGTCGCCGTACGTACGCATAATATAATAAGATTAGTCATATTATTTTTTTTTATTTTTTTTTTCGATTTGCAATTTCGTAACGATAATAATATTATTGCTACATTGTGTAACATTATCGTGCGATGCGTTTTCGTTTCGTTTAATGATATAATAATGATAATTTACGCGCACCTACGGTATTATTATACAGGGTGATTGTTTTTTTTTTATCGTCGAACCATCGTTGTTCCAAACGAAAATGTTTCCTCGTTCAAAACGTTTTTATTTTTCGAACGATTTCGGAATTATTATACGGCTGCGATTCCGGTAAGTTACGTTCTCGTTGTTTTTCGTCCCATTTGTCCGCCGGCAGCCCACGTTACAAATCTCATCAAAAACGGATGGAAGGAATATTTGTTTAAACACGCGTGTTGGTGTTAAAACGTTTGATTTCCGTCGACCCGTTGGCGAAATATTTCACTTTTAAGCGCGCGGGTCGGTGTAAAGTTTTGACGGTGCGGCTCCGGTACATACTTCCACCGGCAAAACGTAATTCCGTTTATTTATGGAATTATCAATACAGCCGGGTTGCCGTTTCGCCACCCGTAAATAACGGTGCTGCCGAAAAACAACGGCGATGCAAGAGCTGCTTGTCGTTTCTTAAATTTTCAAAAAAAAAAAAAAAAAGAAAAAAGAAAAGAGCCAATACTGGGGATGAGAGCGGTCACTGTTGCAGGTGAAAATTCGAGAAAGTGGGATACATAAGGTTATTTAATTTACACCTGTAAGCAACGATAAACCATTGCTTGACGAAAGTCCATTCCGAGCACAGTTCGGTAATACATAATTTTTGCGATTTTCGTTTAAATTTTATTTCAAAACGCTGAAAAAACATAAAATAAAAAAGTCGTCCGAAAATATTGGAAATTTGATCACATCTAGGTAAGTCCGATATAAATATTATTATCAGGTTTCATGTCTACGTGTATTTATAACCGAATTACAACAAAAACCTCAAATAAATTAAAATTCCCTAAAAGCTCAAAAAGGACTCAAAAGTTTTAGCGACGATACTGTAAGAAAGTAAATCAAAAAGGCAACAAATATGAGATCTTGGGATTTCTCGATTAAATCATTTTTTCTGGTAAAAAACGTCGTCCGTGTTTTTGTAAAATAATGAAATCGTGAATTTGTGCGTTTTCCTACGTTTTTTTCCCACTTAAGTGCTTTTATTTAAAAAAATGACGTCGAAAATCAAAAAAAAAATCCCAGTTTTAAAGTACCATATAGATAACTTGAGCTTTCAGTAAAGTTACTACACGTAAAAATCGGAGCAAGTTTATTAGGAAAAAACGTGTCCAGAGACTAGAAAAAAAATTAAAAAATAAACATCTTAGTAAAACCAATAGCTTCCTCGCTACGCTCGGACTCTAAAACGAATTTCGAAAAAGTCGACACTTTTGGAAATAGACGAGTGTTGGACGATAAAACGATCGCCCCGTATAGTTGAATTTTCACCGTTCACGGAAACGTCGCCGTTGAGTCATACCGTGAAAAATAGCAGACCGTCGGGCGTGCGAGCGCGTTTTTTTTTTTATACACGAGAGGTAACGAGGTGTTTTTTTACGAAAATAATTTCATAATAATTAAGACGTATTATTCGTGTTGCCGCGATGATTTACGGGCCCATTTACATTAAAACGTTATGGAAAAAAAATATAATAATAATAATGATTTTGACTACCGAAATAACGGTTTTGAATATTATCTATAGAAATTATTTAATTGCACGTCGACGCGCGCATCGCCTTTACCTCCTCCGTCTTTGGCCTTTGCCGCGTCCTCCGCGCGCGCCGCACAGCCTTTTCAGACCTGCTTTTAGTCTACCCCGCCACGGCGTATTTCTCTCGACATAATTATCCGAAAACCATCTCGACCCGGCACCCCTCCATTTCGGTTTTTTTTTTTTTTTTACAACTCCTAAAATATAATAATACTCGTACCTCTTCGCGAAATACACTCATTCCGATAAAATTTAATTCGCAGCCATCTCGACTTTATATAATAATAACAATGTACGGTCGCTCCGATTCCACGACACTATACGCATTCCGTCATAAGATTTTCATTTCCGCTATTTCCGTTTTTATTATTATTATTATTTTTTTTTTTTTTTCGATACCCGAATATCAGTCGCGTCGTACCGACTTGGCCCGCGTCTTTTCGCTATATAGACAGTAAGTTTTGTGCCGCGCTGTTATTTCCCGTGTACACCTGCATTATACTCTTATCACATCGCACCACACGGCACATATATCTGCCGAATGTTCCCTTTTGTCCGCGTAGCTTTATCAAGACTTTATTTCTGCTCCGTTTCCTCCGTTCGTATATCCGTTGCGCACAACCTGCGAATTTCAAACCGACCGCGACTATACGTCATAATATTATACGCTCGCTGTAAGTCCTCAGACGTTTTCCTTTTCCAAACACCGATTTCGGTTTGTAATCCGGTCCAGGCTGCACCGACCTATCTGCCGGTACCAGCAGCGTAACTATAACGTCTCACTGCGGACAGGAGGAGGAGGGGGCTGATATGAACATTTTTAAAAATATTCAGAAAAAATCGTAGCAAATATATTGCACTCAACCGCACAATTCAATTAACAATAAATGAACAGATATTAACAACGAGACATTTTTCGCGTTTTATACATGACATTTTGTGTAATGGGGTGTAACAACTTATTGCGAACAAATAATAAAAAGGTCTGGGTTACAGACATCTTTGAGGGTGTGATGTATTACCTTTATTTCTCCCCTACTGAGAACGCCACTGGCCTATATTGTCCCGGGCAAATTTTCGACACATATACACTCTGCAGAGTATCCCACCGGTTTTTTTTATGGCTTTTCATGTTCAATTGTTTAGATTTTTTTTCTAGATTTTCTAAATTAGACTTCTTTTTAGATTTTGAATGGAGCGAGGAAATATGCATTATTTTTACAATGGTATTTATTTATTTATAATTTTTTTTCTGTGAACAACTTTTCAACTAGAAATTTTCGCTTCGATTTTCAAGTATAGAACTTTTTGATACTTAAACAGATCATTTTGTTTTCTTATTTTCCCAGGGGTTATCATAATAAATAGAAAAAACGGAAAAATGTACGAAATGTATAATAGAAACATCGCATCGAATCGTTTTTCTTCAGCAATTGTTTATCGTTGCATACAGATATAAATTCATCCCTCCTCTATATCCTGCTATCCAAACTTCTCATCTGTAACCGTGCGAAGTATGTAATTTTTTATTTGTTAGTCATACATTTATTATATTATGCGATGCGTTTCGTACGTTCGTAAAAGTTATGATTTGTTTTAACCACCGCAATTATAATAACACAACCGCAAAATGTAAAAAAAAAAAAAAAAAACATGTTTTTCTCTTTTATTAATTTTCTTATACTGTTTTTGAAATCATAACACGAACACGATATTCGTATATAAGGTATAGGTTACGTTAAGTGATATAAAATTACCGGTAATTTTTTTTTGTATTAATTACCGTTAAATTACTAGTCCGTGGTAATATTTCAAGATAAATTCATCTGTACCTTTATTATTGCATTTTGAAATTACTTATCCTCAACTACAAGCTTTAGCTGAAGAATCTTTGTTTCTCTTTTATAATAGTGTACAATGCATAGTAAATTGTAATTTGTAATCATGCAGAGAAATATTAAATAATATTTATTTAAAGCTAAACACGACCAATTTTGACACTGACCAGTAATTTAATCATTTTATGAATACAAACAATTATTGTTTATTTGAATTAAACAATTCAAATATAAATTAATCTTAAAATGACAAAGTAATTTATAATTATTATTTCTCGATAAATTATCTTTATTAACTTTACCAAAGTAATTTTACCGATTTACTTCAATAGTGCGTTACGCACAATCTCCGGTTTGTACCAGGAAGAATGATAAAAACAATACCTACCTAAAATAATACGATTAACAATAATAATAAACTTCAATTTACGTATATAATTTGCGGGGGGATTCGGTTAAGTGTTTAGTTAACCTTATGATATATTATCGTGTGTGTGTGTGTGTGTGTGTGTGTGTGTCTGTATGAGTATGAATGCAAATACATAATAAACAAGAACTAAATCAGTCTAATATTGTTAAATTTTTCGGGGACGTTTGTTGCTTTTAATCCGCATTCTCCGGTCGTGGTCCATTTCAAGAACCTTACGGCTTCAGCGTAACCCCCCCCCCCTCCTTCCCGGGTTACGACAAAATAATAATATGGCATTTGAAACAACTGGAAGAGCAAAAATAAAAAGAATACCTCCAAAATGAATAATACACGGGGACGACGACACGCGGTATTAATGGAAATATCTCTGGAAACGATTTCGCAAAACGTCGCCGGGGCGGCGGCGGCACGGTCGTTGCCGGGGGATAGAGAAGGGAAATTCGATGAAAAAAAAAACACCGAAACAAAATAACAACACCAAAAAAAGAATAAAAAGAACCCACCTCTGGTCGACCTACTGACGGGCGTTTTGTCCCCGGACGGTTTCGGGACGTGTTCCGGACCGACGGGTTCCGACAATCGTCCGACACGCACACGTGGAGTTTGTATTGTGTCGGGTCGTGTTGTGTGTGTGTGTGTGTGTGTGTGTGTGTGTGCGTGCGCGTGTGCGTGCACACGATGAGGTGGTTTACAATATTTTTTTTTTCTTTTCTATCCGACACCCGTCACTGTGATTCATTCGACGGTGAACGTTGATTATTAGACGTGCACTACGCACGACGGCGGCGTCGTCGACACGGAGGGTTTTTTTTCTCATCTTCCGGTTATCGCGAATCAATCGCAAATAATATTATTATCGTCCGTACGCATCGCTTCGTTTGACGCACCCGAGGAGAAAACAAATCCGAAAAAAAGGTCGGGCGGAAACGTCAACGACCATCACGGGAATATACCATTTTGGGGGCAGGGGAGGGGGAATCGCGTTCACCGAACACTTTTCCAAAATAAACGACGATTGTTATACAGGCAGTCATAATAGTATATCATAACAAATGTTTTTATTTCTCATAGTCACGAAGGAGGATTCTATGATATCTCGGCGAAAGGAAGTTTTCAGTGAATACCAAACACGAGAGCTGAAGTTGCATGCGTATAATAGATATGTAATTGATATAAAATTAATTATTCAGTTCGACTTCGTTCTTAGTTTGTTTTTTCGCACAAAACCTATACACGCATAGATCCGTTTGTCGTGAAATCCTAGCTCCTTGTCGTGATAAACGGATACCGTCACAAAGCGCTCTGAAAATTGTTACACAATATTGACAATTGTATATTATCTCGAAGAAAAATTATACTGTTATAATATTAGAGGATTTGAAATTTATAGCGGATAGGTCGGACGAGTAGCACGACCGGCTCTATACCTGCTCTGCGCATTCGTTCGTTCTACCGTCGTAGTAAAATGTATGCGCTTTTTTTTTCACCGATTCGTCATTGATTTTCGGGAACCGATTGGACAATTTCACGGACCGTTACGTCTCCTTATTAGCAATGAATAGGGAGGAATGGAGGAGTGGGTGTGAAATGGGATAGTCTTGAAAGTCCTTTTTAACACGTACATTTCGCAAACCCTTTTTCGATTTTTTTCTTTTACCAAAATTTAGTACGCAATTAGTGGGAATTTGTGCGACCGAGTTCAGAATTTTAGCGTACAAATTAGAAAAAAAAAACGAAAGGGGGGAATTTCGCCAGACTTTTACCAAAATTGTTATTCTCCGTTAACCTAAATTAATGTTATTTTTCCCATATTATGTGTACATATATTAATTTGCATACAATCTTTGTATAGCTTTTCGCGTTGTAACACTATACTTGCGCATAGTTTCTGGCCGGTACGTCATAAATAACGCGGAGAGTGAGCAGAAAATCGTCAAGGTAAAATTCTGTCGTCGTCAACCGCCGAAAAGGGGTGAATAATAAAACACCGTAAAGACGTAGGCATACCTTATGCTCTTGTATAATATTTCAAGACAAAAGTTTTTCCCGCAAACATAAATAACGGCCTATGCACGAGTATGCGAGCGGTGAAATATCCAACACTGCGAAACAGATATAAATATTATCATTTTTTCCTTTTCCCCCTTCTATTCAGCCTCGCGCGGTAAAAACGCGCGTACATAGGGTGATTTTTTTCAGTGGCGGCATTATTTAAAACCCGAAGCAAAGTTATAATGAAAAAACGAACGCCCCGCGGCCACTTTACCCGCCCATCATCCTTTCATGTATTTCTAGGGCAATTCACCGCAAGGAAATGTTCGCCGCGTCGCTCTTTTTTTTTCTACACTATTCAGCGGTTATCTACATAAGGATTTTTAGCAAAACTGATGTTGTTATTTTTGCAATCATTATAATGTACATATGTTATAGAATTGTTTAACGTTAATATATATTAACAATATAGAGATGTTTTCGAAAATTTACCCTTATTTTGTATAATATAATAATTGCACTATATTCTCATTGCTCGTATAAGAATTAAAAGGATTATGGGGGTGAAAATAATGTCAAGATAAAGTTGTTGAGCTAGTATTTTTTGCTCTTGTTGCCAACGTAACCCAGAAATAAACAGAAATTGTACGACAAATGTTCAGCTTTTCTCGTTCGTATTAAGAAAAGTGCAAGAAAGTTTCGATTCGTTTTTGATTGGAGCTAACTTTCTGGTAGAGAAGTCGTTCACAGGCACACATAAAAAAAAAAAGACACACGTCATAGTAAAACCAACAATACGCACTACTCGCTTCGCTCAGAAACCAAAATCGTCCTGTATATTATCATCGTTTAACACTGCGGCGAGAGTAGCGCTTGCATAGCTAGGTATACTTACGTATATAGTGTGACTTTGAAAATATTTAGCGAAGACCTTTTCTTTTTTCTTTTTTTTTTTGTGATTTTTCTACCGTATTATTTACCCGACGATTTCACGATCGTATTTACTCATACAATACAACTCTGTTGAAAACAAGACGAATCCCGGCGGGGCGTATGAGGATACCTACTCGATTTTCTGTGGCGACGAGCGGTTATTGGAAGTGGGTGTAGGGAATATTCTCTAAATTCCCAAATCAACAACAATACACGCTACAACTGCGGTTTATACGACGTACGACACGAATTTATAAAATCGTGTGATTTATTTGAGTTGGTATACTTTAGTAGGTAGGTATACGGTGAATTCCGGTATCGTTAGCCAAGAGTTTTTTTTTTTTTTTTTTTTTTTTTTTTTTTTTGTTCGTTTTGTTAGCCGAAATCCCGAATTCATAATACACGCCGGTGTGCGGAACAAGAGAATATAACGGCGATGACTGAACGCGATTGAAACGTGCGGTAAAGAAAAAACGTAAGTAATCTTCACACCGCGTAATTGATACGCGACGACGATCGGGTTTTCGCCGGAATTCACCGGCCGGAAATGATATCGAGGATATACGATTCGAGTCGAGCAAACTATTGCATAATAATATATTATTTCGACGTTATTTTTCATTTTTACATAGAGGTGTTCTACCTGTACACAGTGACGGAAAAAAAACGATAGAGACGAGTATATAGACCAGAAATGCTCGAATAAAAAAAAAAAAAAGGCCGATACTGCTCTTGGATGTGCCGCTGTTTTAGAAGAGAAGTCGGAAGGGAACACATGTAGAGCAATGTAAATTATACTTGTACGAAACGATAAACTATTGCCAACGAAAAACACGACTTTTTATTTCCTATATCGACTAAACTATAGCGAATGCGCTATTGAGACTAATTAATATTGGAATCAATACCAGCGGAGAAATTATACCTATGATTTGCATATGCAAATTGATCACATTTTCAATGTGACATACAAAGTGCAGTCGACAATACGAAAGAAATGCAAATGAAAATGAATAATGCAAAAACGAAAATCTTAATCTGTGTCAGAGACCCGCAAATAAATACTGATGTATGTATATATATGTACATGTATTTATAAGTAGCCGAAAGACTAGACCACGTAGACGAAATGATAGGGACCGAAATTACATGTGATTGTAAGAGCATCCAAGAGATAAAATAGCCCGTCGGGCGTGATGGAAAAATTCTGCAGGTTTCGGTAAAAAAAAAAAAAACAAAACGGATCAATCTTCTCACTTTTAAAAAAAATATACAGCTCTACACTGTGAGAAGAGATTTACCATATCGTGCGTTTAAAGCGCATGGACGCAAAATACGGACTGAAAATAATATCGAAAAGAAAATACTACAATATGAAGTGTTGGTGAAATATGGTGCTGCGGGTGGCGTATGGAAAAGACCCGTTGGACAAGTGGAAAACAAACGCCATTGGAATACGTTCGGACGAGCTCCGAAACGTCCAGAAACACCGCATAAAATGCTAATAATACAATAATTATTCGCAGAGGGCGAAAATGCATGTTGCGAAAGTAGACATTTTCAAGGAGCTAAACGGATAGACGAGCGAACCGACGACTATAGAGCGGAGAAACGGAATTGTAGGCCAACCTATACGCGTTGATAAAAAAAAAACACGCATACACAACACACACACACGATACATGGCGCACGTCGCATAATATTATATTATTTATAAAACGTTGTCGAATCAGCGTACATATACCTAATGATTTTCTCGTGCTCGGAAAACGGGAACGTCGGCGTCGTCGTGTTTCGAAAATAACAATTTCCTGCAGCCGGTCTCGTCTGGTTAAACGTATACACTTACGGTAAACGCGGTATATACCTACCTGGCGTGTACACTGCGAGCCCCCGTGTCGTTTACACGGCCCGCGGGTTATAATACGACCGTATACATACAACATAACGGTATAGAAACGGTTCGTTTTCCCTTTGCGAAACGATAATGTTGTTATATTATTATTATGTGCCCGTCGCGTTTACACTTTATCCAGGCAGATACGCGAGTAGTGAGTACGTTGATGAGTAACGCGGTCGTAAGTTTGTTCGGGCGTTCGGTATAACATTCGTCCGAGATAATTATGACTCTATCGGAAGGGCGATGGAGGAAAAATAACCAACGTCCGCGAACAGTCCGCCCGAATTGGTATACTCTTATTGATTTCCGTTAAACGAATATTATGGGTTTTCGGCGCGAACCGTGCGGACCATTTCAAATACTCGAGATAACTCATCGGGAATGGCCGACTTACTATAGCGTTTTATACGTGTTATACAAACCGAAATGCTGGTCCCCTCTAAAATATATACCAAGTGATCGCTGGACGGTACTATAAACAATACGAATACAGATACTTTCAATTAAAATATTGCGTGGAGCTCGGTTAAAAAAAAAAAAATCGGGTATTTTTCGAGTGATGTTTGCTGATACTCATTAACATAATATTGTGATATCACAGCTAGTTGAATATCTATTTTCACCGCGCCGAGTACCGATACGAAATGAATACTTAAGTGTTTCATACACCTATCGTGTTGTTTGAGGTGAAATAATTTTCACAATCGCGGAGAGCGCCCTTTTGATAAACGCAATGACATATTTTAACCCCCCCTCCTCTTCTATACAATTATAGCGAATTTCCGCCTGTAATTATAATATTGGAGTAGTACACGCGGAACGTCGAATAATAATAATATCGTTGTCCAAAAACACGCGCTACCGGCTCGCATACGGATTCGGAATTTTATATAGAAAACGAACGGTTTTTTATTCGGCGCCGATCTCTCGTACCAAAATCGTGTTTACGGTAGTCGCGGGGGGGAGGAGGGCACACGCTCAGAATCTTAAAAATCCGACAGAACGGTCGTACGAATCGAACGAACGAATCGGTCGACGACGTCCGACTTGTGCTATGGGTATAAGGTATTACAGAATACGCACAGTATTTGTTCGCACCGTCCGCGCATAATCGATTCACTCACGACCGGTCGCGTTTATTTCGTAATAATATAAATAAATCACGTCGAAACGCAATACACATCGGATACGAGCAGACCGTCTGAGATTTTATTGATTTATACGCTATTATATTCTTTTCGATACAATGATATTACCGTCGTATAACACATAACGTAATAACATATGCAAATTAATATATTATACGTAAATTGCGTGTGTACGCGTCGAGTTATAAATACAGGTATTGGCACCCGCGGCAGCAGATATCCGGGTCCGTTAATGATGATATTATTTTTTATTTTTTTTTTTCATCGCGATATTAGACGTTCGACGTGACGTCGCCGTCGAGAGATCGCATGTGTCCGAGATGACGTTACAAATAATAATATAGAAATAACACATAATACTTATCCCGCGGGTGTTCTTTCGATTAAAACCAGTGGCGTAGCCATCATGAGGCAAAGTGGGGCAGTGTCCCGGGGCCCCAGAGCTCGGGGGGCCTCGGGCCATTCTGAAATTACGTCCTAAGAGTGATTTCAAATTTTGATGCATTTCATAATGAATGTTTTAAACCCTACGTGGTAATTCCAGTCACAATCGGTATTTAAATTGAATAATAGCGCACACAATAATATGCAATGAACGGTGTTCGTCCTGATGATTGTTAATTTGTAATGATTGCAATTTGTACGACGAAATATATTAAACTCTATAGTAAACTGGATTTCTTTTTGCTCTGTTTATTTATTAATTATTTAATTTCATTAATTGCGATCGTATAAGTTTGAAGGCCTGGTTTTCTGATCGCCCCGGCGCCCTTTCCCATCTAGCTACGCCACTGATTAAAACGGATATACGACAATAATAATATTGCGTATAGGCACGGGGTTGTGAATACAAAAAAAAAAAAAAAACCGGATTATTTTTGTGTTGAACGCGTTTCTTTTGTCGAAAACATACATTTTTTTAATATTGTAAACGAACGTGTTCATTTTAAACGCGTTCCGTTATCTTTTAAAGGTCATTGTTTCGTAAACTTTTTGCTATAGTTAATAACATTATAAATAGAATTTTATCGTGATTATTCAAGAACAAAATCGCGGTTCCAAACAAATCGCGTATCCAAAAGTAATGTATAGGAACCTCTTCGGAATATATTTTGTATTTTAGTTCAAATTTTAAAACGCTTTAAATGTTTATGTATACTTAACATATCGAACGCAGTGTACTTGTATAAATCGTTTCAAAAAATGGTGTTCAAAACACTGCGCAAATTTGCATACGATAATATCGTGTACAGTGTACTGCGGTTCGTTTAAACAGTAACGCAAAATGTATTACAAATGTTTTTTTTTTTAATTTCTTTTAGGAAAATCGAGGCGTTACCGAAATAAAATTGATGAACGCAAACGTCAACGAATATTTCAAAATCGGATTTGTTGTTTTTCATGCGGCGTTGACTCGTACGATTTTTTTTTTCCATTCCGTCAAAACTGTATTATTAAGGGAATTGGTGACGACTGGTCAAGCCGTGTGTTTTAGTCGATTCAGACTTAAAATCCGAACGGCACTGTGTGAGAACTGTGTACGTACGACGGATTGAAATTTCGAAAACGAATTCTACGGTCATTTAATTTCTGTACAAGGATGTATTTGAAATAGAAATTAAATTATTGAAATCTTTGACGAATTTTCTGAAACTTGCAAAAAATAACATAGAACGAATAGAATTAAAATGCAAAAAAATAACTCGGAACATAAAAAAATCATAAAACGTTTTCAAAATTGAAATCCGTCAAACGCGATCCCCTTAGAGTTTCGTCTGGCGTTTTGATTTTAAACGCCGCATAATCGTCCGTAAAAACTGTATGGTTCCCTTTCCCCTTAAATGTTTGTATCGGACAGAAGATTAGTGGAAGGAGTCTTATCGTCAAGGTGTTCATTGAAATGTTTTAAAATAAAAATTACGAAATTGGAGAAAAAACGGAAAACCGTCACCGATCTTCCGAAAGAAATAAACAACCGTTTTTTTTTTTTTACGTTTGAATAACAAAATTAAAAACGCGTTACGACACAAAAGCGTAGCAATTAGTCTACCAATACTGATGGGAGGCGTGGGGGGAAATCACGAGTGACAATAATGTCGTAGAACTACACGATGCGCAATACACTGTACAGTGTAAAATTTTCAAACATTTTCTCACGACAACCGAGCGTACCGATTGGGGGAGGGAGAGGAGCGGGGTTCTTTACCTAGACATTTTTGTACCGACGAACCGTCAGAGTCAACGGGACTATACCATAGTAAGCGCAGGAGATAACAAGAGTAACACGAGCTCACGATAAGCGCGTGTAATTAATTATTGTATCGAGTGTAATAAATTCGGTTGCATGTTCCGCCGTCGACGCCGGTCGGAGATGACTGACGGACGGTTTTGTTTTTTTCACTCTGCGGGCACGAAATCGGTCTAAAATTAAAAAAAAAAAAAACGAAAAAAATACGCGTATACAGCACGTATCCCCGCATATTTTGACGTTGATTAATTGTCGAATTCGATTTAAGAATAAACCGGCCGGCGTTTTCGGTGCGCCGTCCGCAGTCTCTCACCGCCGGACACATTCTGTCGTTTAAACCGCTCGCCGAGATATATTTATTATAATCGAGTTGAAATATTCCCCGGCGCGTCCGACACGACCGCGTAACGCGAAACGAATGCAAAAAAAAAAAAAAAAAAAAACGCACCCGACGGTAATAACAATTGTAACGCGCGTCGGCCGTGTTACGCGTATCGGATTTTAACGTTGTTTCGCGTTACGCCTAACGTTTAAAATCGAAAAATACAATTTTCGCGATTAGATTAGATGAGATTAGAAAAAAAAAACAAACAAACGCACCCGACGGTAATAACAATTGTAACGCGCGTCGGCCGTGTTACGTTTCCGCCGGCGAGTATACTTTACGCGCGCAAGCAACACAGCCGTCCGCCAATCAGTGGCGGCCGTCCCTGTGACGCACGTCCCGTGACACGCGGCGCGAAATCCGGCACGTGGGCGAGTCGGTCGGCACTTTTTCGGGTCCACATAACACGCGACGGGGCGGATTTTTCTTCGGTCGTTTTTTTTTACGTTTTCTAGTTTCCTATTAAATATCACTTCGGAATGTACCTTACGGCGACACGACTCCTCGGAAATATCCCCGGCGACGCATATTATTTTTACGAGCACGACCGCCACTGCCGAGATATAGTTGCGGGCACGGAAGAAAATACTATTTTTTTGCCGCAGACGTTTTCCGAGCCGTAATATCCGATTCTGGTATAGAGAGTTCCCGAGGGAATTTCCACCGTCACCACAGGGCGGTTCCAAAATCAGTACCGCGTCTCGTCGTTATTATTATTCCTGCGTTATCGGCTTTGCGTTCAGAATCCAAAATTACGCTGACTTACCGACCGCACGTACGTTGCAGGCTTGGAGAGGACTGAAGCAGTTCAGCACGCAAACTCACAATCGCGAAAACCGTTTTTGTTTCTATACTTTTGTTTTCGGTATACATTTCTACGTTTCCGCGCGCCCGACGCACTGCGGTATTCTGTGTGAGACACGGGTCGATCATTCAATTCATTGTTTTGTCCTTTTCCGTCCGAATAACTCAAAAGTGAAAACAATTTGAAAATTCAATACCGTTTCAAATAATATTACAAAAAAAAAAATCGTTACCAATCCGTCAACTTTTATGTTCTCTTTATCAATACTTGTAGGAGGCACAAACTTTTTTTTTAAATTTAATATACTCGAATCAATTGTATTATTTCGGTTTATTTTGATCGTCGTCAATACTCTATAGCAGCAATCCTAAAATGAGCACCTCAGTGCCCTAGGGGCACCGCGAACATTTTCCAGGACTCATAAGAAATTATTTATAATTTATTGTGTTTTTTTTTTTGAAAATTTGTTAATTTCAAATTGAATCTTATAAAAAAAACCGTATGATGTCAGCTGTATGTTTATAATGCTTATATTCAGTAAAATTATAAAAACTGATTAAAAACGAGAGTTTGTGTTGATTTTTTATGCATATATTCCTCGTGGTATTCACGAAAGGGCACTGTGACTGAATTCGGTACATATCAAAGGAACTCATTAACAGTTAACAATAACTAAATTTTCCACTAAAAACGATTAATGACAACAACGAAAACCGAGAAAAATACGTTAACATTTCCATCATTGTTCGGTGCAGGTACTGTCGTGAGATTAATTATTATTATTATCGAGATATTGTTTATATCGATTATACACGAACTCAGGTGATTATAAAACCAGAACCGCGATAAAGATATTGGTCCATAACCACAGACATGTAAAATTCAAACGCGGTCTGTAACCGTGCGTGGTCCGAAATCCGTACACGAATATTGTGGAAAATGAAAACGAGTCGAAAAAATGTTTACCGGTTAAACGTATTTATTTGATCTAAACGTATCTATCATTAAATATCGGTTAAAAAGAAAACTCCGTATTATCTAAGAATAAGAAAAAAAAAAAAGGGCCACGGGGGGGTATCTATCCCTTATCTATTCATCCCACCCGCGTGAACGCCCATGGCCGGGACGATATTATCCCGGTGAGCATGCGTAATCGCGATATTCAAACAGATTCGTATCAATCGAAACCGCGTATAATAATTTCCCGAATTCCGAGTCTCGGTCGTCGGCTGCTCGGCATGTGAGAACCTACACGGGTTTCGGAACCACTGAACCGACGACGGTGTTTTCTCCCTAAGTATTTTTTTTTTTTTTTTTTTTTGTTTTTTTTTCGTTAAGATAACGCCCGCGCGTTTTCGTATTTACCGTCTGCGGCGGCGGTTCAACCCCGACCGGCTGCATATAGCGAAATAACCGGGGGCTAGAATATATAGTATTTCGTATCGCACACTTTGTGTATATGAAACCGTACCATGTATCGTAGGTACCTTCACCCTCCTCCGCAATGGCGCGATTTCAGTTTTAATCGGGAGGGTGAGATTTTTTTTTCGGTCGGCGCACATAGGGACAAAAAAAACCGCTCGCCAACTAAATTCGATTTATATTTTTTTATCTATGTATTATCGTGTGAAAACAAATAGCCCATTTTTAGAAAAAAATAAAATAATATAATATCGTACCTACCTCTAAGACGTCTTTTTAAATGTTCTCAAAGGGATCAGCCTAGCGAATTGGTTTTTTTCTTTTTATACACTAACAGGTAATTCAAAACAATTTCGTGTTGCACAATGTGTGTCGTATTATACTCAATTTCGGTCACTGGAAATTCATTCAGATTCAACTCATTCGTTTCTACACGGAACTCAACATCGTACAATAAAACTATGAAAATCATAATAAAACTAATATTGAGCTCCGTTTCCCGTACAACGATGCATTATAAATACGCAATAATTATGTTTTAGGCGACGCAATTCAAGCGGTCCGACGCGTTAGGACAAATTGTTTCGCGGAACCAATGTCGAAAAGACAAAAACTAACATAATTGTGTGACCCAGTGGTTTTAAACGTTCTTGGGTCCGCGGCACTTTTGATTTTGAAAACCCAATTAGCGGCTCCCTTACGAGCAACGATAATAATACAAATTAAAATAAACAAATTTACCGTGTTACTGTACTATATTTTATTAATAGACTTCCGGCTTCCTTAACGACAAACCACGACGCCCCTGGGAGCCGCGACGCGCCGGTCGAAAACCGCTGGTATAACCTATTTGTTTGACAATATATTAAGGGGAAACAACCACGCGGCGCCTTCGGAAATATTCTCTCCGTCACTGTTGCTTTTTAAACTCTGACAATTTCAACCTAAACGCCTGCGCAGTTTAAAATAATAACCCTTGTAAGTAACGTAATTTCGTCGAGTCGCCCGTCGGTAAGACCGTAGCCGAGCCGGCCAATGCGGGTGTGGCGTCCTCTTATGGTTTAAAAATTACAACCGTATTATTATTATAATATCCGTAGATAACATCAAATTATACCTGCATAATAATATTTTATACGAATAAAACCCGACGGAATGTTTTTCGTATGGTAATGTGAAAATATTCACGTATAGGTTATATATGTGGGTAATATCAATCGATATGTAATCAATTTGTTTCTCTAGGCGTTACGGTTCGAACACGTATCGTAATACGAAACGGGCAAACCAAAACTAAAATATACGTAATTGAATATACCTACAATCTACATTATAATAGGCTTGAAGCCTGTAAAGGTATTTTTTTTTTTTTTATTTTTCTTTTAACGTTAAACCATATCTTTGTTATTACAATATCGGTAAGCGCTCTAGTCTCGACAAAAAACACAACACAATTGTACGTGTTTAAAAGGCCGTTAAAAATATAGAATTTCGTCGTCTCTGTTTTCCGAACGGGCGAAAATGCAGCAAAAATGTATTCGCGTGCAGAAACGTACGACAACGCCAATTACAAATGGTAATATTTCGAAGACGACCTAATCTAAAAAAAAAAAAAAAACCGTAAAAAACGCTTTTTGTCTACCTGCCTTCGATAATGAGTAATTTAAGAGCAATTGTAAAACGTTAACGGGGTCGTCTTCGAAATGTTGTCATCTACAAATAATTGTATAACACACGTTTCGCGTGTAGATTTTAAAGGCCTTTTCAGAGCACGGTCAGTGTGGATTTTTTCCTAAATTGACTGTTAGAAACGGCAGAGACGACAAACTCCGCTCTATAGTTACTGCCATGTTGAAAACGTTTCGAAATAGTTCGACTACACCTACAATAATGCCCGGCATTTAACTACACCCGTATTATGAAACCCAAACGGCTTTAGCGTTTTCCGTATGATTACTATGATTACTACACTCGTGTACACTACACGAGGTCGGTGATAACGCGCTCCGCGAGCGCACCCGGCATTTTGTAATATAATATAGCGGAACGTACAGCGTGGTCGCCGTGTTATCGTAAAATATCATTAATCCGATTACAGTTATCAAAACTAAAGAACGGATCGAGCACGAAATTCCTATCGGATCTACACCGACACCGTTGCGCTATACCGTCGTGCGGAATTCGCGTTGTAAAACGCGCTTTTTGGTTGCCGTCGCTCGTGCACAGCGCGCGGTCGGACGGAAGACGCTACCGCACGGTGTCGCCAACGAAATCCGGTGTACGCGCACGCGGCGTCTCGGGCTTTTGGAGGCGAAATTCGACCGCGGTCCGAAAAATACGAAAACTGTCGCGCCGCACCCGTCTCTGCTGGGGATCTGGTCGTCCGACGGCATTTGAGTGAGCGACGGGAAAACCGCGGGTCAGTGGGTCGCGGGTTCGTCGCGGCGGGCAGGGGTGGACAGGCGATAGGGGAGATCGGAGAAGGCTGACATGCTCGGTGCGTGATTCGAGTTGGTCCGCGGATAAGTAATAAACCTATCCGCGATGCTGTGCCGGTGCCGGCGCGGACGACGATACGCGCGACGCGCGAGTGGGACCGCGTCGCGCGGTCGGCGGGCGGTGCGGCAACGTCGCTCGCGCCCGCGGTACCGACGCGGAGCGACGAAATAGACGCCGCCGCAGCCGCTTCCCGGAAAAAAAAAACAGAGAGAGAGAGAGAGACTAGAAAGAGACGGCGGCGGCGGCGTCGTCGGCGGGGGCGGGAGAGGGGAGGGGGGGGTGTGATAGACCGGGGAAAACGAAGGGTCTTTGAGTTTTTACGACCGCGCGAGACGGCGAGAACGAGGGGCTCGGCCGCGCCGTCGTGCGGTCCGGGAGACCCGAACCCGATACCGACGAGGCGGTAGGTTACCGTCTCCGGGTCCCTTTCCCCGCCGCGCCCGACCGCGCGGAGTTCCACAGTACGCGCACGCACGCAGCTGCCGGCAATACCCGTTTTCGGTGCGCGTGTGCGTGCGTGCGTGCGCTCGTGTGTGTGTGTGTACTACAACCGACCGCGGCAGATGGCTTCGGGAAAACGGTATAATAACAATAATTATTATTACCCGGTCGCCGCGTGTTGCCGGAGCCCAACCGGTCCGCGGCGGGTACGCGCGGCCGCCGCCGCCGCCGCCGCCGCCGCCCGACGCGACCGACCCGGTTCGGCGTCGCCGTCGTCACGTGCACAGCCGTCGGACTTGACCTGTGCTAATGAGTTTCGTCAAAACTCAGTCCGGGCGTCCGATTTCTACGCGCGCGCCTAACCCACAAACGCGGACGCGGGGACATCTGTATCGGGGGGGGGGCCGCGGGTTCGACGACGCTATACGTTATATCAGACGTAGAGGGGGGAGGGAGAGGGGCCCGGTTTCTTTTTTCGCGTTGATCCGAATCGACGGAAAAGTCCGGGGACAAAAGGTCCCCGCGGGGGAACCGGAATGTGCGTGTCCAAAAAAAGTCCGGACTCGTTTTTCTTTTTCCTGTCGGGCACATTTTGCCCGAGCGCATTTTTACACGTTGTTCTACAATGACGATTTGAAATAAATGACGTTTTGAAAACTAGTCAGCGTAAACATCGATCACTCGAACATAATAACAACAAAAATAACACCGATTTTCAGCTTATCGTTTGAAGTTGTTATCAAATAGCCGAACTTTCATTTGAACATTTTCACCGAACACTCGAAACGAGCTTATAACAAACCGTACATCCATTAAAAACAATTATTTTGGTATAAATATACAGTTGAGAAATAATCGATTTACCAGATGTAGATTTATCTAAACGCAACAAAAACGATAATAAGATAATTCTTGTTTTCGTAGATATTTTTTGGGGTTTTTGTCAGACAGTAAAAAATACGCTCGGAATTTTCGTCCCCAGACTTTTTGACCGATTATCATCCGAATGGGTTCCCTTTTGAAAAAGATATTCCATAAAGGCGAGCCGAATAGATTCCTACTATTCGCAATATGACGGTCATATATTCCCTTCCCGTTCTTACAGGCGGCTCAGGACTTTCGACACGAAATTGCTTAGAATTTTAAATACTAGAAACATTTTTGTGTTTTATACTCGGTATATACGGATAGGTACGCATATCCAGACGGATAGACGTCATCTTAACCCGATCGCGGTAAGGATTGGGTAATACGCCGACATAACATTATTTTATTACCTCGATAACTGTAAAACACCCGCCGTGTCACGATAAAAGTCAAATAAAATTTTGAAAAAGTACTACGCATTTCACCTACGTTTATTGTATTTAATATTGTATGAACGTTGGTATTAAACGGACATCCAATTCGGCATGTGGCGTATGAGCGCGAGTACCGATTCGGATACATCTAGACAGATTCTGAGCGGAGCGAGGAATATATTAGTTTGACAATTATGTTTATTATTTTTTTCTGCGTACAATATGTCTACCGGCAGTCGTGCTCCGACTAACAGCGATACCACTTTTTCTAATGTAAAATCCGAATGGGGAGGTACTTTAAAGAAGTGGTTTTTTTTTTTATTTTCCCGATAAATGGTTAAAGAATAAGTACAATATTAAACGAATATCGATAAATTAAATATATAATGCGTATGACATTATTTAGCCATAACGTGACATATTATATTTAGTCGACAGATCAACACTATCAACCGAACTCCGCTCAGTAGATATCGTTTTTTCGTTATAGCAACGGTTAATCGTTGCTTACACGTATACATTAAATTGCCTGTAACAGTGGCTTCCCCATTGTCCCATGACAGCTTTTTTCTTTTTTTTTATTACGGTTACGGTTATGAGTTTGTGAATACTACGTGTTTTTGAAAATAATACTAATTGATTGCACGACGTTTAAATCGTCGAGCGTATAATCATTACGGCTTAGCATTTTGTTTATTCGTTACGTCTGCCGTACAACTGTGCTAAAAAACGTAAAGACAAGTCAAATATTTACCTATATTATTGTGGATTTAAAAAAAAAAAAAAAAGAAAAAAAGTACTCGCCGGTACGATGTATAATCGTTGTGCTTCATCAATAACCAAACGCCATGGCCGTAATCGCCGAACCGACTTGTTTATAATGTATAATGCTGCGGTGACTGGATTACATTTGGTTATTCGCCAAAACACGCATAGTATATTTTATGGTTTCGCAATTGATAAAACGCGCTCGCGTAAACTTTTGCGATTATAATGCTATTATGATATTATTATATTATTGCCGTGGATCGGTCTTGTACGACATCGCACAATTGTCCGAAATATGCAACAAAAAACAAAAATAAAATAAAATAAAAGCCAACAAAATAGCTCCGATACTGCAGACGGGCGTGGCTTTTATTATGCACGGCCGTGTAGGAGTAAAGTCGAGTTGGTTAGGATAGTTGTTAAATTTACGCGTGTATACGCAACGAGAAACGCATTGCTCACGAAAATGTATTTTGAGCAGAGTATTAGCAGTCGTATTGTTCCCCTTGCCGCCGACGTAGTCGAGAAATAAACAAAGCTTGTACGAAAAATGGCCAGATTTTTTTCTTATTTATTAATAATCCCCTCAGTGCACCGATACAATTGAAAACGCTACGAAAAAGTCCCGATAAAGTTTTTGATTTGAATAAGATTACGGACTTACGCAAAAAAAAAAAAAAATACGACACGTCATAGTAAAACCGATGCATTACTCACTCGGAATCTAAAGGCCAGACCGTTGCGTGTAGTTTTATAAATCGTCACTCCGCTACTCGTATACAGCTATACATTATACAAGATATTGCTCTCGGGTACGCCATTGTTGTGGGTGGAAAGTTTTGAACATGATATGTAGGATAGTTTGATTTATATTTGTAACGATAAATTATTGCTGATGAGAAAAACGATTCTGAGCGGAGTTCAGTTAGTCGTGTATCGATCGTAAACATTAATTGAAAATCGTATTTACTTGCACGACTACGAAATAATCCATGAAAATCGTCCGTGGATTTTCTGTTAAAATTGTTTAACAATTTTACACAGCCGCAAAACTGTATCCGCTCAGATCGAACAAATATAGTACGTGCAATGCCCCGTTTTACCTACTTGTAGAATCCGCGAACTATTCGGTCGTTTGTGATTAGTCGCTTTTGATGGTTTCACAAATGTTATCATCATAAAAAAGACGAAAATTGCATACATTATGATATGAATCCCGGAAAAAAAGAAAAAAAAAACAACAATTTTAAAATGTTGAAGACAATAATTGGTTCGTTCAAATAATAATAGGATGAAAGTATGGAAAGGTCTTCATAGGTAATTTCAATGAATAAAAGGAATTATATATATAGATTGCAACCACTCATTATTATTTTGACATATTTTAATTTTTTTGAAAATATTTTTTTCCACATAATTGTTTACAATTAAAAAACCAACAATTTCCATTAGAAATATTTTTTATATTTCAATATGTTTATAAATTATATTAAATAAATATTTTTTTTTTTTTTTTTAATTTTCCTTATTAATTAATATATTTAAAATGTTTAAAATTGTTGGTTTTTTTTTTCCTTGCGCCTCCTTTTTACCGACTACCGTATGATGGAACACCTCGGTCCCCGAGTACGGTTTCCGAGCAAGTCCATTTATAATAACATATATAAGTACCGTCTGATGGCCAGGAACCCGAACAACAATTGTCGGTCTGCCAGTATAGTTTATCGTTTTCGTTAAAACCGTTTTGAAAACGTTTCGCGTCTCGATTCGATGGCAGGTTGGTAATAATGTAGGTAATACATTTGGTTTTTTTTTTTCTTGTTTTCGAGAATCCGATTTAAAAACGCCTACATCACCTTCCGGCGGCTTCCCTTCTCGGAATTTTTTTTTTTTTTATTTAATTCAATTTCACCGGAATAAGACAAAACGAATACGGTACGGAAATTCGTCGTCGTCGAGAATGAGAAAAAATTGTCGTCCTTTTGTTACTTTGGGTACGAAATACCGGGCGTTTCTTTATTATTGTTATTATTATTATTATTTCTACTCATTTTTATATTATAGCGAGTTTAACCTTCCTGCCGCCGCCGCCGCCGCCGCCGCGCGCATTGTGTGCCGTTGGTTCATTGTCACACTATATTACTATTACTGCACTATACACTTATTATTACATATGCGCTGCGATGTTAATCTATAGGAAGAGGAAGCGAGTGAAAAAAAAAAAAAAAAAAAAAAAGAAGAAAAACGACAAATATTAATTATAATGAAAATATAGGTAAAAAAAAAAAAAAATAATAATAATAATAAGACAACAGTGAATATTATATTATGTTGCGGAGAACGCGCGGCGGCGGCGGAACAAACAATACGGTAGTCGGGTATAGGTATTTTCGTTTTAATTAAAATACCCAATGCTCTCTGTTATTATTACTCGCCGAGACATGATTTTCACTGTTATACGCGCCGTAAACGCGCGACACGAACGGCGAGTGGGGGATGGTGGGGAGGGTCGGTGTTTCCTCTTTAGACGTTTTTTAGTCGTGCGCGAGTTTGTTTCGTGTGTGTAATTTTTTTTTTTCTTTCCGTACGAGAATCTACAGGGGCGTTTCAATACAGTGGCGTTTTAGGTATTGGGTATCGAAAATGCGTTCGCGTATAGTCAACGAAAACGCCTGGGAAAGCCTGATAGTTGGTCGCCAAAAAACCACAAGTGTCATATGTATACTGTTCATCGTATTATTGAAGTTCTTTTTGAACGGTTTTTGAAGGGGTCGTCATAAATGAAAAAAAAAACAATTTAAGGGGTCGCGATTCGTAAAAGGTTGAAAACCACTGCTGTAGACGACCGCATATTTCGGATGATGCGACCTCGAACAATTATCTAAATATTCCACTCGTTATCGAAGGCGCAAACGAAAAAACAAAAACAACAACTTTGTTCCGTATTAATTTTTTAATGAAAAATATTTTTACGAAAAGTAAACAAAATCACAAATCGTATACAATAATACAAGGTGTGCGCGATCCGATTACACAGTATTTTGGCGCGGTACAAACGCAAAGTGATCGTGGTAACATTATATCTAACAAATATTATCCATACACTGTGAAATATTGCAGATTTGTATTGGTTTGGTAGGTGGAGGGAAAATTTAACGTACATCTGTACGCAAAGCTTAATCATTGCAAACAAAAAACGATTCTGAGAGGAGTTCGATAATACATGTTTTGAAAGGCCGTAACAGTAATTACGATTTGAAAATAGTACAACCATTTATGAAATGTATTATTTTATACATTTTCCCCTTTTTCCCACTTTTCGAAAAAAAAAAAAAAAAAAAACGAAAAATAACCCCCTTTAAGTACCAACCCAGTCAGATTTCCTTTCAGAAAAAGAGCTACACTTGAAAATCGGAACGTAATTTCCGGTAGATAAGTCGGTTAAAAAAAAAAAAAAAAAAACGAAAAAACGATTAATATCATTGTAAAACCGATACGTTCCTCGAAATATAGTTACGCGGTGACGAGTCGGTTGGGGAAAATTCGACCGAAACAACAGAGCTCTGATGAAAATCGCAAAACTCGAGGCGTTTCAAAACCCGGTTATCTGTATTTCGTTCAGAATAGTTTTTTTTTTTTTTTTTAATTTTATTTTTAAAATCAAATCTTATTCCGAAACGACACGAACGCGCAAGTATATGATTACAGCGTTATGCCAGCGTATGCGTAACACGCTATATTACGTACCTTTACCAATAAAATCAATTTTGAACCGTTTTGATTATAGGCACTGAAAACGGATGTACAAATATATATTTGTACATTGTAAAGGTACACTTTTTACTTATTTACCCGAGTATTTATACTGTTATTATCGTTATTATGGCGTGCTCCGCGGAAAAATGTCAATACGTTTATGCATTCCCTCGTACTGGGTACACGAGGGTGTCTGTTCGTATCAGTATAGGCGTATATACATGTACATTTATATTTTTTTTACATTATTTATTGCGGCCGAAAATCAATATTATCAAAACGCGCGTGTACTTGCGACGTTTCCCGACGTGAAATGTTATTAGGGAAAGTGTACCGGTTAAGTCATAAGCATACTTACCGGAGTTTTAATATCCGTTTCGTTAAATTATTTCTTTAATTCGCTGCTACAATATAAATCGGACGTGCCGTCTCTCTTATATTGAAGTTGTTTTTTTTTTTTTTTTTTCATCATAGTGTATGTACGTACGTAAATATTTGCTTTTATCGATAATTGAGCCCTTGCTAAAATTATATTTTGTGAAAGAAAAAATATACCAATAATCGTAATATAAACAATTTCTAATCAATCAAAACCGTATTAAATGAACACTTCCACGGGCTACGGGTTTTTCAATCCGTAGTAAAGCAATATTTCAGCAATTTTAAATACTCGTCATTATAAGTATTTGTCTACGCACCTATATAGGTAGTATTTCAAATTTTAAAATGGAAACCCGGTGCGAAAAAATACGGCTACGTAGACCGAAAACACGACGGTGTAGACAAAGTCGAAAAGAATTTAATGGAAATATAATGATAGATGGAGATAGAAGCAAGTATGTGTTGCAATATTGGGCATCAATCAATAATGTACCTTAAAGTATTTTTATTTGAAATATTTGCGTTTGTTACATTATTTAAAACATTATTTTCTTTTTCGTGTTGCCAATCACGATAATATTATAAATTCGAAAGTTTGAGCGTTAGCGATTCAATCACGGCAAATTGGCCGAACGGATTCCAAAGGAAATTGACCCACTGCGGGTATGTTTCGGATTAAAACATTGGATACTTTTTATCTTGAAATCCGGCCCCTAAAGGATGGCTGATACGGGTTTTTTGGTATTTTCGGAACGAAAACCGAATTATTTTTGTTGATTTATGGATTATACTTCGGCGACACGGTTGGAAAAAACCAGTTTTTATTAGTTAGGTAGTTCGGTTGTAACGGACAAAGGAATACCCTAAAAAAAAAAAAAAAAAAAAATGAATTATTCTATAACAGCGATTAACTATGGTACTGGTGGGAAACGGAGATTCATGGAGAGAAACGTTTTTATATTTTTTAAATTTTGTTCGTTCAATATCCGCCGATCACAGACAAATCTGTGCGGGACAGCTATAGTATACAGGTATAAGCAGTATTATTTTGTACTTATCGATTACTTATTTCAATGTTTATTTTTGAAAAGTGTTCAAAATATTCTTTTTACGACTGCTATACTTGTATATGTATTTTAAGTACAATTCATATCAATTTTTTTTTTTTTTACAATCGGTACGGTGGTTCTCTCAACGGGGAACGTAAACTAATTTTGATATTGTCGGTTTCGCATGAAATCCATATTACATCAAATATATTTTATTAAGCTGTTGCAGTTTTAGATTTCGAGCGAAACGAGGAAGTATTGGTTTTATAAAGATGTTTATTATTTGTATTATTTTTTTTTTAACTGTTCTACCGGAAATTTCGCTTCGTTTTTCAAATGTAGCATTTTTTAAGAAAAGAACTAGGGTGGTACTTTGAAAGGACGATTTTTATTATTTTTGTTTAAAAGGTGGAAAAACGAGAAAACGGGAAAATGTACGAAACGTATTATTTTTAAATCGTAATTATTACGGTCTTTCAAAACACGTGCAAGCGAACTCTCCCGCTCAGAATCGCTTTTCGTTAGCAGAGATTAAACGTTGCATGTAGATATACATTAAATTCGCCTCTTAAATCCCGTCTTCCTAAATTCTTCCCACCTACAACAGTGGCACGACAAATGGTGATTGTGCGAAGTATATACTTATATTTTTTTTTTCCATAACGATAGTGACATTTGAAAATTGAACGTTGCGTCGCGTTGTGTATAATAAATGCGAATGAAAAAAAAAAAAAAAAAATGAATATATGAAAATGTGCGGATATAAAGAAAAAGTACAATTTAAAATGGGGGCGAGGGGCAGTTTACTCGAAAAAATTAATTCACTATAATATCATCCGAGTAGATATGCACCGCAGGTATACTTGGATACGGTTTAATGAAGACGGATTTTCGTATAAATAACGTGGTATAGGTACGCGTGCATAAATAAAACACTTTTATTTTCATTTGACGATTCTATTTGTTGAGTTTCGTTATTTTCCGTAATTAATCGTCTCGTTGCGGTATATTATTTTATCTGGTCCGCGTCCTGTTGCCGCAGCGGACCATTATAGCGATTACTGCACTATATTTTACTCCGCTCGCGTTATTATAATAAATTGCGTACGCGTAGGTATATAGCTACGGGATATTAAAACGTACGAACGAGTGGAAAAAAAAAAAAAAAAAAAATCTATTTCAATATCAATACACCAATATATTGTCACGTATTATATTTTATAATCGTCCGGCAATAATATATATTCCGTGATGGAAAACTATCGGGTTTTTGTATACGTATTCGTGGTTCGGAACGCAAAAAAAACAAAACAAAACAAAATTGTAATCCAAACAATACGAAACAATAAAAAACACATTGTACCTATATTATATTATACACGAGTAAACACTAGACAAATGTTTGCTCGCGATGACGTGACGGCAACGTTAATAATATTTGTTTAGGTTACCATACGTATATTAATGTCATCATAACGGTGGACGATTATTATGAAATTATTTCTAGTCCGAAAATCGACTACAATAACCCGCGCAGTAGAACCGATCCGGACGGAAAAGGGTTAAAAAAAGGAACACCTATCTCCCGTTCCCCCCCCCCCCC
>CABPRJ010000018.1:408516-419724 GCA_902439185.1 Cinara cedri
AAAGGGTTAAAAAAAGGAACCCCTATCCCCCGTTCCCCCCCCCCCCGCCGCCGCCGGTCTTCCATTTCCGACTCCGAAAATTTCGGTTTCCGGCCATATCGTACCTACTGTTACAGCCCGGTGTAGTGTGCGTAGTATGCGTAGGCAAGTTCCGTAATAATAATGATAATAATTATAATAATAGTCGGCGGGGTTCGTTTTTCTCCTCTTTCTTTCTAATCCAGGCGATTTTCTTCCGGCCGTATATTATAATAATAATAATAATAATATTTTAATCTATTTAATCTAACCACGCGACCCGACCCAAGCGCTAGCCGACCGTCCCGTTACGTTATTACCGCCGCCGCCGTAGTAGGGAACGATTAAAAATTGAAAAAAAAAAAAAAAAAAAAGAAAAAAATATACCCGACCCTTTCGCTCCCGCGCGGGGCGAACAACTCCATCGGTAAATTCGTTTTCGCGGCACGGTCGGTATTTTCAGTACACTATTGTATATTCGCAGGACTCGGAACACGGCCGAGTTAACCCGTGCACGTTTTCGTAACGTACAGGCCCGGGACATCTAACATCGGAGATCGGTATTTTCGGTAACACTGATGGAACTGTACACGGGGATTTTGGCAAAAACGGTTTGTTTGCGGCGTTCCGTTTTGTCCGGATATATATATATTTTTTTTATATTATTTGTACCTTTTATCTTGTACAGATAAATGAACAATGAATTATCCGAGGTAAACAATTATCGAATCGTCTAGATCGATTTCACTAGAAGAATGTTTGTAAACCGTGATCTATGTCTTTGGTCCCAAGGGAAGAAGCGGTCTTAACGTCAATTTTCGGTAATTTTCTTTCTCATAATTTCGTCTAACGTAACTGTTTGTCCGTTACGTTTTGATCAACATTCCTTAAGCGTGTACGTTTTGAAAATAGTGTGATAGTCTATGTGCCTGCACGCAGTGCATTGGTCTACAATTGTGCGTGTTTCCAACACTGAACTTGCTCGTATTGAAAACTACGAGAAATCGACGTGAGCCCTTCGTTCCCCGGGACCGGAGATATATTTATTAGAAACAATAGGTAAGCAATTTCATACATGTCGATAAAATAATGTTCCGACGAATTAATATTATCGAGTTACATCAATTGCGCAACTTGTGCGAGATCTGGATGTGCATCGAATTTGGTACACTATTGTTTGCATGGTTTTTTATTATTTTTATCCGGATAGTTCAATTGTTATTTATTTTTCGATCTCTATCGAGATAATATTATTCTAACGATATTGTCGCGTCTTGTCTTTATCGGGATATTTTAAAATATACAATATACAGCACTGTCGTGTACCCGTTTCATTTGTTGTGGGTCGTATATGTGTACTACGACCGTGGTCAGAGAAAAACAGAACGAAAATCGTCTGTCGTTGTAGACCAGTGGTGACCAATTACGGCCCGCGATCATTTATTAATCGGCCCACCAAAGTGTTATTAAATCAAAATTGAAAAAAAAAGTATTAACACTCGTACTAAAAAAATACGTGTTTTTAATTAACATTTTTTTATTCTCATTTAAAACAACCGAAATATAATAAATAATTCAATGTATCACTGTACCTACATATACGTTACGACGTACCTACAATAAAATATAATATTCTATTAACTTAAAAGTTAACGTTAAAATTCTCGGTCCTCCGAGAAGCATTGTTATTTTTTATGGTCCCGTGTAAAAAAAGTAAAAAAAGGTTAGTCACCACTGTTACAGATAAACGAGACCGACGATATCGCCGCGACTTTTCGCGAACTAACGTAATATGTTTGCCGTGTCCCCGTAGGAGCTTTTTTAAAATTTAAAATCGTACGCACGCTCGTGGGGTACGACGGTACGGCAGCGTGTGATTTCCGTCGGCGGTCGAGACGAACGACGCGCATGAGCAACATAAACAGAATTCTTTTTCTTCTTCTCCTTCTTCGGAGAGAGAGAGAAAAAAAAACACAAACACGAATCCTGCGGCCGCGGGAGGCATGAAGGAACAGATGTTCGGGGGCGCAGTATTATCGCATATATAGTCGGGTTACCTACTCTGTAATACTCTTATAAATACCCGCGTCGAAGTGATTTTCGGGGAGGGAAACGGATAGTTGCGATCGCCCCCCCCACCCGAGCCGCGCCGTACCTATAATGCCTACGTAGGTATTTTTATTCGTTCGTATTTCTCTCCCCTTGTCACTCGGGTGTTGTCGTGTACGCGATGTACCACGATTCGGCCGATTGTTTCCGCTAACACGGCAATCTGCACGTGTTATTGGTTACGGAGTAATCCAGGGGAAAAAAGGACGCGGAAAAACGGCAAATTAGTTTTTATTTAAAAACCACGAACATTAGTTTTAAGTCGAGTAAAGTCAATAATAATAATACAAATAATATCATACGTTATTATAAAAATATCGTAAACTGTATACTATAGCTAATGTACAGTTTATTTCGTAAACGGGCGCGTGAAAGATCATGAACAAATGTGCCTTTGGATTCATATACATACACAAATATAATATATTTTGCCCGCACGCCACAAGGAAAAAAAAAAAATCATCCAGGCTACACCTTTGGAATATCCTTCGGATAGCTAAACGACGGAAGTTGAATATCCGATCTGAGGTCAGCGCTCAACAGCCTACAATTAGCCACTAATATCCGTGATTTTTAAGTAAAATACAATTTGACGTTGTTTACCTGTCGTTTTTCGCCGTGATATTTAATTTCCGATTACCATTACGGAGCTACGGCAACAACGTCATTTCCAGCTCTCGAATATTATCGCGTTGGGGGCCGGAGTTATGTTGTTTTTTTTTTTTATTTAATTTTTGTTTTTTAGCGTTCCCTCGCTAATTATTTCTGTTAGGACGGAGTTTTCTATTGGCAAACGACGCTATTTTCAAAAAAAAAAAAAAACCACTCGTTATCAACTCGAATATTATAATATTGAATGTTGTAAGAAATCAGTATAGGCAATACAAATATTGTATAGTTAAGACTTAAATCATCATCGTTATTATATTCGCCGTATCGGCATTTTTGCCGCGTGCGATAATAAAACGTAAATAATTCGTCCGAAATATTTAAACGTCGTAATTTTTATTATTATTTTCTCCCAACCAAAACTAAGAAACAGCATAAACGTAAACCGAACGTTATAACGTCTAAAATAAATAATTTTGCAAACGAAAACGTAGCCTGCGAGAGTACGATCGATCGTGTGCGTTTTAAATTACCAACGTCGAGTTTATTAATATAATAATACCGTAAGGGACGCTATCAGTGGCGGTTATCGTTGGCCGTACCGACACATTTACGTATATAGTTCATTAACGCGTTTGAATAATTTGCCACCCATTAGTGCTCTTCAATTTTATCGATTTATCCGATAGTAACTTTTTGTTAATCGGTTTTTATCAAAATACTTAATGCGAAATCGTTAATTCGGTCATTTGCAACATAACCATTTACCGGTAACAAGAGCAGCCCCAGAACGCGCATTTTCCATTCTAAAACTATTGATGAATTATTCACGATCAACTATGAATGAAGAGAAGCCTAACGGGTTAACTATGTCAAAAACAAGCGAACCAGATTAAGAAGTTATACGAGTTTTTTCTCCAAAATCACATCGACGTTTGTTACTATTAGATTGGTTGAAATGAACAGTAATACATTCAAATATGTATCCAAATAATTTTTGTAGAGATAAAAAACAAAAAATAATAATATTATCATTAACTGTTGTGTATATTTTCAAAAAATGTTCGGCTTTGGCCACCCCTATTTCTAATTTCTGGCTACGCAACTGGACGCTATTATTATTATTATTATTTTTTTTTTTTAAATCTCGTACAGTCCCTCTTCTTTTATTTTCTCAATAATTCGAGCGCCCGTCGTTTCGGACTGTTCACTATTATCCCGGTGTCGGACGGTTTATCGGTCAGAGTCTCGTTCCGAATCGAATACGCCCAAAATTATTACGAGCCGGCTGTGGTATATATTATACAGGTATAAGTATAAAAGATAACATAAAAAAAAAAAAAAAAAAAAAACAAACGGATTTCCTCGCCTTTCACTACAGGTACGAGGGTAAACGCATTATTATTATTCGAGTCGGGGTGGAAAAAAAATATAATAATAAATAAATCGTCACTATTTTTCTCTTTTTTTTTTTCTTTTTTTTTATTCTTTAACAAGTCTTTCTTATTATTTTTATTTATTTGCGTTTTGTTTTTTTTTGTTTTTTCAAATAATACTTTTTCTTTTATAAGTTATTTTATTTTGTTTTTTTTTTCGCCCGGTTAAAATATTCAAATTAGATAACAATGTAGGAATTGTTTTCAGTAAAAAAAAATTTCTCATTTGCATTACGACTAAAAGAAAAAAGTCGTTCTCATAATATATATAAATATATATATATTATATACAGGGTGTCCAACCGTGTTCGACAGATTTTTCAAGAGCTGTTAGTATTAAATTTTTTTTCAATCAATCTGATTTTCTTTGAGGGAGACATCTATAATTAGGGAAACATTCAAATTTTTAATTTCATCCCTCAATTTATGCAAATACAACAAATTTATTTATTCACTTCACAGAATTTTCAAAATAGCCATTTTTTAAAAATATATCGTTCTAAAAATTTGAACACATTCATACACGCATATCCATGATCAATAGTCTTTTTAGCGACCGCCGTTTTAATATTTCTTAAGGTGAAAGGCGTGAAAAACCAAAATACTGCGTAACGCGACAGGAGAAAATCGCTCGATTTATCTCGTGTTATAAATTTAAAATGTTATAAATTAAATCGATTAAAATTTTAAAAAAAAAATTTATTAATCGGATATGAACGCGTGTTCGGATATTTAGAATATAATATCGTCTACCAAATATTTACATTGAAAATAAAGTCACTTATTATTTGTACAATGATTAGGAAATATAATTAAAAATAATAGAAATCGAATTTTTCTCTAAACAGACGGCTCCCTCGACATAAAAAAAAAAAAAAAAAAAAAATTGAAAAAAACGTCGAATGTTAACGGCGGCTCTGGAAATATCCGTCAAACGCGGTTGGACACCCTGTACATATTATGTACACGTAAGTATACAAAATATGCGATCAGATTTGAAAAGATATTTCCAACGTCCGCAGTACACGCTCGCGCTGTCGCTACGGCAGCAGTGCACAGGACTCTGAAATAAATCCCTACGCGGTTATGAAATATTCGAATTTTCGACGCGGCAAACGGGAAGATATAATTTTTATCGTCATTTTCGTTGTTGTTATGCGAGTCTATCGATAGTATTTTTGTCGAACCGTTTTCGTCATCGGATCAACATACGATTCCGATTCAATCCGTAACACCTGTACGGGTACACGTTTGTCGCACGCGTGACATTTCGCAATATTGTTATGATCGTTTTTCACGGCGGCAATATCGAATGTTGTACGTTCAAATGTTATACTAGTGCCGGGGCCGCACGGAATCCGTTCTGCAAACTGTTCGTTCCAGAATGTATATCTGTTCCGTAAAGTTTTATGCGACCCGGCATAGTACGCCGGGTTCAAACGGCGACCTGTATTGGAAATTGCACAAACAGACGCGGTATTAGTTCAAATAAATTTTAGTGTTGAAATTTTCGATTTCCGTCAAGCCGTTGACGAGATATTCCATTTTTAATTTTGATTTGGAGGAGAGTAGTGCGGTGCATTATTAACACCGCGGCGAGTCGTACCACCACAAAAATGATAACCCACAAATCTCCTCCAACCCAAACTGAAAAGTGGAATTCATCATCAACGGCTTGACGGAAATCAAAAACGTTAACACCGAAATTTATTCAAATTAACACTCCGTTTATTTGGGGAATTTTTAGTACATGTTCTCGTTTGGAAAACCAAAGTTGGTGTCGCCACAGAATACTCTTTAAATGTTGCGAAATATCCTAGAAATCGAAAACATCGGCTTTAACTACACTTCCGAATTTCAAAAATCAGAATTCGAATGTATGGAAAAATTAACAAAAAAAAAAAAAAAAAGCGTGCGACGTGCACGCTTTGTGAATCACTCTGTATAGCGTACGTACGTAAGATTATAATATTACACGAGTATAGTGGTAGAGCAGACGAACAATAATCTTCTAAGGATAACGGCGGGGAAAAAAAAAATTTACCTCCGACCGAACCGAATTTAATACTCGTAATGTTTACTCGGCTATTCTAAACGCGGAGCGATGCTATTGCGACGTAAAATACGACCTTTTAATGCCGCGCCATGCTTTTGCGTTCCGAGCATAAAATCCCGCGACTCGGCCGACTGTTGCTGTGTGTACAAAACTCGTTTCCGGCTCTCGGCCGGGTCGGATTTAATATTTAGCCGTTTAGGTTAGATAAGTAAACGCAAATATTCTGCTGACGATTTGTGTACATTTTACCTGAATATCCGATTGCCCGCGGTACGCGTATAATACGTGTGTACGAGAACGACGACCGGCGGGCAGGTACTCGAGAAATTGATTCAAAAGGCGGCCGACGCACGCCGTCGTTATTCTTCTTCTTCTTCTTCTTCTCCTCCCTGTTATTATTACGATTACGATTACGGTCTTATTGAAACGTCCGCCGAGCGATTGGTCACGGCTGAGTGCCCGGAGACCCTTTTACGCTCGGAGAAATTCATTTATTTGGTTTTATAAAAATCGCGCTACGAAAATTCTCGCGGCAATTGACGTACAGGGCGCCTCGCGAAAATAATATCCTGTTCCGATATTATCCCGGAAAGTATTGAATTTTTCGGAAATTTGTATTGTTATTATTTTAGACTCTGCAAAGTGGCGCGAAGAAGTTTGTTGTTTTTTTTTTTTTTTTCTGTGAACAACTTTTCTACCGGCAATTTTGCTCCGATTTACTAGTGGTAGCACTTTTTCTGAAAGGAAATCTGACTGGGCTAGTCAAGGAGTCAGTCGTTTTATCCTGAAAATAAATATGTCTAAAATAAAAATAATGCTATTAAGTTGCTTGTTACTTAAATTGTGAAAGAAAATCCGAAAAAATATAAAACTCTCCGACTTTCCGAGTGATCGTAATGGATTTAGCTTCGTGGGACACCCTGTATATTGTATATAATCCAACGTAGTTAAATATTCCAAACGCCAATATTCTTAATAATTATTAGCGATAGCGTTATAATATAGTTCGCGTTTCGTTACGGCACAAAGAGCTGATAACGTCACATTGATTTTTGACGGTTTTTTTCATCGGCCTGATATGAAAAAAAAATTATAGAATTCTCTATCAGCTGTGCGAAGTAATGCAAACGAGCCGAGAATGAGACAGAGGTACGACTGACAAGGTAAATCCTTCTCGGGGTAAAATAACGAAATTCTTTTTATCTTTCCGGTTTCCTGAGGATTAACAACGAAATTATCGATTTATTGAACGCGATCTTGAATTTTCGTATCACAAAACATAATGTTAATCGCGGGATAAGGAGAGCGTAAGAAGACGAACCGCGATTATAATACGTTCGATAACGCGTGAGGATTGCCACGTTTAACATGATAATAATATCACGAAGTGTTTAACCACGGAAAAATATTGTACCGACTAAACGTTCTCTTTCAACAACACAGTACCGTCGCTGTTATCTCGTTTTAGGATGCAGTTTCTCTTTTCGACGCTCAGTTCATTTATATGAAGTGAATGATTTTTTTTTTTTTTTCATCGGCTGTTCTATGTAGGCTGGTACTCGCTTTCGGCACACAGATATAATGTACAAACGTGTAAATGTGTAATAATATTTATAGAACGGCGCAGTTGATCTGATATCGTGAAACGGGCACGAGGATAAGCAAAGTGCGTATGTACCTAAATGGTTCAAATATTTGTGTATCGTAAATATTTAAAAA
Source organism: Cinara cedri (assembly GCA_902439185.1). Classification (NCBI taxonomy): domain Eukaryota; kingdom Metazoa; phylum Arthropoda; class Insecta; order Hemiptera; family Aphididae; genus Cinara; species Cinara cedri. Next base: position 416,464 of record CABPRJ010000018.1, read on the forward strand.
TCGATAGAAATCAAACAATAGGCCTAAAAAAAGAAAAAAACAACCGTGTATTGTAACACTTTTCGACTAAAAAGTATTATACCCGCGTTATGTAACGCGTCATACGATTTTATATTTGTTTATTTTTATTTATTTTTTTTTTTTACTAATGTTTTACATTATATTATAACGAGAGGCCGCGATAAAGAGTATAAAATACGTCAAAACGTGCTCGATGTAGCAGCGATAAGCTGTAAACGTATATTGTGTTTAGTGAATTTTTTTTTTTATTTTCGAATTCAAAGACGTAATAATAACGCCATTGGCGTCGTTAAAAAAAAAAAAAAAAAAATCACTTTTTTAGTTACGCTGTTCCTATTATTAATAGGAAGACTCGAAATCGAATTTCTGCTTTTCGCATTTTTTTATTATTATTTTTCTCTTGATCTATGGGTTTTGCACGGGGAAAAAACGACTTTATCGGTTCGTCCTGCCCGATTTTCTTTTTGTATTATTATTATTTCAACGACGACGCACGGCGGTCGGAATCGAGAGACTACAGCGGACAGTATGGGTATTATATTCGGACGCGATTTTCGTTTCTACACTACCGGAAAACGCGAATACCGAGCGGTTTTCGACAAAAAAAAAAAAAAAAAAAAGCCGTACTCTACACACACGTCAATAATAATTACACTGCGGTCGGTCCCGCGGGAATCGAGCGCCCCGAGGGAATACTCGAGTTTTATACCATCGTGTTGTACGCGATAACGACGACTGCGAGGTCTTTTACTACGCGAGACATCTCGGCAATACTGAGTCTCCTCTCCCCCAACCCCCCAACCCTAATTCGTTTTCCCGGGTTCACGCGAACCGTAACCAGTAGTAGATATGAATGCATTATAGAATCGTACCATGGACCTTAGATCACACCCGAAGGACGGAGCCGTACGTAAAATGTGTGAAGCCGACGCAACTGTAGGACCGAGTTGATGTGCGCACGCGAGCGTCGCCTTTTATCATTTGTTATTCCGGCGCAGATTTCGATTGTATCGTAAAATAAAATAAAGGCTACAGCGGTTAATTGCCGGGAAAACAGATTGATAGTCGCGGATGTCACGGGTCCTATCATAGCTTATGTTGGCTTCGACTCGTTCTTTAGGAGCGGTCCGTTGTATACGATTCAAGGTATAGACATTGCGATTTGAGATACTATCACGTTTGTCCGTCGGTCTATGATAATGATGTGCCTGCAGTAATTGAATCACGCGGGGGTGTTTTATATTGTGATGGTTAAACCGTCCGTATCATTAATTTCTCGACTCGGCATTCTTTTACGCGGTGTTACACGAGCGCCGAAAGTCTAGGAATCAGCTGATTCCGGCAGTGGCGTAGGCATAAGAGGACAGGAGCAAAGTAAAAAGAAAAAAAAAATCAACCAGAGTAAAACAACAGTATTTTATTGACGTAAAGCATAAATCGAATAACACATTTTGAACATCCCGAAATTTGTTTTCGATTACGGTTCTGTATTTACGACCTATATATTTGATACCGGATCGCCCGTTAAATTAGCTCCAGATCGGCCACACGGGTAAACGGTGGTAAAGTCATCCGAAATCTCATGACTAATATTATTGTGCCCACCCCTTCTCTCCCATTAAATCGCAGCTATATACCGAGATTGACCTTGCGAATTAATAGCCCATAAATAAATATTAACACCGACAACGGTTTGAATAACATGTAATATTATATTTGCGTATATATTTTTGAAACGGGAGAAATGATGAAAGAATATTGTCCGATCAGGCGACGATAGCTACGGGGTATATTATCATAACTTTATTGCCGAAAGTCCCTCATCTCGTCTGTCGGATTTCTGCAACAGCGGAACGCGTTCATCAATCACGCGCAGATGTTACGTCCGATTTAATTACGGCAAAATTATCTCGTCCGCATATGCAATCGACCCGACCCGGGACATTTATACAAAAAAAAAAAAAATTATATTTAAAAAAAAAAAAAAAAACGCAATTTCCCATTATAAAGTCGTTTGAACTGCACGCGCACATTGCACTCGGACGACGACATGTCCGCATCAGAGCGTTAATAATTAAACGTCGTCGTTAATATCGAATTTCCGCGTGCGTCGTACACTGCATCACCGACTCTAATATTGGTATAAGAATATAATATATGCTCCTATAACAAGTTCCTATAACAAGAGGAGAGGCGTTGGGGTTTACGTTCTCCCTCCCCACCGGCTTTAAAACGCGGAAACTGTATAAATATGTATTTAGTAATTTAATCTTGAAATACATTATAGATTATTTTAGCCAAGTTCAGCGGCTATCAAACAGCGAGTGGGAAGAGAAGTGAGAGAGTATAATATCTCTCTCCCCCCCCCCATCACGGCCATTTTTTCTTCAATATTTCTTATACAATGTTATATTATACATTATCGTATTATAACTTATATATTTATAAAAAACAAAAAAAAAAAAAAAATAATAGGATTTGACGATGTTTGCCCGTAACCATTTCGTTCCTCGCTACGCTCAGAATCTAAAAACATGCGCGCCGTAAACGCTATAGGGTAACGCGCATTAGTGTGAAATGATTACGACGCACTTGTTCGAAACAATACGGGGAAAACCGATGGCGGCGGAGGGGGGAGGGGTGGCGTTACGCCATCGATGTCGGCTTATCGGCGAAGACGTAATGATGTTTGCATTGTCGCAGGCAGAGGTTATCGTATTGTTTTCGTATCTATGGGCGAGTGTTATTACGCACAATAGGCGATTTAAACAATCGGACTCGATTTCCTACACGTACTGTTGGCCCGTAAACCTCGACGGCCGCCTCAGTCGGTGCAAACGTTCGCTGCGTGTAGTTTACAAACAAAAATTGATATTGTCGTGGGGACGACGGGCGCCGTGTCAACGCGAACCGTTTTTCCGGCCGTGTTGATCCGCCGTCGTCCGGCGTTTCCTTTATCTGTTTACGGTCCTGCGAATACTGCGAAAAGACCCTAACGCGCGGCGCCCGCAGTGTCCGTGTTACGAAATGGCGAGACGCGTTCCGATGATCGGACAAAACGAAACAGAAAAAAAAAAAAAAAAATGAGAGAGAAAAATCATTTTTATCCGATATTGTGTAGTCACAGTCGTTATTTTATACAACCTGCGGCGCCGCCGTCGGCCGCGTTGAAATTCTGCTCGAACGCTCGGGTATGGGATTTTCGTCGAATCGAAACGAGGTAGACGGGATAAGGGGGGG
>CABPRJ010000018.1:419765-535683 GCA_902439185.1 Cinara cedri
GGGTGAAGGGGACGCGTTGTTCGATTCGTCGCATACGATATCGTACAATGACAATAATATTATGTACGTGTGCGTGCACCGTACGACGTACGATATCGGTGTGTTAAAACCTACTCGAGGATTTTTTTTTGTTTTTTTTTTAACCGGAACCCGATACGAACGCCGCTCTCGGTCAGTTAGCGTAGCGGATAATAATAATAATAATAATAACAGTACGATATTAATTCGCGTAATCTCTCACGCGGGCAGAAAACAAACGACGCCGCCGCACGTTCTTCCCCGCCGCCGTAATTATTTTTTCGAATAGTTAGTAGTTGCGCGCCGTTTATAGAGGAAATCGATTTCGATTAAACCGCACATTGCGTATTGGCGCGTATATAATACAGGTGGTCGGTCTCGACGTACGCGGCGTGTGTACGTGCACGAAGGACGATCGGTCGATTGAAGGCGCCGCCGTTATAAAAAAAAAAAAAAAATTATAAAATCGTTTAATATATTACCATTACGTTTTAAAACCGATAGACCGACGCCTGAATATCCGAAACCCAAAGCGGACGATGTACCGTTTCGACCCCCGGAATACAAGAGTGACCGAGCGAACGTAGGCGGCGCGCGTAGACGTTGCGGGACGCACAGTTACGAAAAGTTTTCATACCGGTCGTCTTTCGGAAAAAAAAAATAAGCGGGGAAATTCGACCGCGACGTGACGTTTCGAACACCCGGCGGCCGGCACCTCTGTTCCGGCGTTGTTCGGTGGTCGGAAATTACGCCGGCGAAGTCGGTGCGCGAAACCGTTCGAAAACAAATTGTTTACTTGTCGCGCGCGGCGTTTTTCCCGCGGAGAAAAACGGAACGGTTCTTTTTCTTTTTCGTTTTTTTTTTTTTTTTTAACCGCGAGAGCAAACGTCTATAATACGCCGCGGCGTTAATACCCGTACGTACAGCTAGTCCTTTATACACTCGATTTGTAAACGTTCGGAGTTTTCGTATTTCTCTCTCCCGCATTATATAATACACCATCTGGTAAAAGTTCATTAGACAAGAATAACATTCCCGCGGGACCATTTTTTTTTTTTTTCTCTCTCCTTTCTGCTTCTCCTCTCATCGCTCTCGTCCGGCGTCGTCTTTGGCTCTCCGGCGGATACTATTATATCGGTCCGCCGCGCCGTACGTATATACTGGCTATTCGCCCGATTGCATTAGCACACTCAAAACTTCTATTTTTCTTCGTTTTTTCCTCCGCTCCCTCGGCCGTTTCTCTCTCCGGTTCCTTGGACGGCCACCAAAACGGCTTAATAGTCGGATATCGCCGCGCGCGTTTACGTTAATCAATCAACGCCGCCGCCGCCACCGGCCGGCCGACACGCGATGCAGAGCCGCCGCAGTGTGGGTGGGTACGACAACAATCTGGTAAAAATCCCGATGACCGTGCACACCATTCGCCGGTCGTTAGTAAAAATAATAGTTTTTACAGGGGAAATAAAAAACACGGCGCATCCGAGTCGGGTTCCGGGTTCATGAGGGCAGTACATAATATATTGTAATATCGAGAGTCCAGTATTTAAGGAACGTAACAGCCGACGTTTTTTATTTTGATTATTCGCATACAACATTCAACTTTTAAAATAGTTTTTAGTTGGACAACGACGCATCTTCAACGATACCGGACGGACTAGATTTTTTTACATTTAAACGTATCGACAACAGCAAAAAAGTATCAACGTTAAACAAGCGTATTATATTTTACGTCGGTTAAATGTTTTAATTTATGTTAACGCGTTCCTGTATACTAAACCTTGCAGTTATAGCTGGACGCCGGGTTCCCGCGCAGGTAGAACTACAGTCGACTAGTGCCGTAGTGTTGACGATAATGGTATAATAATATTTTGGAAGTTTGGAAAAATAAAACACAAAACGCATCCCGATAATATCTACCGGTTTGGTTTTATAGAGTACCCGAATAGACGCTCACGTTAAAACGGTATAACGGGGGAATTGTATTTCACGAAAAGAAAAATGTACAAAGGTTCGAAAAAAATCACCGGCAAAATAGATCCGTATACTAAAGCCTGTTAAATGTTTCGTATTGCTTTTAACTTACACTTACGGAAAACCGGGACCCAAATAGTATAGTACCCAAAACCCTTTGGGACCCAACTAGCGTACTGTCTGTCAAAACCACTAGGGTCCGGGACCGAACTCGGATGCAGTCTAAAAAAAAAAAAAAAAAAATACTATGCTGTTTTACCCTTTGCCATTGTCGTGTGATGATGAATGAATTGAACGATTTCGCGAACATTTTTGTTTGAACGCGATGCGTGTCCGGAGCGGCGTGTTTTATGAAAGGGGTTGGATTCGTATTTTTTTTTTCGGCCGATGCGACCAATTTTTTCTATTAGAAATCTCGTTCCGACGATCGACATCTGCAGGATCGTTTCCTATGCATTAGAAAATTTTGCCAGAAAATTGGGAAAGATATTATATTTTATGGGATTTCCACGTTGGTTTAACGTCTTAATAACGCGAAGAGAACCGGGAATATTTACGCGAAAACGAGTTTGTTTTTGGATTTCGGTTTCGGTTTTTTGTAGTTTAGCGAGAAATAGGAGTCGCATGGACTCTCGTTTCTTATCCGAAATTTCCCATATCCCTTTCTCGACGTAGGAAAATATTCAAAATAATCCTGCATTTTTTTTTTTTTTTGTGAATTCTTTGTTGCTCATTTAAATTCACGACTGTTCAGCAGTCGAGTCTTGGGGCTCCATTAAAACACTCGAAAATATCATCGGTATATTGTACACTGCACGTTTTCAGGCGCTCAGCGATTCCTCTGTACCCTGGCCCGCCGGGATGCCGACGAAATTCGTGCGGCCCGACCTTTGACCGGAACGGTTTACATTTTAATTTTAAACGTGATGTTATATTAAATTTCAGGTGGTTGAATTCTTTCTTTGACCACTGCGAATAATATGCGGCTGTATAGTATTATTTTCCTCCGATCAGCTTCATATTTTAACCGACGACGTGAAACGATACCTAATAATATATGTTGATTAGCGTTTCGGCATATAGTGATGAGACCGATCTGAGCAATTTAATTTCGATAATTTTCCCGTATACGTTTTTAAATGTTCAAATTAAATTGTTGGCAATATTCTGAGAACTCAGAACTCGACCGGTCTCATTTTATGTATATTTTATTGTGCACTGAATTCGAATATTAATTTTTGTGCGGAAACGCCGTTCAATCGATTATCGAAACGTCGGACCCTGCCCCTCCCGAATTCGGTTCCCGGGTCCGCAGGCCCTGTCGGCGACGTGGGAAAACGTTACCCGCGGGGAAAACAATCAAACCGTTAAATACGTTTTTTATTTCAAATACGTACCGACGATTACGCGATCCCATATTTGCGTAATGAATAATCATACTATTATTATTATTATTATTATTATTATTCGTTTTTATCGCCAAAAAACTGACAGACGAAAATAACACGAGCATATCGTATACCCACTTACGCATACGGTAAAAATAAAAAAGCGCGTGCGGCCGGAAAACGTGCTCTCGTATCAAATCGTTAACAATATTATTATCGCTTAAATATTTAACATTAGGATTTCGATTGCGTATAACATAATATAGTTCGGCCGGAACACATAATATTATTATGTGTTTAATATTATTAATATGTTTTCCTATGATAAGACGATAATAATAATCATGTACGAATGGAATATTATTGTCTAATATTTATTTATTTTTTTATGTTTTTGATAAAAATGTCATACTCGTGCATGTGCGTGCGCAGGACTGTTTTACTACAGTAAGTGCAGCTCATTGTTTTTTTAATGATTCATTCTAAAAATAGTAAGACCCCATTTTAATTTACATTCAAAATACATAACAAACCGTGAAGTTACATTTTATTTAAATTTTAAATTAATATTCAAATTAACGGCATCACAATCATTGTTTTTATTACAGTCAACTCTTTCATTACGGTCACCTCCAAACAGTTGGCCGCTTTTTCCCAAAAATAAAAACATTTGTTTCGTCGTTACAAAATCGTAACAAAACGGCACGGCATTTTATGCGATTAGTTTTCATATTATTATCTCGAGTCATCTTTTTTATCACTACTTTCCACGAATGTATAAAAAAAATCTGCACGAAAACAGTTTGCATAGTCTTGTGCTTCAGCGTACTCTATCTACTTAAACTGCTGAAAATGTCGACCTACAAAACTGCGATATCAATTTCCAATTTTCGTTCTTTGATATTATACCTCGAAATCGGACGATAAGGACTTTGAACGATTCTTGTCCTTATCACGCCGTGATTCGTTGAGAGTTAATGCGAACGATCGTTTTGGGGGGCGTTTCCAAAATTTAACTCGAATTTGCAGAAAAAATAATAATCGGGCGATAAAAATCGTCGTTGCGTATCGTTTTACAATAAATAACGAAAACGCCACCGTTTTGTTACAAACACATTCCGCGGTAGTTATTCGCACGGACATATTTATATACGTATTGTTTAAATTTTCTGCGAGACACATTATCAACATAAGTTATAAACGTATTAGTGTATCACGTATACTCGGCTCTGTGGAGTTCGCAAAAGACGACGTCATGATAGGTGAGAATTTGAGAAGATACGATACAGAAGGGAATTTAATAATGTATATCCGTGAGCAATTTACGATAAATCATTGCCAACAAAAAACAAACTATTCTGACCGAAATTCAGTTAATGCGTTGCGATGCGTTGTCAACAATATACATATATACATGTAAAATTATGGCGAAGTAAGTAAATAATCGTTACATACGTTATCTTTAATAATATTTGTTTAATATTGTACCGATTTTCCCGGTTTTTAACATTATCCGGGAACACTCCTGGGGAAATCGAAAAATGACCTCCTTAACGTACTTCCGCACACCGATTTCCTTTCAGAAATCGGAGCAGGATCTTCGGTAGAAATGTTGTCCACGGATAAAAAACAATAATGATAATAATAAACATGTTTGTAAAACCATAAGCTTCTTCGCTCCACTCGGACTGATTCGTTTTCGACCTTATAATAATACGGTTCTGACGCATAGTCAACGCAAATATTGTACAATGTTATTATAAACAGTGCAGTTCAAAAGCGAACAACAGTCGTACGAAATTATATAATAATTTGTCCGTGTCGCAGACGCGATCCGCGTCGATTCAATATTATTATATTATCACGTTCGAATCGAAAACGTGATTCGTGCAAATGAAAACATTGTTGTTAACGATATAAACGGACGTTCGGGACCGGAGACCGTAAAATGATATTGTCGCGCGAAACACGGTTTTCGGTGTTCGAAAAACCCTTAAAAATCGGTTTCACAGATACCTACAATCACCCGCTATTATTATAAAACGTGTAAGCGATATAACGTCGTGTTAAGACAACGGCCGTTTTACGATATTGTTCTCCGGGCTGCAATATTCGGACTTGTTATCGGAAGTAGTACCGAAGAAAAAAAAAAAACCGTATTTTATACATATTTCTAAACGACTACAATTGTTTAGATTCTGAACGTAGTTTTAAAAATTCTGGCCGTTCGTTTATGTAGCGCGATACACGCATTTTCTGTTGCTCCGGTTTTCTTCACGTATAGAAATAGCGGAACATTTTACGGCAATAACCATTTGATTGTATTCGATTTCGTTTTTTTGTTTAGGGGCGTCGAAGCGATATGGTAAAACACCATGATTTTTATAATGATAATTTTTTTTTTATCTGTGAACAACTCTTCTACCGAAAATCTTGCTCCGATTTTCAAGTGTAGTATCTTTTATGAAAGAAAACTGTGTTCAGGTGGTAATTTCATAAAGTCGTTTTCAAGCGGTTTTCATTATAACTGAGAAAACCGTGTAAGACTTCAAAAAAAAAAAAAGAGCTGATACTGGGGACTGGAGTGGCCACTGTTGTAGGTGACAAGTTGGGAAGGTAGGAAACATATAGCTATTCCATCCAGATCTGTAAGCAACGATAAACCATTGCTTGACGAAAGACGTTAAGTAATACATAATTTTCGCGTTTTTCGTTTAAATTTAATTTCAAAACGCTTATTAAAAAAAAAAAATAGAGTCATCCGATAATTTTGGAAATTTTACCACGTCTATAAAAATCCAAGGTATTATTTATTACCAACTTATAAGTCTCTACATTTATTTATAACCGAGTTACAGCAAAATAACTCTTAAAAATTAAAATTCCTAAAAACTCAAAAGTTTTGGCGGTGATACCGTAAGAAAGTAAATCAAAAAGACAACAAAAAAGGTATCTTGTAATTTTTAGATTGAATCATTTTATCTGGTAGAATACGTCGTCCACGTTTTTATAAAATAATGAAATTGTGAGATTGTACGTTTTCCCTCGTTTTTTTCCCACCTAAGTGTTTTTATTTAAAAAATGACATCGAAAATCAAAAAATGGCCGGTTTAAAGGACCATCTAGACAACTTGAACTTTTAGAAAAAGCGCTACACGTAAAAATCGGAACAATCGGAGCAAGTTTACTAGGAAAAAGCGTAGACTACAGACTGGAATAAAGAACAAAGAAATACAATATTGTGAAACCGATAACTCCCTCGCTACGCTCGAAATTTAAAACGAGAAAATGTACATACATATATGACAGAAATGCTAACGAATAACGAGTTTAGATATGAATTAAACTCCCCGGTATATCCTACCTTCCTAACTTCTCACCTACAACAATGTCCACCCACCGTGCGAAGTATGTCCTAATTTTGGTTGTTATTCAGTTAATATTTCAAAATAATCGTAAACAGTTAAATTTTTAACATAATATTCATATTATAGTCTTTATTTAGACGTAGAGTTTGTCGAGCTGTTCATACTATTTACATGTATTAGACATTCTTTAATTTTCGGAAACTATGTTGATCGAATTCTTTTGGCGGTACTTGGAAACGCTTGGGAATTTAACACGATATTCTTTACAAGCTGTACTTAGTATAAAGAAAAAAAAAAAAAATTCACCGTAATGTTGTAGTTTGTATACATAATATTCAAAGATCAAATTATATTAATGAGTCAAAAACTCTGCATAACTGAGTTATGCAGAGTTAATATAGAACTAATAATTTTTACTGTTCATCAACCAATACTTACTAATTAATAATACTGTTCAAAAGTCTTATAGGAAAAAAAAAAACAAGTAACTTGTGAAATAATATTGTTGTTTAAAAAAAAATAAGAACACAGGCAATTTTATTAACGAATTTCACTTAAATTGTAATAGGCATGTTCCTCATGCCTTATATTTCAGTAGATATTCTCTGTTAACAAATTATATTTTTAACTGGTTAAATCGTATTTTAGTTAAAAATAACAACACGTATGTATCTTAAACGACGATAGTCATGTTATCGCGTCTTAATAATAATAAAAAAAAAAAAAAAAAAAAAAATGAAAAATTTTGTAAAAATATTCATTATACCTACCTCCAATATATTTTCGTTATTAAGAATATATTTTATTTTATTTTATTTTGAGAATATTCTCTTTTTGTATTTATGGTCGACGTGCACAGAAGGGCTCTGGGACTGTAGCCTCCCACGAGCTTGATAAGACGGAGCTCAGCTCCCGACGGTTCTCAAATTACAAAATAAAATCAATATTTGTCATATACATCCTCAAAATATTAATTTTATTTATAACAAAATTAATCGAGAAAAATAAACGTTTTTTTTTGTTCGTTTAACGAACGATTTCGAGACAATAAAAAATAGTAAATATATGATAAGATTTAAGTAAAACCGTTACATGTGCTTGTAAAATAGTGAGCCCCCCCCATGACATTTTCAAAACCCGGTGCTTCTGCTCGTATCACTACAACACGGTGTACGTACACGCCCGTAGACCACCGCAAGTCTACCGTCGGGCGGCTCGTGTCGCGCTGACGTTATTTAAACGTGCGCGTGTGTCGCACGCGCTAGATTTTTTTTTTAAACGCAATAATAACGAAATTAAAAATTCACGATTCACGTGGGCGTCGTCGTCGTGCGAAAATCCCGTCCCTACAGCCGCGTGTAACGTAAACGCATATTATTATTATTACCGACAATAACGGTTTATACCGCGTGCGTTAGGTACACCGCGTGTACCGTGTACCCGCGTACACGTTTATAATATGATAAACTATCGCAATTTTCCGCGGTATAACGATTATTTATTTAGTGTTTAATTTCGTTCGGAGTTTAATTTTAAAGCCCGCGTGAAATACCGCAGCGCCGGGGCGAAATTACATAAAAAACCGCACGCCGCAATTTATACACGCGTACATGTATAACGTGTATACGAGCGTATACGGGTATACGCGGACTTTTTTTTTCGCCTTTCTCTCTCTCTCTCTCTCTCTCTCTGCGTCTCTCCCGTCGTGTCCGTCTCGCCGACTCCGTTTGCCGTTCAGAGTTCGGTACGGTTTCGTCGGCGCGGCGGTGCCGCCTCTAAGCTTTTTCCAAAAGCTGCGCAGGAAATTCCGTCGAAAACATCGAACGCCCGCAAACTGGATAAACGGGCGCGGGGCCCCCGGGCGCTCTCGCTGCACGCCGCGCATGACGCTATACACTATTTATCCGTGTATAATTTTATGTTTACGTTATTTTTCGTCGCCCGTGTTTTCGGGGGTAAAACTACCGCCTGATTTTAATATTCAAAACGGCAATCTATGTTTAAAACCCCGTAAACACGCGTAACGAACAACACATCGCGCGACGTGCCGCTACACGAATGACACTCCACCACGTTCCTCCGACCGAAACTTAAAAGCGTAACGTCGCGTTCGACGGCTCGACGGAAATCATAAACGTCAACACTAAAATTTATTTTAACTAATACCCCGTCTATTTATGAAATTTTTAATATACATTGCCCTTTTGAAAATCAAAAGTAGTTAGCGGTGTTACCCCCGAAAATAAGGGCGACAGCCAACAAATAAAATGGCATAAATAGAAAACTGTACAGACGTTCGTTTCTTAAACGTTCTAGACAACAAATTCCGGAGTTAATATTTTCCGAGATAACGTGCGTGTCCACTTGAACGGATCATCCGGTGTAGTACACGACGGGCCGGTTAATAAACTCGCGGTGAGCGCAGCGGAGGTTCGCGAGAACGGAGGGATACAGGATTTGTGTAGGGACGTCAGGACAATCCTCGGTTTCGGATTATTGCGGCATCAGCCATTTAGTACTGTAGCGCCGCCGTAAATACCTAGGCTTAGATTTTACACGCGAGTGATTCGGCGAGCGCGAACTCCTGACTGTTTCGACTTTATAGCCTCGATGTAACGGAAGGAAAATACTGGCGCGTTTAATTTAAGAAATAAAAACCATTTCCGATTCGGGTATCCACTCGCTACCATTACGGTCGAAAATCGCCCGGAGTACCGCATTCGCGGTTAAGGCAACAGTAATGTATTGATTTTCGTGTTGCGTAAGAGCATACCGATTTCGAAATTAATTTAATCTTTTACGTGTTTCTATGTGCATAATAACACCTGTATATGGATCCCCACGGAGTGTTTACCGATAAATACTAATAATAAAACGTCAAATATTCCAATATTACCTCGTCTGGGCACCTTTGGTCGTTACCACCACCACCAACGCCGCCGCCACCACCACAACTACCACTGCCACCGCCTCTACCAGTCTACTAATATTTTACGGATGGTACGACGTTCGCGAGTTTTTTTCCGATATTTTGCTCATGTACAAAAATACGTAATGCGAGTCTTCGTATTTGATAAACTAAATAGGTACCGAATGATCAAACTTTAGTACTTATTCACTTGAGAATATGACAAATACACAGAGTTATGGCTTGAAATAATGTTTACTTCGGCAATCGCATTATTAGTTTTGCCTAGGTATTGTTCTGCGCGATGTCAACCGCTTTTCTACCGGAAATGATGCTTGGAATTTTTGAGTTTTTTTTTTTACATTGCGATTCGATAAATTATGTTTTACGGCGTTTAAATTAAGTTATATTACTTAAACACGGAATCAGACACGTTCGGACCCCAAAACCCCGCTCCCCCTATTCGGTCAAACCATCGGGTACACTACCGTAACACGTTTTAAATAAACAAGTAAAATCGAGTGTATAGTCGGTCCGGGTGAGATACGTCCATTTCCAGAGTTTCTGATCAAAGTCACCTGTAGTGATCGGAATCGACAGTTTCAATAGTTAATAATAATAAAATTGTAACAGTCAGTCCGAAAAAAAATGTACAATTCAACTGCCGATGAGAAACATACATCATATTTTATCGCATCGACGACGGGCGACGTGTCCGTTCGTGTGATAAACTGTTATCGCGTTTACCTTGCGCCGCGCCGCATGTCGATTCCGTATTTGCCTGTGAAAAATATAATAATATTTTACGGTCGTGTATTCATTTTCTTTAGAACTTTTGATTAGATTGCACGAACGTTCGTTCGGTTCGTTAAAGAAAATATATATACTCGTATATAATAGTGAACAGTTTATTTAATCGAATCCAACACGTGAACGAAATAATTGCCGTGGGTCCGGCGACGACGTAAATCGTGATTTTTCCTATACTTAGTCATGTTTTTTTTTACCGCGAAACAGTAATTAATTTCGTTTTATCAATGGTAATTGATATTACACTGTTATCATCGTCGTATGTTTCGCGTTTGAACCGCGTGTACGATTACGCTCCCACCACCCTCCCGCCGATACGATGCCGGCAATTACAGATCCAAAATTATAATACAAATAATTGTTATTATTATTATTTTTTTATTTTTTTTTTTCATACGATCACGATGGCGTAATTAACGGTGTTGCACTCGTGACACAATAATATTTTTATAATCATTTTCTCGACCTTTTTACATTAATATCGCGTTAATGTTATTGATTACTTTTTGTTGTTATTACACGGTTTACAATAATCATCGCGGTTCGTTTGCATAATTATTGTTTTACTCGACGCGTACCCGTCGTCGAATAATTAATAACGATACCTTTTATAACGACAGTGTAACTGTAACGAGTGGATATCGCAAGCGTTCGAAATCCAGTATAGAGAAACTCACAACATCAAAAACCGATTCGCGTGTACCGATCGATTTTCGGCCGTCACTCGAACTCCAACGGCCCGGAAAGAAATCCAGTCCGCCGGGCTCTTAGTTTTACACATTTGTGGGAAGTGACGACACGCGAAATTCATCCATAGATCTGCCCCCCCCCCGCCAATAGGCAGATTATAAATAGTTAAAAACATATTTAGTATAGGATTATTTTTACGGTCGGTTTTTATTAAACATTGCTTCTTTTTTTTTTTTTTTTTTATTTTGTTAACGTGTCAATTATCAAATTTAAAATATTTAATTTATGATGTTTAAAGTAACGTCCTACTAGTTTTGCGGACATTTCTTCTTTCTTGCTTTCGCTTATTAGCATATATACATCAATTGAATCCTCAAAATTAACCTCTCGTGTTTTTTGTTGTTCGATTGAAAGCAGTATAATGCCAGGTCACTAGGACGGTCTTGCGTCACAGAACTTCTCGAATATCCTTTAATCGTTTTTAGCTCGAAAAAAAACCGTTCCATCGCATTTGAACACGAGCCTAATTAGTTGGCGAGCAAAATTCGATTTGTCGTATTTAGAAAATTTTTAATTACAATGCATATTTTAGATTTTTTTTTTTCTTTCAAAATTATTATGCATTTATTTAATTTTTTTAAATATCATTTATTTAATACCTACTGTAATACCTAATTTCAGATAAACCTATTCCCACTCGACTATTTTATTCCACACAATAAATCGGCTCGTTGACCTCTCGGCCAATTGTCAATACTCTTAGCTGATAATAATAATTCATTGTTTATCGATGTAATTGTCTCAAGAGCTTTCTATAACAGTCGATACAAAGTCCGTTATAAGTACCACAATGATAACGTCAATAACGAAAAACTAGAAAAAAAAAAAAATAACCTTAATTTACATTAGTATTTTTTTCTTCTTCTAGTTTTGTATATTTTTCATTAATTCGTGTGCGTATTTTTGCGTATAATAAATGCACACATATTTCTGCATAAAACGTTTTTAGCGCGTATAATTCCAAACCCTAGGGTTATTTGAAAAAATACAATAACAATATTTCATATTTAATATTGTACGATTCGCGGTGGGGCATTTACGGGGAGTGGTAACTGGTTAAGGAGATATATCTCCCCTCCAACCTTTTTTTAGTGTCTGTAATTTATACGACTACCTCTATTTTCGCGTTCATTAATTTGTACTCATTGCAAAACAATGTGTCGGTACCTAAATAGTGTAAATAAATAAAAAAAAATCCTGAACGCGTACATTATCTGGTTTAAAACAACATCCATACTCGAACCGTTTTCATGACGTGAAGTAGTTTAGATTCGTATCGAAATAGTGAACGTATCAATGAAAAATACGTAGGTACTTATAGGTAGTGGATTCCGACGATAATTTTAGGGCAGAACGTGATTAAAATTGCTTACGAAAAAATTCTAAATTGAACATTTACGTTTTTGCGGCCTGGACTACAACGGCTTACAATAATGTGACGAACATTTCAAAATTCAATATTTCTTTCTTCGGCAAAATCTTAAAAATATACGCCACTCGTTACGACGCACGAAAACGTTCGTTAAAAGTATTCTAATAATATATTATTATAACAAGTAAGATTTCTTTCGGTCGCGGATGCTGATGTCGCGTGTGTTTGAAAAAAAATATACATATACATGTATGTATATATTTATATTATTCCACTCTGTTATGTATTGGGAATTTACGAACACTTAATTTTTTATTTACACGATAATTCAGCACAAGGTACTTTATTATTATTTTTTTTTTTTTATTTGTATATGCGATAATATTGTATTTTATTATGACCGTATGCACATTACACATATTATACGTATACGGCGATGACCTTCTGAGATTCGACAAAAAAAAAATTTATGAATTTACGCAACACGATTTATCTCCGTAGTGTACGTACACCGCGTATACTGGTTGATAATTTTTTTCAAACAATTTCCTCGTATTTGGGCATGCGCGGGGCGAATTAATCGTTAATCGATCGCGAACGAATAAAATGTAGAGGTGTATAATCGTCAACTCGGATAAATAATTAACTGTATACTTATTAAAATCGGGAATTTTTTTTTTTAAATACACTCGAAAATTGATTACACGCGAGCAACTATGTAATAACACGCGAGGCGTGAGCGAGTGAACGCGGCGAATTCTACCGGTAAAGCGGCGTCATTTTATCGCCGTAAACCAATTGAGTCCCAATATTTGAACGGGGGTTCAAAATAATAATACGCCAATTGAGTCCGCGGTTAGGAAACCAAAACTATACTAATTCAGTCCGAGGATTATTTCGTGTAAAATAAAAAAAATCGACAATATTAAACGAATATGGAGACGACTACGTGATATCGTTCACATCATCATTTAGGACTTTCGTTAAATAATAATAATAATAATTATTATTATTATTTTATCACACATATTTTTAATTATACACTAGTGACATTTGAATTATTCATATTATAATGAATTTTTACCCATATTAAAAAAGTAATTTTGATGTTTTTTTTTTAAAAAAGTTTGACGGGACTCAATTAGTGTATACCTAAAAACAACCCAGGACTCAATTCGTCTTAGAAGGTTTTATTGGGACTCAGTTCGTATGCAGCCTATTTTATTGGAACTCAAGTCTAACGTCCTAACCCGACTGTTGCGCTTTAATTTTTTGTTTCTTGTCCCGAAAGGAAAGAGACCGCGCTCGGAGTACGGAAAGCCCAGGACTTGGAAGGACATAAGACTAAGCTCTAGTGGTGGATTGAGATCCGGATTTGCCCGAGTTAGACAATCCGGATTTCAAAATCCGAAAATTTATTTAAAATCGAGATTTTGAATCTTTGATTTTGGATTCTTGTATATAAGTATATTTCACGCAACTCAAAAACCACTCGTAATTATTATAAATGTCAAAATCCAAAATCGGAATTCTCGTATTTTGAAACCCGAAATCCGGATTTACGTCACATACCTTTGTTTGTATGTGATAAGATGGTGACAAACTGAGTGATTTAACGATGGCGACAAAAACCCTCGGCGAGTATAGAAAATGACGCGGGAAAAAGAAGATTTGTCATTTCTCGTCACCGGGTGACTTCTCCACCGATAAAGCGTATCAATTAAAGATCATAATTAGGATTTATATGTAATTAAAATCCACTGAAAGCTCTTAAATCGTCAAAAAACCACTTGGAAATATTCAAAAAAGCAAAAGTAGTAAAGTAAACGAAACTGTTCTAACCCTGTTAAATAACATTTTATAACACTGACAAGCATTTTCTTTTTTATATCAAGTACAAATATATTTAAAGACAATTACTATGTAATGCTCGTTTTTTTTTTTTTTAATGTTAAAAAATTATTTTTAATAAGTCAGAAACAATAGACGGGGAAACTTTTAAACCCCTTTACCTTTATTGCTCGTTTAAATATTTTTTAAGCGATTTTAACGGGCATTTACGACGTTTTTAATAGCTTTTCTGTGAACTTTAAGTGCGTATAAATCCGTGCTCTAGTCATAATAAATATTATAAATTGATTACAAACAATAAACATAAAATAGTGTTTATCGCGCCGTTCGAGTATGTCGGAGTATATTGTACTCGGAAGTACAGGATGATTCACTAAGCGCGCTCATCGAATTTTTCAGGTTAAATTTTGCATAAATTCCAATTCCGATTTTTGGATGTTTCGAATGTAGTTCAAGCCGGTATTTTCGAATACTTCGATTTTTCAATATTTTCAAATAGACGGAGTATTACTTTCAATAAATTCGGGTGTTAGAATGTTTGATTTCCGTGAACCCGTCGACGGGACAATTCACTTTTGCGTTTAGAAACGGTGAGAGCAGTGGCAATATCATTCGTGGCCATTCGTGTGGCGTTTTGTTGGTGCGCCACTGCTCTGCCGCACCCGAACGTAAAAGCGAAACGTCTCGCCAACGGGTCGACGGAAATCGAAAACGTTCACACCGACGCGTATTTTGAAGTGATGCGCTCCGTCCGTTCGTGGAGTTTTCAACTCGGGCGGTCGTTTGGAAAACCCAAGTCGGTACGGCCGCCCACCCGATACACCTTGAACGCCGCGAACGGTCCGAGTATTCGGAAACACCGACAGCCGTCGGACCGCGCTTGAAAGTCCCGGGATTCAGAATTCGGATAAACGCGAAATCTAACCGAAACGGCGGGGAGGGGGGAGGGGGGGGCCAGTGCACGTTCGGCGCGCTTAACCCCGTGCGTGTACGAGGGCTAATCAAAAAGTGTCGAGACTGATAATATTACTCGGCAACCGAGCGTTGAAGAGCAAAACGATTTGTAAACCTGGTTTTCTACGACTTATACTGAGCACGTCTATTCGTATAAAATCTCTATAAACTCCTTCGTTTTGATTTGACGATATTTTTCTAAAATTTGTTTTTCGCGTTTGGCGATTTCGTAATGGATCCAAAAGAAGCGGAATTCGCTACTACCACTCGAGGGCACGTTTTCAGTTTTTAAATTGACATTTAATGGCGAAAACCACGAAATGTTGCATCCCTCTGGAACTGGAAAAAAATGCCGACAAATTGTCTAAAATCTCCAAATCTGTCGAGTTACTCTTCTTTTGGGTTCGTCACGAAATCGCCAAACTCGAAAAATATATTTTACAAAAGTATCAGTGAAATCAAACCGAAGAATTCTATAGAGAAGCAATAAAAACAAATGCACTCGGAAAAAGTCACGGGAGCGAGTGATACCAATCCCACTGCTCTCCGACGCTCGATTTCCGAACGATACTACCGGTCTCGATACATTTTGATTAGCGCTCGTATGTGTATACGTATACGCACGTACGCGTACGGGACAATGCGGACACGCGTTTCCGTAGCCGTCCGCGCGCACCATTGTCCGTTTCGGGATTTTCGATCGCGGCCCGTAACCCCCCCGGGGGTTGGACGGGCTCGAAGACGCGCGGACACGGAACGGGCGCGGCGCCCGTCCGCGCCGCCCGTACGGACACAACGCACACGTACGCGCAGTCACACCGGGCCCGGTCCGCGGCGTCCTACCTCTCGCGTGAAACCCAATACGACGTCGCGCGCCCGCTTGCGCACGTTGCGGCCGGCCGAGGGTTACTCGCCGCGCATAATCCGAAACGGGCACGGCGACGCGGACGACGGTAGTAATGATACGGGTGGGGGGTACCTGCATCGAGATTTAATACAAACGCGAATGATTATGCGCGTGCGCGTCCGTCGTTATCGGTATCCGCGGTACAGTACGTCATGTTATTATTACGGTGTGCGCCGCGTGTGTGTAACCCCGCGTACGATGTTATTATTGCGTGTGCAACGTGGAAAACGACGTGTCGGTCGCGCGTAAACAGTCGAATCGGCCGGTGCCGTCTCACTACCTGTTTCGCGAACCGGTATACTTGCACACGCGCGCGCGCGCGAGCCGGGCGTACGCGAGAGTCGCGCCGGGTACGCGAGCGCCGAGAGAAAACGCGCGCCGCCGTCGCGTAAACCGCCCTGTCCACGATACCGTAATGAAATGAATTACGATACGTCCGTATTTTACGGTTGCCCGGAACGGTATTGCACCGCGAACCGCTAATGATTATTATTATTATTATTATTATGACGGAAGGGTGCGCGTGTACGGAAAGAGAGGACCGCGACCGACGGAGACCGCGTGCGTCCGACGAAGGTGTCGACTGCAGCGCTTCGGTCGTAACAAAAGCAGAGGTTATACCGTAAGTTATGACCGTAACCGTTATTGAGCGTACGTGTAATGTCCTCAAGTGCACGTGCTTTTTTTTTTTTTTTTTTTTCCATTCGTATTGTTTTACGACATTACTTTAACCTCGAACGATTTGTTTTACTCGATGAATTCAAATAGTAAACGAATGTGGTCTAGTGAAAATTAGTCCATAAGTGTTCTTTGGATTCCGATTTCGTTAAATTACTTTTCGAACAAATTCCCGATCGGTTGTCATTAGCTGAACGACGTTCTTCCAGCCACGACCGCACGCGCATTTCTGGTTCGAACGCTTCAATGGGTGGGCCGTAAGATTTAATAAACATTAAATTGGATACGTTTGAAATTAAAAGTGACGCTCTCGCATTTGTAATAATATTATTCATGAGACTGAAATCCCCGTGCGCGTTCAACCGTCTGACACGGCAACGGTGCGATTGAATTTAAAACGGGCTTAAAATGTTGTTCGGTGTCGATTGATTATCTTCGATAAAGACTCTTAGACCTTTTATATGTGCGTATTGTATATTGTATGTTAAAACTATAAAATACCAAAAGAACATAATTATAAAATATATATATATATTGTTGATATTTCACCATAACGGAGAGTATACGAGCACAATCAGAAGGTATGCGGCGTATACCGTCGTATGTCCTCCGCTACAGCCCCGATTGTACAGTAGAGAACCGACGGCGCAACAAAACGCACGGAGCAAAACGTATGGAAGAGCAGAGGAGCGGACGAGGAAAGTGTGGAGAGTCGCTGCGAACCGATCCCGGGATTGAATACAGGAGGAGGAGGAGGAGAGGAACATCGGACGCGTAAATGTGTACTCGTAGCGTTCGGAATCGATAAAAAAAAAAAAAATCGCTGAAAAGGCGTCCGTTCGAATAATTGTCGAAATCAGAAGGAAACAAACACACAATCGAATGTCGCGTCGTCAAAGCTCGTCGTCGTGACGTCACGACGTAATTTACACGTGACGGTGACGCGCTCCGCGGGCTCTCCGTTACGGGTGTTGCCGAACGATCTCCGCGGGGCGGACGATTAACGGCCGCGAACAACACAACGTCCCGCACTCGGAGAAGCCGCGGGTTTCCGACTCGACCCGTTTCCATACGCACGGCACGGGGCAGGCGTGCGGGTTGAAGGCGGCGGACGGGAACGCGGTCACGAATGCGTTAGCCATAATATTATCGCATCGTGGACGCGACGCGCGCTCGCTCCGCGCCGTCCGTTCGACCCGACCGTGACCGCTCGGAGACGGATCGTGGAAAGCAGAAAAAAAAAAACCGACGCGTTTCGGTCCGGCCGGGCACGGCCGGAGCGTTGCGGGTAAGTCCGCGTGCACGCGACATTACAAACAGGGACCTGCGCACGCAGCGAACTACCCGCGTACAAAACGTAATGTTATGGCAATACGCAACGCGTACGGGTGGAAACGCGACGGGCAGTGGCGATGCCGCGGACGACGGCGGCGTCGAAAAAACAAAAAACGCGCGCGAGCAGCCGAGTTCCGTCGCCAGAGTCGAATTCTCTGCGCGCTGTTGTTGCAGTAGTGATTTGCTAATGTCCGTGTATCCGCGGTGCACGCGACACGACGTATTGAACGCAAATATGGGTACCGGCGTATGTCTGCGTACAGAGAGCTACCCGCGTACAAAACGCATTGCTATGATAATCGGTGGCGTAGCTAGAACTTCGAATGCCCGTGGCTAAACATCGTATACAGGCTGACGGTACGTAAAGAAAGGGTCGTTCGAAAAACGCCTTTCTCGCTTCTCGCTTTAACGCCTCGGGCCGCTAAATTCCATCGGCCCGTCATGCCATCCTATCGCTACGCCGCTGATGATAATACGTAACGCGTACGGGAGGAAACGCGACGGGTAACCACTGTAATACTGTAGTCGGCGGCGTCGAAAAAAAAAACAAAAACAAAACGCGCGAGCAGCCGAGTTCCGTCGCTATAGTCGAATTTTCCCCGGACGACGAGAAATCGAACGAAAAAAAAAGTTTCAACGGAATACCAGTACAGCCGTAAAGCCGTATAGTTCTCGAGATTTTCGCACCGCGCGGGATCGGGTTCGAAAGTTTAAACCGCCAAAAGGCACATCCTCGTTACGTTTTCGCCGTGCGAGTCCCCCAGGCTTAAGGTAAGAAAAGAAAAAAAAAACCGAAACGTCCTACCACAACAGCGCGGCGATGTTCATGCTATATCGAATTCGACCGAAATGTTATCGCTCCGATCCGCCTATAACACAAACCCCGACTACCGAGTCCGAGCTCTTCCGGTCCAATGGGAGCCGGTAAAAGTGTCCAAAAGTGCCGGGAAAAAGACGTATACATATATATGACAGACGCAACGCAGCGCAATTGTGTTTATTTTCGGGGGAAAAAAAGACCTCGAAAAATCAAACGAATCCGGCGAAAAGCCCTCGCGAAACGTACTGAACTTTATCGCGCGCGGAAATCGTGCGACACGCCTCTGCGGTTCGCGTTTTCCCGCGGGCTTTCTGCGCGCCCGAACGATAGACCGGCCGCCAAAACCCGCGGCTAACCCGTCCGGTCCGTCTTGGTCCTTGGACCGGGTCAGAGGTCCGAACCGCTGCGAATGTGCGGCGAAAATATTATTAAAACACAATGACCGTTTAATGGCCGCTAATAAATTACACGCGTTATTACATCATTAAATATAGGTTTTTTTTTTTACACGCTATTACAGTAATGATTTTTATGATTTTTTTTTTTTTTTATTCCTTGTGGGATTTTTTTTTCGTTATACGTTGTTAATAACAGTTGTAATTGCAATGATTTATAATAAAAAAAGATCTGATTAAAAAAAAAAAAATAAAAAAAAAAAAAAAAACAATAACAATAATTGTCGAAACGTCACTGAGTCATAGAGCAACACGCCTGCTCGCTATAATTGTGATGATTTCACGGTACGGAATTTTCTAGTTTGAAATGACCGAACATTGGAAATTAATCAATTTAATACTCGTTTACACGGAGTCTTTATAAATGCGACCGGACGGAGTACCCAAGGGAATATTTAAAATTGCTTTGGGCGAGGCGAGCAGCGAACTCACGGAGTGACGCAGGGCCTAAATCACATCTGATTTCAGGGAACACGCTTTTTAGTTCAATCGTAACTTTTAACAGGTTTCCATAGCAAAAAAGAAAACCCGTGGTGGTTGTAACACCCGAAATTGTCCCCCCCCCCTTTTGTATAACGCTTACCTTACACGTTCATATTATTTGTACGACGTTTGAAATAAAAATATATAAAACAAATACAAGCGAAAATCCAAAATATTTTACTAATAGTCACACGAACACACCGTCAGAACAATAATAACAATAACAAGCTGTTGTCACAAATTCGAGATCACCTATTTACCTATAGTGCATGGTATATTTGAAGACACAGGGTGTTTTCGTTATATTCATGGTTAAATTTAGTACTTTTTGATTGCGTAATATTTATAACCGTCGACCGTAGTTAACGTTTACGGTATATTTGTATACTATTGATTATAAAGAAGTTGTAATCAATTAATATTGAGATAAACAAGAGTCATTTGTGTTGAACTTCCGAGTCGTCGGTTATTTCCATATTTAAAACCGAAAAAAAAGTTATAAACTTGGAACACACGTTTATAATTCAATGGGCACAGTATTTTTGGCCCCGGAGTGATTGGAGAGGTAACGTGTTGTCGCGGAACGTAAAAAGCGGCTAACGTCGCGGCTCTAAAAAGCCGATCACATACCTTACGGCAATTTACGTACATTTTGTTCCGACAAAAAAGCAAAACTGCAGATCACGAAAAATACGACGAATGATATATTATATGGGACGATCAATTTATCATAAGAAACTCATTGTCTCGGAAAGTAATGCATTTTTCAATAATTTATTGTCTAGAACATTTAAGAAACAAAATTGACAAAATTTGTAAAAAAACTTTACAATTTTAAACGTATGTTATTTTTTGTCACTCTTTTTTTTATGGATAAAACTGCTACCTGATTTTGATTTCCAAATGGCAACCTATACTATTCATTCTATACAAATATGGAGTATTATTTAAAAGAAATTTTGGTCTTGAAGTTTTTGATTTCCGTCAATCCGTTGACGAGATATCTCCACTTTAAAGTTTGGGTTGGAGGAGAACGGCGGACTATCATTTGTGATGGCTATAACGCGAGGTCACAAATCCAATAAAAGAACCGTCGAGTTTCGGAAATTTGAGTTGTGTTCTTATCCGTGCGCCGGCCGCGGAAGTGCGGGTCGGATGACTGTGTAATTTTATTTTAGTTCGGGCGGCGCGAGTGTCGTCGTGGACCGCCTCGAGATTCACGTCGGCGGTGGTCTCGGCTGATCGGCGCGGTTAGGTCGGTAGGTACAGGTATAGGTTGTATTATTATTATATACGGGAGAAAAAAAAAAAACCGATTTCCGGACGGGCGGTCCGGACTGCGGTAACGTACGGTCCAACGGTCCGCGTACGCCGCCAAAGACGAAGGTATAATAACGACGCGGACCGGAAACCCGACGACCGACGGCATATCGGATTTTCGTGCAGTATACGCGCGGCGTTATGCCATTACGTCGTATCATACCGAATTGACGAAAGAGCGTTCTTTTTATTTATTAATTTTAGAGATTCCGAGTGTAGCGAAAGACGTGTCGGTTTTACTAAGACGTTTGTTATTTTTTTTCCACGTGAAAACTCTTTCTACCGGACAGCTCACTCTGATGTACGCGGTGTAGATCTTTTTCTGAAAGGAAACGTTCTTGGGGTGGTACTTTAGGCAGGTCATTTTTCGATTTCGTCCAAGACTTTTCCAAGCAAACGTGAAAAACCGTAAAAAAACACCGGGAAAATCAGTACCACATTAGTATCAAATATTATCTAAGAAAATGCTTACTTAGTTATTTCACCATAATATGACATATTATTATACATTGTTGACAAAGCATCGATATCAACTGAACTCCGATCAGAATTGTTTTTAGTGAGAAATGGTTTATCGTTGCTTACACATATAAATTGATATCCCATCTATATCCTACATTTCCGACTTCTTACCAACAACAGTGGCTGCAACCGTCCCCGTTATCCTAGGACAGCTTTTTTTGACTATGTTGTTGTGACTCTGTGGTGTTTTGTTGTTTTCGATTTCGGTTTCGTTTCCAGCGAAAACACAGAGATCCGGTCTTATCAGCGGCGGCGGCTGCGGCAATCGCGAGGGTCTCTGCAGAACACACACACACACACACACACACACACACGTACAACTATATTATACAATTGGCGATATTATTATAAGTTACGCCTATAACCGGGTCGGGGTCCCGTTGGGCCGGCCGCGCGGTAATGGTATAAACCCACTCGGAACGAATTGACCGTGCTTAGATTCCGTCCGCGATACAGCCACACGCGTGCATAAAATTATTGTTAAGTCCGAGCGCGGTGGCGGTGCAGTGCACTCTGCCGCGCGATTCGTTGACCGCGAGAACGAGCGCCTCGTTAGCGCGGGAATGACTCGGAAAACCGGTGTCGGTTTCGAGTGTCACGCGCGTCAAAGTCTCGTCCGGCCCGTCGGGGTCATGCGCGGCGTGCGATGGCATCGATGTCGTACTGATCGCAATAAAATGTCGGGGAAAAAAGAAAAAAAAAAACCGACTACCTCGACGATCGGACAGCGCGCGTGAATAATATTATCATGATAACACGTCGAAATGTCCATATTGAATTATGACCCCCCCGCAATCGCGTCTTCGTTTTTTTAATTTCATTCCAACGATTACAAAAGTTTCGAGCATTTTCTAAATACGGAGCGCGTATAGCGAATTTACCGAAATACCGAATGATATGTTTTCACAGTTATTCTTTAATATACCTAAACTTGTTTTTGCAAGCCCGTAAGACTCAATGCCGCACTGGATTTACGATAGTCCCGACCGTTTGCAGCTTTCTCACCCATTGCAATCCTCGAGCCTTCTCGTACTCTGTCCGTCCGCATTTGCCTTGGCCACTTAGTGTTCAGTTTACGTTCATCATGCCTACATAGCTGTTTATTATAATAAATAATTTCTTCGGTTAAACGGTTCTACGGTTTAATATTGTGTGATATATTTTGGAATTTTTACGGCACATAAATCCCAACTCTGCTAATAAAAATATACGAGTAGGTGCTTACTCATTTTAGATATCTACGTATTATGACGTATTAAAATATCCTTTTTCATAAAACTCTTTAATTATAATACTATTTGATTACTCTCTAAGTATTTTATTGCACGGTTAAAAAATATAATATCTACCTTATCCTACCCGTCCAGGCGCCTGCACGCCTTATTAACGTACACGGAGCACCGGACTCTTAAAAGCACCGCCGACACGCCACTGGTCTCGAGAACATAATATCTTTCTTTCGAACTCCGTTTTCTCGGTTTCTTTCGTATAGTGTGGCGGAGTGACGTTTTTTCAGAGCAGTTTCCGTAAAACTGTACAAAACCTCGTGCGACCCAACCCCGGAAGAACCGAGAGCTATGACCGACACCGCTCGATGTCCGTGTACTTCGCGCGCCTTTTCCGTCGACGTCGTGTCCCACGATAAAGCGTCACGCATAATAATCTACAGCACTCGCCCGTCCGTCTAACAGAAGCGTAGCGTAAAAATATTTTTCTGGGTAGGCCGGAAAAAATAATCAAAACGTTTGATTAGGAATGACTGTACAGTGCTGTTCACGCTAAATTAGGTACCACTAAATAATTCATTTAGATGACCTAAGTACTAAAATGGAATTTTCAGGGATTGATGATTAGGGAGTACCTAAATACGTATTTTGAGACAAATTTCGAATTTTTAACCCGTTCGGTGTGCGCATGCGCAATAAAACTTATTTTTTTTTTTTAAACTGCATCACCATTTTTTTTCTCTACAGATTCGGATAGAGTATTTATTTTTTTTTAAAACGAATTTTGTATAAAAAATATTTTTCTAATTACAAAATTGGCAAAG
The DNA here is from genome assembly GCA_902439185.1 of Cinara cedri. NCBI lineage: Eukaryota > Metazoa > Arthropoda > Insecta > Hemiptera > Aphididae > Cinara > Cinara cedri. The sequence continues at coordinate 443,726 of CABPRJ010000018.1, forward strand.
TACAGAGTTATAATATGTTGAAATTTAATACTTACGAATAATCTGTTATTGACGAAATTTCAACTAAGTTCAACCTATACTCAAACCCATAACCGCAACCGTGGTTACTAGGTTGATATGGCCAGCGCTAAATAATAATTCAACAATAATTGTTTTAATGGTGTAACCAGTTTGTTCAATAAATTGTTCGATTTGAATGTGGATACGTGTGGGTACACGTCCGCGTGCCCGCGGATTTCGTTTTCGTTTTATGGGTACGCGCGTGTTTGTAAAAATAGGAAATGAGTACACGCCGTGTAAAGACCTAGTTAAAGGCCGACGCATATTGTCGCAACGAAAATAACGAATTATTAATGATAATTTCGTTAACAATAGTGTGCAGTTCGATCCCGCGCCGGTTATTGGCAACGCGAAATCACGTTTACGCGTTCCGCACGCCGCGGCATAATCGGACGGGCACGTAACATTACACCGCCGCTGATTGAGCGCGCGGACCGTTTTGGCCGGGGAGGATCCACAGGTGCGGGTCGAGCGTAATTTTATAACCGACGGTCGCGACGCGGGTCGCGCGGTGCCGCGGCCGCGCCGCTCGGTTTGTTCCGGCGACGGAGCGCGGCGTAGCGGCACGGCGGCGGTGGCTTCGGCGGCGGCCGCCGCGGCGGGGTGTAACGACACGAACCGGTGGACCTTGAACGGCCGGCCCCGTGTACCGCCGCCGCCGCCGCCGCCGTCGTCGGGCCACCCGCGGGGGAATTATGTCATCACCGACGACCGGCGACGACGTCTCGTAGGACACATTAATCGTGCGCGTGCGCGTGCGTGCGCGCGTGGTTTATGAAGACCGACGACCGCGGGCCCGCGAGATTTCCGGAGACCGCGCGGTTCCGACCGCGATTCCGGCGGACGACGCGGTTTTTACCGAGCCGGCCCCGGCCACGGCCCGCCGTCCGCCGCCGGAGATCGAGACTATTGGATTTCGTTTTCGCGGGGTGTACGGTACAGCAATATGGCGGCGTGCGAAACGCGTCCCCAGAAACGAGAATACGCGTCGCGACGACCGTGTCGCGTCCGCAAGAGCAATGTTGTCGTCCTAATATCTACACCGCGTTGTTATTTGATGATAAACCCGTGGACATTCGTCCGTCGATACACCGTTACGGGTTGGTAAACACCACTTTGCCATTTCCCGGTCGGAAATTAATTCCGTTCGTGTTGTTCGTGTCGAAAATGTTCAAACCGATGTTTGTATTCAAACGCAAAGGTCGCGACATTTAACACACAGACGAAGAGAGTATGTAAAAAACGAAGATTGCGTTAGAAACACTACACGACTTTTGGTTTGAAACAAAAATGCATCACGTCCGTTGAGCAGGCCTCCTTGGGTACGTTCACAAATTGCCGTACAAAAGTTTGCCAGTTTTATAAAACAAAAATAATAATAACATTGACACGGTACCCGTGATGTGTAACATTGTTCACAAAGGTACGACGGTAATATCGATTTTGATTAAATACATTTTGGTTCAATAAATAATTTATAATACCTAATATATGTATGTATATATATATATATATTTTTTTATCCGAGTCATTCAGTAGTGTTCGTATAAAAAAAAAAAAAAATGAAGAAAAAACGTAAAACGTAAAAATCTTTGTAAAACCGACGCGTTCATCGTTCCGCTCAGAATCCAAAAAAATGTACCGAAATACAGGCGAGGCGGTTCTCGGGATTTTCGCGCTAACGCATACAAAACAACAGACGGTATTATGGTCGTCGGTCGGAAGGCCCGAACCCCCCTAAACGCGCGGCGTTCTCGGCGGCGGTCCCGTTTACGCGCGCAAACGTTGACCCCGGTCGATCGCTCCCGCGGCTCGTGTGCGTGCACGAGGGTATTGGAAACCCGACGTTTCCGGCGAAAACGCCGGAATACGAGCGCGAATACGGCCGGGGCGAGGGCCGACAGACGGCCGTGTAACGCCCGATACGGCAATAATGTTGTTCGCATTATTATTGGTCCGGTTACACGAAAACCGATTCGAAAACGACAATTTAAGAGACGGCCGAGATTTTCGTAAACGCGCGCGTCCCGTGCGCGCGCGCGTGTGCGGTCGTGCGCATTCGTGCGGGACATAATTTGCGCGCGGATATTTACGACTCCGTCCGTCGAAGTACCCGCCCGTGGGCCCCGCGGAGTTCTCGGGTTCCCGAATTTCGGCGGTGTGGCAATGGGCAATCAGCTTATCGCGTGTGTCGCCGAAGGTTTCAAAATCTCGTTTTTTACGTTTTGTTTTCTTCCGTTCTCCGCCTTTCGAAACGGCCGTGTGTCGGACGAGTTTTCGCCGATGTCGTACGAGCGGGTCCGCCCGCGCAAGGTTTGCGATTGGCCAAACATCGCATTATACGCGTTTATTATAAATAAGTGGCACGCGTGGAAACGACGTTATTTTCAATACAATAGTGGCACGTCCCGTCGCCGGCGGACGAGTGAATTGCGTTCGCGTAAAATTGACGTTTTATATTTTCCTATTTATTCTCTCTCCCCTAACTATATACTTTTCGGACGGTGTTCTTTTCTTTTTTTTTTTTTTTTTCCCAAACGCAAAACTGCATTGATTTTCGGGGCTAGATTTTCGGTACACAATACGATTTTGAAAGGTTTTTTTTTTTTCCCTCCGTTCTCCCCTTATATTATACACGCTTACGGTGTATTACACGAAAATCAATTTGCGCTCGCACCACCCGTGGCATTCTTTGTGCGTTCTCGGCGTAAAAACCGTTCAATTACAACGCGACGCAATGGGGAAGATTATGTCAGTCGTCACTTTTTTTTTTTCAGATTAAAAATCCCATTTAGTCGATACGTACATTTTCGTCGCAAATGTCTCCCACGCTCAGTCATTTTTTGCATTACACGTCTACCGACAACATAATAGTATTATTATATAATCTACTACCACCGTTGTGTATGCGGTTATCACGAACCTTGCATATTTAATGCGCAATAATCGTTATGAAATCGAAAACTATACGTTAAAAATCGCGTACACCGAAACGGTATGGACATTTTAGATTCTGAGTGTAGCGAACACCGTACCGGTTTCACAAAGATGTTTACTTTTTATTTTTTTTTCTATACCGCGTACAAAAATTCTACCAGAAATCTTACTCCGAAGCATCAAGTACAGCATATTTTCTGGAAGGGAATTTTCCTGGGGTGGTCCTTGATTAATGCGGTAATTTTATGATTTTCCCAATTAACGGGGAAATAGATACAATATTAAACGAATATTATTAAGGAAAATATAATATAAAGCATATATATTTGTTTTACCGTAATATATATACTATGTATATTGTTCGCAAAGCAACTTTATTAACCGGACTCTGCTTAGAATCGTTTTTGCGTTAGCGATGGTTAATCGCTGCGCTATTAAATTCAATTTCCCTTCTACCTTCCCAACTTCTTACCTACAACAGTGGTTCACCCACGTGCGAAGTTTGTCCGTTTTTTATACATCCAAAATTGAAAATGTGTAAAAATGTTTAATATTCTTTATTATCATTTCGAGTGATGTACGTAATAATAATAACACTCCGACTGGCGTTTAACTTGGCACGGTCAAAGCGACGGCGTGACGGTTAACCGAGGAAGGGTCAAATTGAATTGAATTTCGTCGACGGTTCTTTGTTGCGAAAGGATTTTCAAAAATGTTGAAAATTAAACAGAAAACAAATTTTGTGTTGGTGAACATTCATTATTTTCCGCAAACGTTGTGCAGGTCGCGGCGGTAAATAGACCTCGGAGTTTGGGTGTCTGGCAGCGGTTGTGCGTGGCGTAAATGTCCTCCTAAACAAATCAACTTCCGATTTTGTAAGTAAATGGGATATTACCGAGGGACAGACGAGTGTTAGGGTGAATGGGGAAAGGAAATGGAGTATCGGAGTGAGCGACTCGGAGGGGGTTATAACAGAGGTAGGGGTTACCGGAGGCATTTAATTTGCTACGGTCAACGTGGTATACGTAGGTTAACCGCGATATGGGCGATGGCGTGCAACCATAGTAATCTGAACGAAATAAAAACAAAACACATTTATTATTAGGGAGAGACAATTTTTCTTTTTTCATACATTTCCGTTAAATACTGTGCACGCGGGCAAAGCTGTGATAGACAGCCATTATGGTAATGGTGTGAATATGAGTTGATGCGAAAATTATTGTTAAAAATTTACTGTTTTTTTTTTTTTTTGTTAGACGTATCGTAAAGTTTCGGATAACATTTTTTAAACGAAAAATAAAAATCGAGTTCAAAGCGTTCTGTCTTTCTATGGTTTTTCTCTGTCAACCGGAAAAAAAAAAAAAAAAAAAACATCGAAATCGAACCGACTCCACGAGACGTGAGAATTTTTCCCGTAAGGCGTGTTTTTGAGCCAAGAAACGCGCTGGCACTATGCGCGTTAACCGTCCCTACGGGGCAGCGGGGAGCGGAGGGAGAGAGAGAGCGAGAGAAAAGGCAAACGTACAAGGTTAACGATTGGGTGTATAGTGGATTGTATTATATTATGTAAAAACGTCGAAAATAATTTACGAGTGTGTTTTCGGACCGGGTGTACGATATTACATCGTTGTTGGCGACACGGGTTTTTACAGCCGCAGCACTGTCCTCTCTCCGTATAGGCCATCGTCTATATATTTTATTATAATAATAATAATAATAGTGTTTGTCCCGTTTCGGTGAATATAATAATGCACCGTAGGAACGGTTCGGGGGGGGGGAACAAAAAATGGTTCTTTAACGTCATAAATTAATAAAAATTACGACGGTTTCGAAAAATTATGGCCAGTTCTCGTTGCGATACAGAAAAATAATAATAATACCCAATAATTCCGTGCGTTTTGCGGTCGGAAATCTCGTAAAATTTCGTCGGTTTTTTTGTTTTTTTTTTTTTTTTTATTTCTTTATCAACCGTATATACTGAGACACAAGGTAACACGATTACTATCGGCGGCGTATAATTTTCAACTCCTGGGCGGGGGGGGGGGAGGGGGAGCCATATTTTATAACATTTAAGTACCTAGGCATTGTTTTTTTTATTGAAGAGGTTCAATGTTAAATAGGTATATGGATTCCAATCGTCTAATCGTCTTACTATAACAGTTTTACCGCGCGATCAATTCATTATCGTATTGTATGGTTATTATCGCCTTTATCGCAGTTAATATTTAGCCACAGCTTTTGGAAACTTATAACAACCCGGGGATACGACTTTTTATTATTATTTTATATTATGTGTCTGATTTCTATAATATTATTAGTCTAGGGCTCGGGGCTATATGCACATATAAAATCGACAAAAAAGCGATCAAAAAGGCACGATAACGCACTTGAAAAAACAAACGAAATCAGTAGTACGTTTTTAAAAGTCCCTCCCCCCACACTAACTGCTCTAACATATAAAATACAATTTTTGAACACTACAGAAATGATTAACAAGTTTTTAAATAAAATTATGAGTATTTTAAACTCTTCTGAATCCTCTGTCATTTTCGATTAAAAAAAAATATATTTATGTCGTGGTTCTTTTGACGTTTTTAAGCGCTTTTCTGTGGATTTAAAAATGCATAACGTCCCGAGCCTTGCGAGTTATTACTCAACTTTACGCTGCAGGAACATTTATCCGATTTGATTTTTTTATACAATAAAAAGTTTCATCGTTCTATACTTTCGTATCCACAGGGTACATTGTTATTATATCCGAGACCGAAAAACTTTGCAATGCCGCACGCGATGGAAATCGTTCGGATTCGGGACTCGGAAAATATTACTAAACGTACCGCTTATGCGCTTAATATTTTAATAAAATTATTACGCGGAGGTGCGAATTTCCGGCGCGTTCAACTTACCGGGTAAAGAATTTTTTGTTTTTATGTATACGTTGTACGTTGTTCGTTCGCCATTCATCCGGTCTGTACAACGGTTTCGAGAGTATCCAGGTGTGTATTATTATTATTTTCGAGGTGAAATATAATAAGTTAAATGTGCGTACAGCCGCGTTGTCGAATGCTGCGCAGGTTACTGTTGTTTTGTTTTGTTTTCGTTTTTTTTTTTTTATAAACGCCAAAGACCGACGAACACGCCATCGCGAGGTACCTATAACACTATATTACTGGAAATGTGACGAACGCGGAACAATCCGTCGTGAAAATAATACACATTATCAATTTAAATGTCGGTTTAAAAACGAACGTTATATTATTATAAGAAGACGGGTAATGTAGAAAACGTGCGGTTTTTTTTATTCCACGCAAGTTTCAAACTTTTCGTTCTTTGCGCAGTTTCGATCTGTTATAACCCGGATTTAGGGTTTATAACACGTGCTCGTTATTAAACCTAACAACGGAAGCTACGGGAACGTTCTTTATTTCGCTTATTTCGACAGTTAAAAAAAAAAAAAAATAGAATAAAACTTTTTAATAGTTTTTCGGCTTATTTACGCATATATTTCCTACGTTGCGATTACTTTCCCTGCGGTTTTTAAACAATTTCGTCCTTTGTAACCAACTCGTATATTTTGTTTGTCCTATTCGACAATATTCGACGCAACTCGAGTTTTCACTAAAAATTCACGAGTGTAGTTTTAAGAAGATTCCGCGAGTTATCCATATTAATTACTAAAAACTTTTTAGTATTTTTTTTTTTATGAATATTTCGAATATTTAACAGGATACAAACGCTTTTCGATAGTTTCTTCGATTTTTAAAATATTTCGAAAATGCTTATTTCAGCACTTAAAGGGCTTACTAAGCTTTTTAACCGACTTACTGCGGTTTGTTTTTTTTTTTTTTTTGTTGAACGCCGTTTTGTTGATTTTAAGGTCCCGAACCCCGGTCATAATAACCGGCGCGTACAACGTCGCCGTGTAGAACCGACAATGTTATTATAATAATAAAATATTACTGCAATCGTCCGCGCAAATGGTTGTTTTTTCTTTCAGCACGCGGCGCCGGCAGGTAAACTCCGTTATTATTGTACAAGTATACGACGTGCGTAATATTATGTGGGTAAAGACGCGGCGCGTTAAATTCCGTTTTCTGAAATTCGTCGCTCATCGCGTATATGATCGCAATCGTGTTAAGTAGCGCGCGCGCGCGCGCTCGCGGAGGTTAAAGAACGATACGTCGAAACTTGTATAGTACGATTCGTGTGTGCGTTCGCTATCAAAGCGTGTATTGTATTCGCGTCACGTTTCCAGAGTTCACCGTGTGTGTGTGTGTATGTGTATGCGCTTATTGTACAGAATTAAAAGTTAATTCGTCGAGTGTAAAAGTGACACAGAAGAGAGCGTCCGAAACAGTGGCGTATTTGAGAGGGGGGGAGGGCGATCGCTCTCCCCCATCAACTAATTTGTGTGGATATTCGCTGTATAAATATATACAAAAATTTAATGTTGCTAGAAAAGTGTCATCAGACACAAGAATACAAACACTTCATTGTAAGATAAATATTGTAGAACAGGTATCAGCTTGTGTATAATAATTGTAGTATTGTAGCCCCCCCCCTACCCAAAATACTAAGTCAAATACGCCACTAATCTGAAATATTATACGACTAGGATGAAATCCGCGCGGCCGCTTTATGCTCGCGTATTATTATCCGGAACTTATTTGGCCTCCGTGACGAGGGAAACGGACAGAATTATTGACGTTTTCACAATATTTACATAACAGTGGCTTAGCGAGCAGTGGCAGGGGGACTAAGGTGTATTCAGCATTCCCTCTCCCGCCGACAGTTCAAGAAAGTCGAAAAATTATTTCTATTAAGGTCGACGAAAGCCGTTGCAAAAGTCTTGAATCGCTGCAATTTACCGATCCGGTTTTAAATCGTTATCACTGTTTCGTTAGCTTATTATATTAAAGTTCGCGGACATAAACGTACCGTATACTGTATACTAATTCAATATTTGATTACGCCCCGCGTAAAGTGAAAACGTCGTATTTTTCGTCCTAACTGCCTGTACACCGATGTTTGCCCTCGTGTTTGCTTCACGCAGAAATATTGCTATACAGCCACCTCCTGTTGGCTGTGCTAAACCTATGCGAGACCCTACAGTTAAACCACCTCCGTGTAAAAAAAATGATCACCTCTCCGTGCCAAAGGGTAATCCTGACTACGCCGCTGATATCATATGTGTACATAGCAGACACGGTATACGGTATAATATGGTGTCTCGGGGAAAATTCGACGAATGGGACGTTGGATGTTCAGGTGGCGGATCGAATGGGACGATTTCGGCGACGTATATAGTTGTGGGATCGGCTGTGAGACGGTACGCGCACTAAAGGGCCCAGTGGCCTTTAGAATAATCCGTATAACGTTCGTGTATTATTATTATTGTTACAATAAGGGACGTGTTTGACCGATAGAAATGCAACCGTAGTATAGAATTTTTGACGTGCGATTACGTGGTGTCTCTTCGGGACGATGTCGTTTAAACGACGGTAATAACGAGCAACACAATCAATACTCGATACGTGTATTCGATTTAATGTAGTTTGAAAAAAAAATAAAAAACTTGTCCAAACAAACGTTAATGTTTTATTAATGTTTTTTTTCCGTTTTTTTTTTTTTTTCCCCCCGAGCACCGTTATATTGAAAGTATATAGGCACACTTAAAATATTACTATCTCCCGATAATAAGTACACAAATATTAACATCACAATGGTTTTTTTTTTGTGTCAAAAAACCGTTTTACCGTTACTCGCACGCACACACACACAAATAATTATTATATGATATCACCGAACACGGTCGGTTATAATATAATGTTCTACATAATAGGCTTGTTAAAAATACTTTTCAAATGTATTCAGATAAATTTTTATATACTTACTTGCGTAAATTGTATTTATATAATTCGTTTTAGAAGTATTTGAACATAGATAATCGTAACAAATATTTAAAATATTTTACGAATACTGTATTTTTTAATGTATACGTTTGATGTGCCTCAAACGATTTCTGCACAAAAAACATTACAAATTAAACACTTAAACACTTTATTTACGGTTACTTGACTTAAATAGGTTCAAGAATTTCAGATTTCATTTATTAACACATTATTTAATTATATCAGTAAATTGACACATAACTTATTAACTATAAGGCTGACTTAAGCTATGTAGATTACATTGCTATACTGAGTTATAGTAATGTATTTTGAAGAGATCACATTACAAATTCTTAGAACTATTATAATATATTATTTTAGAAAGAATCAACAGTATAAATCGTAAAATACGAAAATATTGTAATGTTAACGGTAACACAAACAAAATATTGAAATACTCTACAGTAAATAAAAAATTTTGATAATATTGCAACCAAGAAGAAAAATTGTTTACCGAAAATTTAACCGCCAGAAATACGAACGATATGTATAAGTATAGCCAATAGCATTGACTAGTTAAAAATGGCTTAACAGTCTTAATTAAAAGCTCTAATAAAAAACAAAAAAGCGACTAGTTCAAAATTTAAAGACGAGTTCGAAAAAAGACATTTTTAAAAAACTGTTTAACTTATCTAGTGAATTAATTTTACCGTTAAATAATGTTACCAACTTAACTAGTTTAAGTTTTCATTGTATGAACTTGACTTTTTACCGTCAATTCGTATTGGATGTAACAATATTTTTCTATACGCTTTTTTTATGTTCAAATATTGACAAAAACCATAAAAATCGGCATTTCAAAACACTTCGTTCAAAAACTTCGTTCAGAATCGGGTTTCGTAAGCAATGAATCATCGTTACGTTAAGATACAAATTAAACAACACTGTTGGTCCCATCTAATCTGCTTCACACCTACAATAACACACTCGCCAGCAGAACCAGCTCTTTTTCTCAGATTCTAAACGTAGTGTAGTTTTTTTTTTTTTTTTTTAATCAATATTGGCCGTTTTGTACGGGATTTACTATTTACTATATAGTATTCTCACCATAGATACCCGCCTGGGTAGTTTTCGACGAGACCGAACGGATAGCATAGCGTAGGAACATCGTACGGAAAGTACGGTTCCGGGCAATTACGTCCGCCAGGCCGCCGCGAGATCGGTCATCATCATAATAACATCCCAAGGTTCCTCCGGCCGGCTCGTCTTTGACTCGCGCGTACGAAATTGTTTTATAAATTATAGCTGTAGCATTAGTATCCGGCATAGCCCGTGTGCAGTTTACATGCAGTGCGTACAGTTTTTAGTGATGGTAATTACATAGATTACGCAAAACTACATTTTAACCGGACCCTACACGATCAACAATATTGATTCAATTAAATCGTGTCAATGTTTCGTGTAACGTTCATTTCCTCTAAACCTCTCAATGTTCGGTTGGAAAATATTCGCCGGCTATAATATCGCTTATGTTTAACGCGTGTTATGCTAAAACGTACTGTTTTATTTGTATTTATCATAAGTTACAAGACTGTTATTTTTTTTTTTAGTTTTCAACATTGTGGATCTTGTAATGTCACCGTATTAATTTCCATCGCTGTAGCATTCGGACTCTGAACGGAAACAAAAAAAAAAAAAAAAAAACGCATAAATAATGGTACAAACGAAGAGCACAGTACATAGTCATTCGAAATTATTGAAGTTCCTACAAATGACCGAATGACTGAACTTGATGACCGGTCAAACCAATGATATTAAGTATTGCCTTGGGTTTCAACAATATCACATCCAATATTAATTATGATATTGTGTATTGTGCAATCGATTTACACCTCTGTTTGATTTCATCAATTTATTCAATAATATCGTGCAATATAATTAATATTGATCGTGATGGGTCCGATATACATATTATCTTATGCTACAAAAATTATGCAATCAGAAAAATATTTATCCGTCGAGCTTTTTCCGTTTTTAACGATAGTTATTCATCCCTTTGGAGCTATACATTTTTGGAAATTTGGGAATTGAGGTTGTTCTTGTGACGGACAAACGATGCAGTAATGATTGCTCTAGGTGAAAACTTTTTTGAAGTTACGAAGTTTTACTTTAAAAAAAACGGACATACTTCGCACGATGAGTGAGCTACTGTTGTAGGTGAGAAGTCTGGAAGTAAGCAGAGGAGAAATTTTCCGACGAAACGATTCTGAGCGGAGTTCGGTTATACATGTTTAAAAAAGCCATAATATTTACGATTTTAAATTAATAAATTTCGTAAATTTTCCAGTTTTTTCCATTTATTACGAAAACCCCTGGAAAAATCGAAAGAAGACTCTTTAAAGTACTACCCGAGTTAAATTTCCTTTCAGAAAAGGTGTTACAATTGAAAACTGGAGCAAAATTTCCGGCAGAAAAGTTGTTCACAGATATGAAAAAAAAATAAAATAAAAAAAAAAAACATCATTGTAAAACCAATACATTCGTCGCTTCGCTCAGACTCTAAAATTGTACCATACTTTGGATTCCCCAAGGGGTTGAATTTGATAAACTTTTTCTTGGCGATTCTCTGCATCATAAAATAAAACTATCGTTCAACTTTTACATTTATAGCTTCAGCGGTTTCAAGCTATTTTCTACATACATATTACGAGTATTTAATTGGTCACACCTGATACGATCTCGGTCCTGGTGTGGAATGTCCGCTGGGCCAAGATACTGAAAACCGTAGTAGTATATACCTGGCATACCTACATACTAACGCGTATTTTAGACGTATATTTACAATGTTACATTGTTTTTTTACTCGAAATAACATACCTATTAGACACAATCGATTTTCAACGGTCGAAAAAATGTTATTGGAAACTCTTAAAATGCATATTATAATTCAAATAGGCATAGGTACTGAAACTACACAAATAACGATAATCGCACGTGTATTACCGCGTCGAAGGTAATATTTTTAGGTAAGGTACGAATTCGTACGAAAGACGTTCTCCAATAATTATTATAGTATTTATGTAAACTTACCAGCTACAGCACAGCTGCTGCTATATAATGTGATTTTCTGCGTGCGCGCGTCACCCATAGTTAATCGTATATAATAAAAATGTATACAGGCATATATACGCACAGTATACCAATATAATTCTAATGCCGACCTCACTGCGGTCGAGGTTCTCGTTATACAGGGTGATCGGATTTTTATACAACAGAAAATCTCTCATTTACGAACACGTAAAATACGGAGAAAAAATGAATAATTGAAAAGTCGATATACCGCAGTAAAGTAGATTATACTATTTAATATTATACTGCTTTTCCAGTGAGGAAATGTACGTGTTTCTATTTCGCATACACACGTGGCAAAATATTGCCGTTGCGTAAAATTCTGATCGCCCTGTATACGCTGTTATTGTAGGTAAGGTGGGTGTATAGACAATAATAATTATATACTTCACAGTCGTATGTGCGTACGCGATTCTCGGAAAAATATCCGTACCTAGGTATGTTCTCAAGTAAACGGACAGGATACCGACGGATTTTGGTGTTGGGCACGCTCCGTTCACCTTGACACGGCCGCGCGGCGGTGGTGTGTTATTATAGTAAAATATTATACGTATATTTTTAAAAAAAAAAAAATAATAATAAAATACGTAATTTGACAATATTATTATTATTTATTTTGTTTTTATGCAACTACAAAATATTGCATCCCATAAACGTCTTCGTTTTTACGGCATTTCAGGCTCTCGATTGCGTATACTCTGTAATTTGTTGAATTATTTCCCTCCCGAGATGTTTTTCCTCGCTGCGTTCCGGAAAATTATGCGGAACAGATTTTCCCATAACCGAATAAAAACGTTTGGAATAGTTTTTTTCATCACCGAGTACCCATAGTCAAACAACGGGTACCTAATTAATCGAATAGTCTTCAATACGTCGAACTGTTAGATAGTATAACAGCTATTCGTTCGTGCCCACACATCACGAGCACCCGGCCTGCGCACGCTTAAATTTTTAACGAGCCGAATTCGGACCTCCAATCCAGTGAACTGAATAGCTGCATTAAATTTGATGAATTAGAGCTCTAATGGCTTGTTAAATATTTATTGAACATTGATATTTTCCAGCATTGGCGTGTTTTACGTTACCGCGGTCGAAATACGCCTGAAATTCGACACATTCATAAATAGTTTACTATGTTCGTAGGCTGCCAACAAGACTCTTTGATTAAACGCAGGCCGCAGAAGTCGATAATATCATGTTAATTGTACAAAATAATATCCAACAGCGGTACTCCGCAGCAATATACAATAATAGAGACCCGCCGAGAGCGTAATCAAAAATAAATCCTATTAAGTTTGTGCTTCTCTCGCGCATCACTTTTCAAAATAATGCGGGTTCTCTCGGGATTGATTTCTCCGTTACGGTTTCGGGTTGCCGACCCGGTGGTATTTGCAGTATACGAATACGGTTCGTGATCTCGCTATTAATATTATAATATTACCCCGTACTTTCCGTTTGTATTTTTGTTTAAATATACGAGGATTATGTACACAAGATAGAAAAAAAAAAAAAAAATACAAAAAGTAACGCCAAACTGCGGCCGCAGCAGTCGGTAGACGTAATAGCTAGGCCTGTTTCGGCGATACAACTTTCGGTAAACAATTTGCTACATTGTTCGCTGTTGTTTGATACTTGGTTGCAATATCGCCAAATCGTTTTGTTTACATCGTTTTGCTAATCAACAAGGCGGTAACACTAATTCTGAATTATCTGCTGATTCCCGGTAACCCGGTTGTCGGAGAGGGCATTTAGTTATCAAACAATTAGGTAGGTACAGTAAACGATGTCGCCGAAACATTTTGTTCGCGAAACTAGTAACCCGGTTGTTTACAACTGCTCGGCCGAAACACGCGTAATGTAACTATCAATAATTATCGCCGTTAGGTATCGACAAGTCATCCGGCGGCCTAAAAGGGCGTAACGTTCAAATGCGTGAGGGGGGGGGGAGAAGAACCCCGATTTCCTTTAGACATCAAAATTATTACTACGCATTTCATCAACTGACCACATTTATGAGCCATTATAAACGCTGTATTTATTGTACACACACACAATAATATACCACACATAAACCGTTCATAATTTTAATTTTTTACATTTTAAACGAAAATTTCGATTGTCTATGGTATCTCACAAATTCGTTTTAATCCGAGGGAGAGAGTCGTCCTCCTCTTTGCGAGCGCTCACGGTTTTCGGGTTATATAGCCCGATATCCAACTACTATTTTTATTAAATTTTTTTTTTTTCTCCGGCATAAAATTATACCTTTTTACGCCGTCATTATTATTATTATTACTATTCCCCTAGTCATTTCGGGCGCTCGAACACGAAACGCCCATTGCTTAAACGGATTCAGAGTTCTCCACTCCTCTCTCCGTCACACCGCCAACACCACCGCCATCTCCACCACGAATCGCTATTCAATCGTTGTATTATCATAATCATTATTTTTTTTTTCCTCTCGTAATGCTTTACAGCAGAGGTGGAACCGAATACGAAACTGCAGCAGAGTTAGCGCCTCTGTACCACGAACACAACCAATACGTTCTCTCCCTCCTTGTCCATCATTCTCTCTCTCTCTCTCTCTCTCTCTAAACATCTGGTACAGAATATTGTTCCGAATTCCCCACCTCTCGTCCTCTCGACGCCGCCTGCTCCTCCACCGCTGGCCGGGCAGCGGTGGCCGCAGTTGTTTCCATGGCATTTGAACCCACGACGAATCATCGGGCCGAATCGGCGTGTACATTATTATTATTATTATATATAATATACAATAATACACAAGTATTATAAGCAATACTTGTATAGCACGTCGGCAGCCCCTACTACCCAGGTTTTGTTTTGTTGTTTCGGTTGCGTTTTTTTTTTCCTCCAAACTTATCCGGTTCACTGAGGCCTTTTACCGTTGTAACTCGCATTGTGTTCGCCGCCGCCGTCCGATCCCATAGAAAATCGTAATGAATGGATTTCCTGTGTATGTGTGTGTGTGTGTTTTTTTTTTTTTGCTCTTCTCCGATCATTTTCGATTTTCAATCGTTCCGGGTTATCGGTATATGGTTGTAATAGTTGATGGCGTCGCGTTACAATTATTCTACAATCGTCTTTGACGAGCATAAAAAGACGAGAGTATACTTAGGTTTTTTAAATTTTTTATTGACAATTGAACACCGCCGCCCTATACGTAATAATACAATAAATCGGTTACGGATTTTTCGGTTTACATATACTTATTCTTTTAATCTCGTGTTGGAAGTCGGGATGTAATTATTAACTGTGAATACTTGACATTGGTAGTCGTAAACATTGCAATAAAATGAATACCTAGTACATCGTAACATAACCTATACGAATCGGCAACCGAACGCGTTGTCGGCTTTTTTTATTTATTTTTTTTTTTACGACGGGAGAGATAATTGTATATAAACTTGGCAAACATTACGTGGTTTACGTATAATATATTCCATAAAGTAATTTTTAACCGTGTTTAAAAAAAAAAAAAATAATAATATGATGAACCGATTATGCGCGTGATAAACGTACACATATTACGAATTCAAAACATTGGCCAATTGCTGCAGTTCTGCAATACGACGAGGCGTTCTGTTATTTGTTTATTTTTTAATGTATTTAACCGTTTTTTTTTTTTTTTTACGATTTTTAACTACTACCTATACGATTAAGTGGACGCCATGTGTTGTCTCAGCGTAACTATAACGGACATTATTGTAAAATAACATTACATAAAACGTAAATTGTAGCGTTTGTTGAAATTACAGTTTATGCAATTTAAAGAGGAACGCATTACCGAGGGATGTACGTCATTTTTTTTCTAAACAGTTTTCATACAAAAAATTACAACCTAGTAATTTTTTTTTTTTTATTGAAAACAGCTGTAACCATTTTGAACAGCATTATTTTTTTTTAGAAATGACGTACAGTCCTTGGAAATATTATCTTCTTTAAATTGTATTATTTCAACCTTAAAAAACGTAATCTTGCTGCATCGCCCGTTAGACTGAGACAGCAAACGTGGACGTCCTCTTATTATTATTTAAGAAATAATCATATAAAATGAACACCATCAAAAAAAAAAAAAAAAAAGAAAAGAAAATTAAATCCTATTCGATTCGAATTGCATATCATAATATGACAATATAATATTACCTTCTAAAAAGAAATTGTATTGAATACGATTAATTGGATTGGATATGTTTGAACATAAATCGAGAAGATATAAGTTTCAACGTAATAAAAATCAGTTTCCCGTGTAACGTATATACACTATAGATGATAATAACGATACTTTCGGAGTATTAACCACGTGAAGATTTCATATTTTATATTTATGCGTGTCGCATACTCGGGGAAAAAGAAATTAATTTTAATGTAATTCAAAACTCGTTTTCATATATTTTAGACGCGTGTATAAACCGGGACGAAAGCGGAGACAAGGGAATTAGGGGAAGGTTACGAGGTACAAAATGATAATCTATACGAAACCACACGCGTGTACATGCTGCAGGATAGATAACCTCGGGCGCGTTTTTTTCAGACGATCAATGAAAATCTGAGATATTTTTGTCGTTCCGAGGAGGAGAGACTCTCCTACTCTTCCTCCGCCACAGTAGGCGGCGAGAGACGATACGAAATCGACGACGAGAACTGCGCGCCGCATTGTTTTATTTATTTTAGCGCCCATCGATGTTCTATTTTCTGACGTGTAGCGTTTCTCCGTAAATACGGTAATTTCATACGGTTCGGCGTAAAAACCGTTCATTCGGGTGTGATGGAAAAAATAACCGGAAACGCGGTCGACATTCAAATAGCCCTGTTAGTCCTGCCCCTCCCTTGGTTACGTCTCTGGTTAATGTTACAATACTTACATTTATAGGTGGCGTACGCACAATAATAATGTCGTGTTTACGGCCGAGCAAGTCTTTCTCCGTCTAAGAGGACGTACGAGCACCGAGCGAGAGAGTTAAACGCGTGTGCGCACATATACATACGTACCGTACACAATTTGCATACACACAAACAATAACGGCTACCTGAAGCGTCCATCTGTACTGCGTGCCCGTGCGGTCGTAACAATAACAAAAACTAGTAAACCGGATACCGGGTTCGCGGTGGTAAAACACCAAAATATGACGCGCGGCGACCGCCGTCGTTTCCAATCGACGGCGATTATTCGAATCGGGTCAACATGTCGTTAGCTCCATCCCGGGACGTTCGGAAATACGCGAGCACCGGGTCATCACGCGTGTTGTTCCCAACGTAGTTACCTACGTTGTTACCCCGTCGTGGGAGATAATGCATACAGCCGCGTAATAAAATCGAAAAACCTACACTACTATACACCGATATTGACCGATAGATGATCATCGGTTACTGTATAGGGGTTCTGTCGGCCAGGGTCGCTAAATATCTATAAAGATCTAGCGATTCGCGAATACGGATTAGAATATCCGAGACTTGAGACGTCGCGGAAGCCACTTGGGACGACAGTAGAAAACTCATTCCAGGTGCGCGGCAAGAAGAGTGGTCAAGGAAAAGACCCGGGGAAAGAGCTCGTCTCGAGAGAGCACACAACCTAACAGCCGGAACGAACCAACTGTGGAATAGACTTGACCGTGCGAGAACGAGACAAGGAAGACGTAAGGAATTAACGCATTAATCCGACGGTTGATCCGATAGCTGGGGCTGCAGGGATGGTGTACAGACAACGAGCCACAAAACTTGAAGAACGTCCGTCAAGGAAGTACGACGGAGACCCGGAAGACTTCTTCGCGGTGACGCCGGGGGCCGGCGACTCGTTCGGAGGATTTGTGAAAGAAAAAAAAAAAAAAAGGAAAATAAAAACCACGTTATAATCGTTATGTTTGTGTTTTACTTGCACTCCCGTCAGCGTTGTGGTTAATGTCGTACTGTTGCGCGTGTCGTTGTCACGCGAACAGATAAAACTAACGACCGGCCAGGGACACAACCAGAGTGCAGGTTGTCGAACGCGGGACCCGACTCGGACAAGCGCGGCGAATAGGACCTGCCGCAGCGCCCCGGCGGTTTCTGCGGGGTGCGCTTGTGATTTTTCCAATCCGGTTTTTCGGAGAGACGTGTGCTGGTACCGGCCGCCGTGCGCGATCGTCGCGTCTCGGCGAAACCGTTGCTCCGGTCGCGGCGCAACGCACGCGGGTTCGCGTACCGCCGCCGGCGTGCAAACGCAAACGGGACGGCGGACGGATTCCGCGTCGCTTCCGATTAGTTTTTCACCCGCCGTATACATTATAACGGCGGCATCGCGGCCGTCACTGTTGGCGCGGCATCGTCGCTCCGGCCGTTTTCACCGAACATTTGTGCGCGCGCGGTATTATTGTCGCCGTTTGACGATGGCGAGCGCGCATTCGCCCCGTCCCGCCGGCAGACATCTGGCGCGTCAACTCCCGCCGCCGGACCGCGGCGTCGCGGCCGAGGTTCCTGCGTTTTCGCCGAATAAATCGTGTTGTTGTTGTACGCGGGTCGTATACGGTCGCACATCGCCCTCGATAATACGTTTCGTATACATTTTTTTTTTCCTTTTTCTCATTTCCGTAATAGCCGTCGCCGCCGCAGTTGTTTACGCGCGGCGAACGGCCCGAGCGAAAAATACGTCTAAATCATTTTTATCGTCATGAATACCGCGGGCGGCCCGATAACGCCGGCGTACACGGCGCCCGCGTGAGTTATCCGGGCCGTTTGGCGCACGTCTTTGCGCGCGGAATACGATTCGGAAAACAATAAAAACGAAATGCGGGCGGCATTTCAATTTGACGAAACGGTTTTTCGTGCGGGTCCGCGACATTAATGCACGCTACATCGATATGTACGTACATGACGGCCGCGCTAGTCCGGACCAAAAAAACAAACTGTACGTACGGCTCAATAACGAGTCAACCGTATTGGTACGACGGGGACTACGCGATTAGACCTACGCGGGTGCGATACCCGAGTGACGCCTCATGGACAGCCGCCCGACAGCCAATAGCCGCCCCGGGCGTAAAGCCGCGCGGCAACGGCAACGGCCGCGGTTCGGCGAAACGCCGCCACCGTAGCCCGGCGAATTTTCGTTTACGAGTTTTTTAACAGCGATTTCGACGGCGGTCTCGTTTTTTTTTTATTCAAGTCCCGAACGAAACCGTTTCGACATAATCGACGCGTCGGCAATCGTCATGACACGTTTACGCGGCGCAATCAGTGCGTTCTGGCAGACAAATCGTACGCGCGAACGGCCACTCGATATTCTCGAATCGATTTCACAGTCGGCGTACGCGAAACGCCACCACACGGTTTTCACTCCGCGGGTTTTTATGTCGTCGGCCGGTTTTCCGACGCGCTCCGATAACTGTTATGGTCCGTCCGGGGTGGTGGGTGGGGGTAGGGGAGGGTAGGGGGCGTACGCGTCCGGTTCGCGCGTCCAAATGAACGAGTTCGGCCGCGCCGTCTCGCGACAGAAATCTCCCGGCACGCGGCCGCCGGTCTACGAACAGGATTGGCGAACACGCGAAAACGGACGACCGGACCTAGCCGACAGACCGCGACTGTTCGTTACCGCATTGGTATCGCGGGTATACACGTCCGAATTATCGAATGAATTATTAACGATAACGACAGCGAATTGGCGCCTCTGCGCGTTTTTCGCCGTGCCGCGTTGCGACGCAGTTTGTACGATGATATTCGATTAAAAAAAAATATTATTCCGAATTTCGCGGGCCGGCCCGAAGGTTTTAAATTGGTATGCTCAACGCTGTGTTTTTTACGAGACGGAATAATCATAATAATTCGTTTTACGAGACGCCGTTAAGTGCGGGTAACGTCACGGCGGCGGTAGTGCGGAGGTGTTTGAAAATACGCAGCGCAATAAATATTATTGTGCCGATAAATAAAAAAACGCGTAAAACGTTGTCCGAACGGCGCGTTTTCACTATACGAGTGTATTGTTTTGAACGTTTCAAAAGTAGACGGCACGTCGTCGTGTGGTACTACTATATTTTATAACTCTCTGGATTTATATTTAAAAAAAAAAAATTAATCGAAAACCCGAAATATGCAAAAAATATCATTTATATCATAAAATATTATATAATATCATTGCTTAATATTAATTATTATATTTTGTTCTAATTTAAATTTTATTTCAATCAACTTGTATAATTTGTATATAATTACTAAGCGTGTTGATACTGTTATGATAATAATCAATCTGTATATTATTGGCATGTAATATTAACTCCCTACCTTCATCACAAGCTATGCTTAAAGAAGGTATAAATTTAAGATATATTGTATTGTTGTACTTATAATGTGTACAATTAATCTTTTATTTAAATAAAAAATAAAAAAATTTTATTCAGTGTAAACAATCAGACGACGGCTGATTCCTGCAATCGTTCCTATTGGTATGTGATCCGACATGAGCTCGTGTGCAAGCGAACGGGGGTGACCGAAGTCTTCGAGATAAATGGTAATATTTGAAATTTCCTTCCTTTATTTTTGACTACGGGGGGGGGGGGGGGGGAGGGGAAAAAAAAAAAAAAAAAAAAACGACAAATGTACTGCGTTATTTCGCTTATTTATTTCATTATTTTAAATTTGTTTTCTACCTGAAATCTTCCTCTAAATTACAAAAGTCGCGTTTTTTCCGAAAAGAAATTTCGTCCGGTTTGGAATACTAAGACGGTTTGTTTTTCGTAATAACCGGGAATAAACCGCGGGAAACACGTCATAGCTTACGGGATTGACGGTTTCGTCATTTTTGGTTTTGTTTTTTTTTTTATCAATATTTCGCCTCCGCAGGGTAACGTTTAAAGGTCCGTAGCACAACAACCATAATATCGTTGTTTCAAACGGGTACACTGTACGGAGGGAAAAAAGCTGCGGGGGGAGGGGGAAATGCTGAAACCGCTATATGAAAATACACGGTACGCGTGTGTGCAAGTGCGTGTACACATGGGTACGCAAGTGCGTGTACATATAGGTGTGTATGCGCGCGGTTCGACGGTTCATAAATAATTTATCATTTTCGACGCGAGTGCGATCGCGTTCGCGTCAAAACAACCGACGGCGACGAGCACCGCGACCAATTAGCCGGAGTCGAGATTTACGGCACCGTCTGTCGCGGCCGCAGCACCGCCGGGCGCGAAAACGCGAAACACGCGTGCACCGCAATCGGCCATCTCGTGTTCGCGCTCGTGTGCACCGGCGACGGTCGGCACATACGGTGCGCAGCGCACGGACGGTCGCCGCGAACGAACGCCGCGGGCACGTTTCCGGGGCGCGCGAATAAATCAAGTGCGACGCCTCGGCGCGGAGACGGCGGAAACCGCGGGGGGGGGGAGGGTCCGCGCGCGCGGTCAAGTTCAAGGCGGCCCGACGGGTACGGGCGCGCGCCGCGCACCACCTGCCGGCGGCCGAGGGGTGCCGCGCCGTGCGGACTGACCCGCGCGAAAACCGGCGGTTTTCCGTCCGTTATTTTCGCGCGACTTCGTTGAGCGTGCGCACTCACGTCGCCGGCACCGTATGCGAATCCGCGGAGATTCGCGGGAGTCCGCGGCACGCCGTGAACGTCTCCCGGGACGCCGCCGACGGTATCGTTTCGCGTTGCGGCGTTTTCGTTTCGCGTTTACGCACATGCCGTTTGTCACTGTGCACCGCCGCGAACGCGTAACGCCGTACTACGCGCGAAGAAGAAGAAGAAAAAAAAACCACAACAACGGCCGATCGAACGTTTGAAAACCCGTATAAGAATATTAGTTTTATCCGACGCGCCGTCAGCGGACAACCGGTCGTTTCGTTTTTAACCGAACGCGACAATATCATCTCCGTGTATTTCAAAGTGGAATAGAAAAAAAAAAATAAAAAATAAAACGACGTTTTTGTACTGTACATTTATATGGGCAAAAACTCGTAACGATTCGCGCAATGATAATTTGCCGAAAAAAAAAAAAAACCCGCGCCCTTTTTCAAACTGCGCACACAAACGATAATGTTTGAAATTATCGCTACAGGATTTGTCGAATTAAAAGTGGAAAAATATAAAAAAACAACGAATTAAAAAAACGATCGCGTTCGCCATCGACCGACCGCCGCGCGCCAGCACCGCGGCGAAAACAAGTTTAATTAACGCGCGCGCGAAATTCTAACAGTGTGACCGTTTTGTCGCCGACCGGGAGAACTACGCAATCCGCAATATCGCAAATTACAATAAACCGCAATTGTTATTGTCATTTTATTTTATTTTTTTTCAAAATCCCGAACGCTGTCTGCCGGCCGCAGCGGGACAACAGAGTACGCACATAACGTGTCGCACGCGCATGCGTACGAAACTGATTTAACGCACACGGCGCGCGTAACGGTCGGTCGCACGGGATCGGTAACGCCGACAGCCGGAACACGCGCGCACGGGGGAAACGCGACACCGGGCCGGGCGGGCTGCGCGGCATTTCGTTCGGTCGAAACGTGTCGCCGTCGACCGAACGGGGAGTCGAGCGGTCCACGTTAGTTTACGTCGGACGAATCGGTTCGGGGCGCGGTATTGGCGGTTGGCCGGTGCCTCGGGGGTACATGTCGGACGCCGGTCGCGGGTTTCGCGGCCGGTTTGAACAGCAGTGCGTAGGCCGCCCCAGAGACGATACGAAGACGGCCGTCGGAAACCCCAGGGCCGACGGCGGGAAGCTCACGACAAGACGGCCGTACCGCACGCCGAGCACCACAGCCGGATACGAGTGACGCGGACACGGAAAAAGTACACGAATTTCGATGTTTCGGGCGTGAACGTGAGAACGAACGATGACCGGGTGGCACGAAGTGTGTGTAGCGAACGCCGAGAGAGCGTCTTACGCGCTCGCTAAATTGCTCGCGTCAAAAATTAAAAAAAAAAAACGACCGTTGGACAACTACGTAATAAAGGGCCGAATGGTTGTAACGACGGACGCGACGTCCAGAAATGACGAACGCGCCGTTAAAGTGCGGTTATGCATTGAAAATCAGGAGAGAAGATACCTCGCGGGAAAAGGCGGTAGGACGCGGTCGAAAAGGATTCGGAAACGCGAGCGCGCGCGATCGGTGAGAATATTGTCCGGGATCGGGAGATCGGAATCGACGCAAATGTCGGAGGCGCAAACTCTTTAACACGTATAAATCTGTGGCTCGGCGCCAGTAGGGCAAACGTCACGTTTCGCTATTGACGGGAAACGGGCTGTGAAACACGGGGCTCTGCGTATTTCATTAAACGTATAAATGTTTGTGCGATCGTGAATTGTACGCTTTTACTGTTTTTATTTCCGATTTACTATTTTTATTAATTGTTTTTTTTTTTTTTTTTTCGTAAAATCCACGTCGGCCGTTCTCGCACCGGGCCACGGACGCGCACAAATAAAACCCGCGGAGAAGTAGAAGAAAAACGACGACGACGGAGAAAATAATTGTCGTACGGAAGCGGCGTAATAATAACGGCGCACCGTTGATTTATTATTTTAAACCTCGATCCCGGCAACGACCCGACGGTCTTCACATACCAAACCAATAATAATAAATATTATATTTATTTTGTTTTCGTAATTTACCAAATTCACCCCGCATATACATTTATATATATATACATATACATGTGTGTGTACGCGTCTAGCCGTACGGTGAATAACGACCGACGGCCATTAGAAAAATGAAAAAAAAAAAAAAATGCGAGAAACACGGCGTGTGCGTGCACGAGAGAGAGAGAGTGTGACGGTGCGACGGCGAATGGCGTGGGGCGGCAGACGCGACGACGGGGAGAAGCCGAGCGTTATAGTTCGGTTTTCGTACATCTACGCGCGTACGTAAATAATACGCGGTAATAATAACGGCGGCAAACTTTCGGGGATCGTCGCCGCTATAAATATACACGATAATCTTATACAACAATAATAATAATAATAATACCGAAACGGGAAATTCGTATAATAATACCCAGTTTTCGACCGGACTCCGTAAGATACTTCCTCTCCCCCCCCCCAATTCGGTTCGGGCGACCGGGGGCCCGTTATCGTATCGAGCGTTTTATTGTTTTTCGGCGCTTCCGCCAACGGACGGACGCGAAAACGCGGCCGACCGGCGCATCGTATACACGTAAACTATACGCGCGCGCGAGCGTGTGTGTGTGTGTGTGTGTGCGTGTGTGCGTGTGTGTATAAACACGAGATTTTTTTTTTCCCCTCTGTCTATTCTCGTCTTCGACCGCGTTTCGCGAATCGTCATGATTCCGTTTCGTGTTCCCATACCCGCGGCGCGCCGCGAAATCGTAATTCCGGATTCGCGTGACGCGTTTTTCGACTGTCGACAGTTCGCCGTCGTCGGTCTAGTCGCCGAAAGCCGTAAAAACAGCGCGAACAAAAAACAAACGGGATAACAACCACCGGACGGGGACACGGGCGGTCCTCGCGACTCGAAGCGAACATTCGACATCGTTCTCCGCGTCGGTCGACGCCACGGACTGCTGCAGCGCGATTAGCACTAATGTTGAATTCCGAGCGTGTTGCGAGAACTGGATTTCGGATTTACCTGCGACCACCAGTTTCGACCATGTTTCCGATCATCAATTTCAGCTGCGGCGTCCGGTAGAAAATGTCGCCCATCGTAGTCGGCGCGTTTGGGAAGTAGTTTTTACATTTTTCCAGTACCTTTCTTGACATTTCACTCTCTACCGTTTTTCGAGTTATTCGCAGCTCTTTGAAATTGTCGCGATATTATATTTTTGCGGATGGTACTCAAATTCCGCAATTTATTTTGATCAGCGGTTTAAGCGTAAATTTACGATAAAATTCTTTAAAGACGCATACGCGATTATTGTAATTTACCGATTGCTGTTACAAATCAATACGGTTGCCGTTCAAATATTGTATTAAAGCGCATTCAATAGAACCCGGCTCAAAATTATTTTTGTTCGCAATGATTTATCGTCCCGAACGGTTACAAATAAAATTACACCCCGCGACGCAATATCCTGTTAATCCCATTATGTCCGACTACATCCGCGCACAACACGCGACGCGCGCGGGACGCGAAAGGTGTCGCGAGCTTCATTTCGTTTCGTCACCGCAAGGACCGGCGTAGGCTGAGGCCGGACGGACAACACGACCCGTTAAAACGGCCGGGCTACAACGCGAGCAACGTTTTATACGTTACGGGGGTCAGAGTGTTTTGTACGCGCGTTATCACCGCGGCTAACCGCACGGGTGTTTTATGTAATCGAGTCGATCTGAGGAACGAATACACCACTCCCAGTCTTTGACGGCGAATTGAATGGCGTAAAAGCCGTTCGGGTCCACCCGACTCTCGATGCTCTCCGACCGATGCCGGACGCGCCCTGTATACGATATTGCCGTAAACGGCCGCCGCCGCCGTAATGAAGCCGTTTAGGTGGTTCGCCCGGGGCGAACGCGTCCGCGCAGCACCGGCAAAACGTACGGGTACCGGCGAAGTGAGAGGGTGGTGGGGGGGGGGAAATTTACCATTATATCGAAACTAGTTTGTCACAAGTTTCGTGACGAGTCATGATGCTCTCGTGAACGTCATACGGTAATGGCTACGATTTTTCATTTACACGTATTCCGCGGGCTCGAACACAAGTCGTATTATTATTATTGTTATTATTATCGTCTATACGCGCGCGCGTTATAATATACGGCCGTACCGGCGCGCTCGTGCACGGGGAATGAAAAAAAAAAAATAATAATAATAATAATAATAATATAATCACGCGCGGTTCATGGCTGTATAATTGTGAACTTGAAGCCGAAATGAGAAAAACGAAAAAAAAAAAAAAAAAGTACGCCCGAGAGACAATATTAAATTATTATCGTTATTTTTATTGTATGTATACACCACGGCGGGCACACGCACTCGCACGAGCCCGGTCGCCAGCCCCGCGGAGGCGGCGCGTTTTGGAGGTCACAAACGCCCGTGCGTATAACGCCGTGCCGTCGTACGTTTTCATTACGCGGCGGAAGAGTGGAAGAGACACGCGGTCACGACCGTCCGTCCGTCCGTCCGTCCGTCGCAGCGGTCGTAGTCGTAGCCGTCGCCGTCGTCGCCGTCGTGCACGCTTCCCATTCAGCAACGGGCCGGCCGTTCGTGTATTGATTTAGATTTATTTTTTTATTTTTTTTTTTTCTCCTCTCTCGTCTTACCGCTCATTATAATATATTTATATATATATATATATATATATAATGTATACGAGTACGAGTTATACGCGATGTAAAACCTGTTTGCGCGCAAAGAATATTATATTATTATTGTACGTGTGTGTATACGTTGTGTACACCGCGTCTCACGGTATACCCCGGGCCAGGAGGCACGGGGCCGTCGAGAAAGTATACCTAATCGTAATAAAAAATAATAATAATAATCGTATAATCTTTGGGTAGGCCGCCGCTGTCGGTGAGAACGCGTATGGTCGGTGTGTTACGGTAAAACACGGACACGCGCAATCGGAATAGGCGCGAGGGGATCGCACACGTCGTACAGAAAAAGATTTAGTCGTGAAATGCCATGGCGCCTAGTCGCACGCCCGTGGAAAGTATTCGGCTAATTCGGGCGATTTTAATAATTTCAATTTTAAATACGAATCGATTCCGGGCGGTAATGTATAGCGCTGCCATTGCAATATCGTTTGTTGAACTCGATTCAACAACACTCGCTTGCCGCCACAAAATTCGTCTCTTTACACGAAAACATCACTTTGTATACTCTTCACGGAAACCGTTGCAAAGTGTGTCGGTAAATCAGAATGTTTCTGCGCGCATAGCAAATTTGTAATTTCCCATTATTGTCGAGAGGACATTGTTTTTTTTTTTTTGTTGGTTCGAGGCGGTTTATCATTTGCTTATGGTCACTGAACGATTTCGTTAAATGCATGAAACACTAGAGCTAGATTAGGTCAAACCGAGTTTATTTGTAAGAACTACTAAATACAGTAAAACGCTAGGTTAGGTTGACTGGAAACCGACAGAAAAAAAAAAAAAAAAATCATTTTTAATAATAATATAATGTACCTAATAATTTAATATTTGCACGTCAACAAAATATGACGGTAACATTTACGCGAAAACTCCGATCGTATCACGTTCGACTCGTAAAACAGGATTTCATATTATTATTACTTGTATCGTTATCGTTATGCTTTCGACTCGCGTTTATCCGAACAGAATAAATCTATTCGGCGAGTACCTATTTTTTCGTCCGTTACACATTGACAGATATTATC
Source organism: Cinara cedri (assembly GCA_902439185.1). Taxonomy (NCBI): domain Eukaryota; kingdom Metazoa; phylum Arthropoda; class Insecta; order Hemiptera; family Aphididae; genus Cinara; species Cinara cedri. The sequence continues at coordinate 471,017 of CABPRJ010000018.1, forward strand.
GCCGCGAATTAATCCGATTAGCTATTTTATAAGGAAACCGTAGTTTTCGTCTTAATTCCTCGCTGCGAATGCAGAGGGCTTCTCTTATACTTGTTTTTGTTTCGTTATCGACCTTCACGCATCTTCATACACAGTGATTAAGAATTTAAAGATCTAAAAATATTTAGAAAAAAAAAAAAAAATACTTGAAAAACTGTATAATGTATTTTTTATTTTTAAATCAAAGCAAAGTATTGCTCCGGAACCTCGCAGCTCACAGCCTCATTAGAATTCCACCTAATCTTACTTTTATTTTCTCTCGAATAGGCTCCGCTGAACCGGGAATCGCGTAGCATTGATTACGACCTAATTCTACCCAACCTAACAGATCCTAACATCCTCCTCTACTTCGCGTGCTTCCGTTACTAACCTTTAGCCGCTTTTTCTTTCCAGGTATACTTCTTCTCCGATGTCCCTATATACTGCACACGTAGCAAAATTTCTCCTGTTAACACGCCCCAGAAACCGTCTCTGAAATCTAATATTCTAATATCCTGTTTCGGATTTTCCGCTACAAATCTACCATCGTAAATAAAACAGCAACAAGAACACAGTCTCCGGGAATGGCGGGCATGAAATATAATACATAAGCAAAACGTGTATTAATGATCGACCGGTGCGTTCGATCCAACGATTTATACTACACGCAAATCTAATGTGTACAGCAACGTATATTACTATTCTCTAACATGTATTTACACCAACAATCGATTAATTGACGGGAATCCATCACCACCACCACCCATCAATAAATCCGGAATCGACTGTTGCTTCTGAAAAATACGGTTCGTCAGGCCATCGATCGTTGATTGTACATTCGCAGTTGCTGATTATGTATATGAATCCCGCACGTCGCCGAATTTCCGGACTTCGATGCACGTCAGTTAAAAAAAATCGCTCGGTCTTCTTCCCAGAATAAAAACCGTACGAATCATGACGTGTAATACTCGTGCACGTAAGTGTATTACACCGCAGACCGCAGTAACCAGCAATCACTCGGTAACAACAATTCGTGATCGTATACGCGTATAACACAATATTATAATATAGTAATGATAATAACACGTGCGCCGCGAGATGTGCGCGGTGACACGCGCGAGGGAAAGTGCCGGGTGATTTAAAAAAGAACAAAATAAAATACATTAAAAACATTATACTTATATTCAGAGAATGTAGGAAAAAACCGTACGTTACGGGGGGAAAAATAAAATGACGGTAGGTCAGTGGCATCGTTTGTAATGCGTGCTGATGACACACCGCGGCGGCAATAGGTTATGGTATGGTTTTTTTTTTTTTTTTTTACTAACAATTTTGCCTTCCTGTCCATTCATCCGCGATTGGTTTTCATCGTTTCGTCATGCTCGTGAATTTTCCACTTGCACATCGCGCGCTCGCACAAATATACGCCGAGGCTACCAAGGTCATTTCCCCAGTCATATATATATATATATACATTTAATATAGTATACAAGAACATTTTTTTTTTTTTTTTTTTTTTTTGAAATAATATTATAGTACATATGCGTACTCGCAGCATTATTTGTATACATTGTGCGTGTGCGATTCTCGACGGGGAGCGGATTTATAGTATTATAATAATGGAAATCTGTCGTCGTGACGGCGTTAAAATTAAAATAATATAAATAATAATATTCAACGGCCGCCATTATACAAAAGAGACGCGTCGGCCGGGCGGAGATTTTTGCGAGAGCTCGTGAATTTTTTTTTTTCATCGCGACGCGGCAAAATACAGAAAAATTTGTAAAAAAAAAAAAAGAAAAAGCCCACGTCGTATAACGCGATTTTCGTTGACATCCTCGGTCGGTTTTCAATTATTATTGTACGATATATAGGAGCTATACAATCGTCGTCGTCGTCATCGTCGCGGTCGTTCAACTCTCTGACGCGGGTCCCGCGATAATATTATTATTATAATATAATATAATGAACGAGAATTTTTATTTTGATACCGGAAACAGTAGACTGTGTGTGTGTTCGTGTGCGTGTACGACGACCTCGCATCGTTTCCTATACATCTATCAAATAATGCGTGCGAGAAAAAATTTGTTCGTTCGATCCGGTAAACCTCGAAAAAAATCTCCACGTTATACGTATAGCTGGTACAGCGTATAATAGGTATAGTTTACGCACGACCGTTAAAGTCTCTCTCTCTCTCTCTCTCCCTTTTTTTTTACAACAGACCTCTCGTCATCACACATCGGTAATGTATTATTTATGGAATCACGAAGGTCGCGCGTCAAAAACAAAATTATTTTTAATATCGGCCCTTGAACTTCCGCGAGCGACCGAGGTACGAGCTCGTTCGCGATTTAATCTATCGCACGCATTCGGTATCGTCGGCTAAATGCGTTCGCAACGATATAGACATTTATGGTAATGCGTGTATAAAATGCGCTGTATGCGTTTCGTCCGGGACCGCGCGTTTTTAGTTAAATCGCCCGTATACCTACGCCTATACGGACCGTCAGGTGAGTGAAACGTCCTATACTATAAACTCGCGCCGCCGACCGATTCGAGAATCGCGAAAAGAAAAATGATCGACATCCGTCGTCGTAAAACAATTTTCAAGCCGCAACGATCCGAGACAGAAGGAAATTCCGAAGTCCTTTCGCAGTTGGCCGTTATATTTTCGTCACCAACGGTCGAGCTGCAGCGCTCAACGAACTCTCGTCTATTACGATTATGTTCAGACAACTTGTGTATCTCCTGATAATAAAAATACGAGTATTTCAGTACCAAAATTCTCGACAATTCTAATTGTATTTTATAGGTTTTCGCTTTTTCGATACTCCGAATGTATAAACGGTCGTTGCCACATGTCCATTGACCGCCCGACGTAATGCATAATATCAATACGTGTTCATAGCTCAAAGTCTCGCCGCAAATTCGTACTACAAAATAATATACTGTCGAGAATCGTCTATCGAGATCGGAACGAACATATAAGTATAATTATCTTCGAATAAACCACACGATATTACTCTTTTTTTTTTTTTTTTTTTTTTTTCTTAATTTTATTTTTTTCATGCGCATCACGCGCCCGTATACTTACAACTCGTATCGGGCCGCGGAGATACGGGCGCCTCCGAACCGGTTCGAGCGAGCGTCGTCGGCGTGAAAAAAAGTTCCCCGCCGACAGTGCAAGCGAGTGGCGACGGCGACGGGTTCGTGCGATCGAAAAAGCGGTTTTTCGCGTGCGATGCGTACGGGCATACAATATAATAGATATACATATATTTTTTTATTATTAAAACGCGCGTTCGCTCCCGTTTATAACACGCACTGACGTACGTATATAATAATATACGATACACGCGTTCGTAGTTCTCTCGTGTTTTATTATCATTTTTTTTTTTTTTTTTTTTTTTTTCCACTCGTTTCGGTCGGCCCGCGGCGGGTAACCCGCATCGGTGGCCGACGCGACGGGGGCTCCGTTCCGCTATTATTATACGCTATAAGTAGATATACCTATATTTTATCGATGGAAATAAAGACAATATTAAAAAAACCGATTGCGCTGCACTATGGCGACGACGTATACAACACGTACGGCGCATAGGCCGTTTTACGCGATGAGAAAACTGTAGGGGCTTTTGAAATGTGGCATTGTCGAGAAACGGTCGAGATCGAACGACAGACCTGTAAAGACACGGATTGCGTTTGAACAGATAAATAAAATATATAGTTGTTGAGTAAGAGAGACAGATATAGTTATTTTGGGGGATATCACAGAAAACTAAATAATACCGTTGTGGTTTGATGGGTAACTTAATCGTAATGTACGCAAATTTCTGATAAATCGATATAAATTTCGTCCCTACACACCAATATCTATTTGTCTTTAAAACTATAATGAGAGGAGGGAGAATTAAAGTGCGGTCAATGCCTTTGTAAATACATGGATTAAATGGTTAAGAAATGAGAAATAAGAATAACATTAACAGAGATATATTGAACAGAATAACGGAATACCGAAGACTTTGGCGTATCATAAAAGCCGGAAGGGACAGTGCATCGACTGCGACACGATAAAACTCGACCGAATATATCATAGGAGGTCATATCAGAAGAGGACGACCAAAACAAATCGTGATGGACACGAATAAGAATAGTTACAAGGAGTTAGAGGAATCGAGTTAGGGCAGGTAACGGCATGACGAAAATCAGCATATCAAATCAAACGTTTGACGACGAAAAGAAAACGCGAATAATAATAATACTATTCTGTTCAGTGGCGCTGCCAGAATTTTGTATAGGGTAAACGAATGAATGTTAATACATTTATTTTATTTTTTTTACAATTTTTGTTAATTTTGTATTCATAATTTATATTGCAACAAGATTTGTATTATTGGTATCTTATATTTAACTACTATCACCTCATTAACCAGCATACGATACAGTACACGATTTTATTCAATTATAATTGTACGTGATCATAACTGCAGTTGTTGAAAAAACCGCGATAGTTATTATTAAAATATATTCTAGAATGAATACTTAACAACATCAATAAAAAACAAAAATCAATTTGGGTGGGAGAGATTTGAACCCCCCCGAAATCCCCCTGGTTATGTTACTGTAGTTATATAGGCGTGTATACCGAATATTCGATATCGGACATATCACTCGGAAATGGAAAAACTGTGAAATAAAGTTTCGTGATAAAAAAAGAAAAAAATGCATTTTGAATTGAAATCCGGGCCATAATTATTATAATATCGCGGTTGCGATCGACGCACGCAAATAATACTCGTATAATATTATTATTATAACGCGATGTTGTATATTTTTGAATGTAAAACGCATTTTGCATAACCCCGTCGGAATAATAAGTGCATAGTAATTAGGTTTCTTATTAATATATTATTCTTAAATGGTAGACCAGTATATTACTAATGTTTTTTTTTTTTTTTTTTTTCTAGCAGAACGCGTTCGCTACACTCGCGGAATCTTAGTCGTTTAAATATAATTTACAGCGTTTGCGTGTCTAATGTTCATATCGGACGCGTTTTGAATGTTTTCGCAAAGATTGGTGTACTATAACGGTGTTTTTCGGGGGAGATTTTCACATATTATTCACAATGCCATTCATATTGTTCCGGAACGCCGTAGTTTTTTTTTTATATTTATATATAATATTGTACACGTTATTATATACCAAACACACACCAAAAACGAACGACGACGTCGGAATAGTATTAACAGTGTACTTACCCACATAAACTGTGTCAGAGGCGTTTATCGGACTCTCTCTCGTGGAGGGGTATATGAAATCGTTTCTTTTAATGCAATCGCAACCTTTCAACTGCGGCTACTCCGTATAAAGCGCTCCGTAACAATGAAAACGATTCGAAATCATTCAAATAATATCGTTTATTTTAAAATCGACGAGTTCCTCCTTGTCATCATCGGCCGCAACCACTCGCGAGTAGTTTCGCGCGCCGCGCGTTTCGTACACCGGCATAACAGCGGTGAGCTGGTGCCGTTCGTCGAGCGCCAGCGGGCGTTACCCGGTTTCGCCTGGACGGTCCTGTTTTGGTTTTGTCGTTGTCATTGCGTAATGTCGCTCGCAGCCCGCGGTATGACGAGATTCTAAGCAGGCGACGGCGGCCGTGTTGCGGCGGCGTACACCCGGTCCGAAACGAGGACTCGTTGGTCGACCCGAGACCCCGTCGGGAATGTCCGGGACCCGGCTAGCGCTGTAACGGTGCCCCCACCCCCCCGCGGGAACCCGGGACCCGGACCGGAGCGGACTGTCGAGCGCGGCACCCGACTCGGGCGTGCCGGAACGCCCGCCGGTCCCGAGACCGCGGAGAACGGGGCTCGCGTATCGGGCGTGCCGACACCGGGGACGTTCCCCGCCGGAAATACCGGTAGCGACAGAGACTCGATATCCGATACGCGAACACACGGCCGTATACCGGCGTACGTGACGCCGACACCCGACACGGCCGTGGCGGTCTCGCGCGGTCGCCCCGCGGCCGGGCGGCGAAACGCCGGCTGCCGCAACGGAGGCTCCCGCGTGTTATATCGTCCGTGGCGCGGTGTCGCGGCGGCGAAACGACGTGTGGCGACAAACAATCCGTGCGTTACGAGAGAAAACGGCGGACGGTAAGCGGACGGGCGATAACGTTGAAAAAATAAAACGAAATTCACGCGGATTGCGCGTGCAACGACCCCGTTCGGCGCTGTCGTCGTTACTCGTTCATTAGTCACTCATCGGACGCGTGCAGTTTTACGTATAAAGAAATCATTTATTTTTTTCTATCCGCTTTTTCCTTAGCCGCCGCCGCCGATACCGTTACGTTCGCGAAAACGTATCCATCTCGGCCGCCTACGCGGACCCGTGTATTGTTATTATATTGTAATTGTTAACGTTATCGCACCGCGGACTTAATGAAAACCGCATAAATTGCGAACGGCTCGTTCGGGCCGCGGTCGTCGGGCGACAACGTTACGCGCGCCAACACCGCAGTCGACTACTCGGACGATTATCGAACGTTTTAAAACACTTTCGGATTCCGAGCGGCGCGGTGTATCGGTCTTGCGCGCGAAGTTATTTTTTTCTGTCCGCGAACCATTTTGCTCCCGGAAATCTCGGGCCGATCGAGAAAATGACGGGTTATTTGTTACGCGTTTCGGGTCGATTCGGTGTATGCAGGCGGTTATTATTTTTTTTTTTTTACTCTCCCTTGTAGTTTGTTTAACAATTGGTAAAAACGGGAAAGTTTACGGCATTCACGATGGTTCCATTAGTTTCGGTTTTTTTGATGTAGATCGGTTAAAAACAGTTATAGATGGTTTAAATGTTTACGGAATAGCTTTTCTGGACGTGGTTAAATTTTCAAAACATTTTGGCGATTTTCGAGCTATTTGTAGGCATTTGATATTTTCGAGTATTTTTTTTTTTTTTTCAGTGCTTATTTGGTAGGTATCGTGTGGACGAAATTGTTTGGCTGAGCAAAAATACTTGAAAACCTAAAAAAAAAGGGGGAAAGCGGTTGAAATAAAATTTTATTAAAATTCTTAAAACAGAAAAGTTCTTAAGAAAGTAACTTCTCAGCTACAACAATTTGTAAAATATAACATTTTAATACTTAAAACAAGACATTTTTTTTAAAAATTAAATATAATATTATAATGCACGTTGTAAATGTACGATTCAAAGTCTAACCTTCGGTTTTTCAAAGAAGAGAATAATATTTAAAATTTCAACGATGATATCATCCACTGGAATATGTTTTTTTTGGTAAATTCGCAACAATGCAAGCCGATATGTTACGCGGTCCTGGCACATTTATTTTGTAACTAAAAATCAACGATAAGAGACAACGGTCGAATCGTCAAAACCAAATGATAACGTCAGAAGCCTTGACCCGGTTCGACCATAGCAAAGATAAATCGATTATCTATGGACCATGAATATCAAAAATATTTTAATATCTATGGATATGACCGTGTTATCATATTATTAACTACTTTATGAAAAGAAAAGAAATTCAAAATAATTGTAAAAACACATATAATTAAACGATTCGCCACCCCACAGGTACGCCACCGCGAGTAGAGGAAAATAAAGAGAGAAAGAACACGGAAGTAAATGTAATAACACATCTCACATACCCGTTAGAAACCAATCTGATACCACTTCGTGGAAGTCATATAGCGTCCTAAGTTCAAACTTAACACCTTAAAGCCGATGTGAAACCACGACGATTGCGTATTTATCCGTATACCGTTCGGGCCGATCGCGGACGTAGTTTGTAAATACGCGAGTGGATGGAGAGGGGAGCGAGAGAGAGGCGGGCGACTGCGAGTCGGGCCGGGTCCGGGTCGCGTATTAACGTTCCGTACAAGAAACGAGCCACAGACACGAACGGAGTCATTCGATTGATCTGATATTCGTTTCGGGTAATTACCGTATCGGTTATCACGCACAACTCGACGTGCGTCCCGGTGGATTACCGTGGCGGCATCCGTATTATTATAACCGTTCGGACTGTCGAGTCCGAATCCGAAAATCGTTGGCGAATTTTTCGATTTTTTTTTTTTCAACCCGTTCTGAAACCTGTCGGCACGCTAATCATATTATACTGGATCGGCGTCATCGGGCGATTCGAACCGACGTTGAAACACGGAGTATCGCGGCGGTCCGTTGTCGCTATCGTTAAAAACCGCGTTTACGACATTGCGAATTTGCGCGTTGACCGCGGGATAAGCAATCGACCGGTACCTCGGATCGTACACCTCGCGCGAAACGACTATGCCGCCAACGTGTCGACGGGGCGTGCGGCTACTGCGCGCGCTGCTCGCCCGCGTCGCCACGCCGTCGGAACCCGTAACGGATCCGCTCGGACGTGTAGCGTCGCACACGTTGAAACCCCGTCCGGGCGATACGGCTGACAACAGTACCGCGCGAAAGTCGGACGCCCCGTTGACGCGTCGTCGCCACAACAGCCCCGTCCGATCGGTTCCGGTTCGGGCGGCTCGCGCGTCCGAGCGGTGAACGCTGTCGGTACGCGTCCCCGGGGGTCGGTCCGGGGACGGTGCTGTGGCGGAGTAGGGCCGCCGGAATATTGTTATTATTGTTGTTGTTGCGTACGCGCGTTTACGGTCTCGGTCTCGGTCTCCGATATTATCTTTTTATCAATCGGTCGGTCGCCGTGCGCGCGGCGGTAGCCCGCGCGCGCAACGTACGCAACGGCGGTAACGTAATACGCGCGCGCGCGACTTTTGCGTTGTCGCGCTGACCGGACAACGCGCGGCCCAGGTCCGAAATCGCGTTTCGTAAACGTAACGCTCGCGCGCATATCTGTTCCCGTTGCCGTCCGGCCCGCGCGCGCTTGGTGCGGGCTCTAGGTCCGCGGGCGTAAAAACGGTACGGACCGACCGGCGGACGGAATCTCGGGGGCGACTCGGACACGGCAGGCCGTACAATTTTATGCCGAACGAACCCGAGAAGAGCTGATAAATTCATATTTTTGGCCGCGTCCAGAACGCGCGTCGACACACGGCCACCGTCATCCTAGGAAAACTACAAGTGTCCGCGCTGCACTGCGATCACGTCCGGGACATCACACACACACACACACACACACCCATTAGTAAAACTAATAGTTTTGAACCGATTTCGGTCCGTTGCAGAGCCGTTTAACCTCATCATTTAGATTATTATAATTTCGTTGTCGCGAAAAACGTTCTCGATATTGAAATATTACGTTATAATTTGACCAGACGGCAAAAAAAAAAAACCGGTTTATATAGCCAATAAAATAAACGGTTCTTATCACGAACTCGTAACCGGTTGTTATCAGTACTTGTCTACCCGGAATAAACGACACGGTCAGCTTACTTACTAGAGACGGCTAACTGTTTTGAAATATACACCTACATCTTAACGATTTAACGCGGACATGATAATATTACATTCGATTTCGACGTTTCTCCGAGTCGCAAAAGTAGCGGCGTTGATTCATATAGTACGGCCAACAGATGTCAATGCTAAAAATCACTGTTGTTGGCCGTTCGCGTTCTCTAGTGGGGCTACCGTGTCGTTTATTCCAAGTGGGCAGGCACTGACAAGAACCGTTACGGATTGACGCGGGTAAAATACGCAACACCAGATTTCCGAGCAAGCGCGGTAGATAGCGAAATGCTTTTATGCGACGCGATCCATTCGATAACTATAATTTCGCAGTGCCGATGTATTATTACGGGACCGACGGTTGACCGAACGGCGTTTACGCGACCCGGCGTTGCGTTATACTGTAAAACGACGGGACTCCGCCGCTGCTCGCGGGCGTTTCGTCGTTCATTCGGGCGTGCGTTTTTGATTTTTTTCGACGGCCGTAACCGTCACCGCGAGCGGTGTTACAACGTTCGGCCGGCGACCCGTACGGAAAGCGGCCGCGATCGGCGCGTACGTTCGCGCCGTAATAACGACGCGCTCACACACGGAGCCCTGTTTGGTCGTTTAATAAACAGTATGCGATGTTGTTAATTGTCATCGTTATTTCGACGGCGGCGGCGGCGGCGGCGGCGGCGCTGTCGTCGAAACTCGGTCCGTTGGTCGGCCGTAACGCAGCGCGAGTGCGTACGGGTCGGTAACGAACCGTGACATATTTTTTTACGTAATTTTTTTTTTTTTGTCTCCGGCCGATTTTCAAAGATTTTTTCTCATCATTTCGGGTGGCGACGTCAGACGTCGTATTATCGTAACACCGTGTACGCGTACGCGTCGTACGGGGCGTGCGTATCGCGCCGCGCGTGAATTCAGTCGCCCGCCGTGAACCTACACACACACACACACACACACACACAGGCTGCACAGTATCGGTTCCCCTCATAACGATTTGTATCTACTCCTGGACGGATGACTATGCCGAATCCTAACGTGATTCCACTCCACTCGGGTGGGGGGGGGGCGATTGCTAGATGTGCCGCAGGTATAAATATGGAATAAAATACTGTTATACCGTATACGGTATACGGAAATATGTACTGGCAAAACGTAACGCCCCGGAGCGGATATACGTGCCGGGAACCGCGGTAGAATTTAAATTTTTATACATTTCCGGAGACAGCGATACGTTTCGCGTTTTCAAGGAAACCGAATAATATAACTGTCGCCGATAGATTCGGCAACCGATGTAACGATTAATATAACGATTAGAGTGTGAAATATTTCACTCGACACTTCACGTTTGAAATAATGTGTCGACGACATATCTGAAAATTGCATTTTTACTAAATTGTCGTCGTTTCTGCGCGTGCGTAGTATGTTTTATAACCGAATTGGATGTATTTTAAACATAAAATATGAACGTTAACACAAACTATCACCGATTTGTTAAGATTATTGGTTGAATGTAGATTTTTTTTTTTGTGTTTGCAATTTTTAAAAGCTACCGGCAGTCCAGAACCGTTCAGCGCGTTTAAGTAGAGTTCTGCTGTTGATGTACTATTCGAAAATCAATTTTAAGAATTTTTTTTTCTTTGATTTTTCATTGAAATAAAATATTTCATGAAACTCGCATAAAATATTTCAATAATATATAGACCTCGTGCAATTGCAGAACCCTAATAATAATTCTTAAATCGATTTTGTTCGCACCTTAAGGATATAGTGTTTATTATAGCTCGAATCAACTCCGTCTTTTTATATGTACCTCGCGAAAATGAAAAAAACGTAAATAACTTCTCGCAGGAGAAATACACACGTATGTATAATAGAATTTCGACGTATAATATGCTGGCGATTCGTTTTTGAACCTCGTGCATATATTTTTATTTTTTTTTTTTTTAGTGTTATTTCGAGTATTACGATTTCGTTTATTACGCGTATAGGGATACCCACATTGTCGGTAAATTCGCGACTAGGAAAATTAGTAATAAAAAACAAATTTAAAGACGACGAAAAAAAAAAACCGCAATAAAACTGTACAAATATGATTGTGTATACGAGAATGATATCCGTTAATATCCTCAATTTAATTTAATTTAGAATAAAACACGTACATAAATTATAAATGCGCGAGAGTGTGTAGTCGCATTATAACAGAACCATTAAATTATTACGATCACGTAAAAAAAAAAAAACGACTAAAATACAGTGACCTTGAGTAAGGTATAATGTATATTATTATATGCGCGGTTGTTACAATAATATATTATAAAACACTATACAACGTCCGTTGGCACATCGTCGTCGCCGTCGTCGGTCGAAAGCCCTAAAATTACACAATTGCATATTGTGTGTACACATAAAAAAAAAACCAGAAAAAACTTAAAAATCCGTACGCGTGTACTCCGCGATGAGGGCGAGCTGTCGTACTGATGGGCGGGCGGAGATTTTTGAAAGGTAAACGGGGCCGTTTTCGTGCGCACTACGAAATTTCAAATGTGCACTACGAAAAATAAACGTGTGCATCTGTCACGTCTTGAGGCGATCGCAATCGTTCGTAATCGAATTCAAATACATACGTGTGCGCCCGAGAAAGTCCGTAGCCACTATGATGCGGGACAAGTGCGACAACAGTCCAAATTGCCGGCATCGGCGATGAACCGTTGCGATCAAAAGCGATTCTGAACGGTACACCGGCAAGAGGTTATAGCCGTGATTTGTTCGTCTTTCTATAGCTCGTAACCAAGATAATATACGACCGAGAAATCAACAGAAAAATATCCCCTTTGCAGTCGGCCAATAAAACCGGCGTATCGTCATTAATAATTACTGTTTTGTCGGTTTCGCCCTTCATCACACTCGTGCGTCTAAAAACGCCGATCGTTGTTAATTTAAAAATAACTTACTCGCATTATCACTTATTTCGTTTATTCACCATTATAGTAATATATCGGTACCTCCCCCCCCGTCCCTTCCACACGAACATCTAAAATACATTATATACGGTGTTAAGTACACACGACGAGTATATTGTAGTTTTAACTGTTAAAACGGTTTTTGTTTTTCCTATTCGTTTTCTGCACGCACTGCACACTTGACACCGACACCACACATGTGTTGCAGCAGTCGCGCGTTACATAATAATTATAATAATATGTGTTTCGTCTCGTGAGCGGGGGGGGGGACGGTAAAACGACGACGACAAGATGTTTCGCTAACATTTTATACGTAAAACACACAAACATTTCCCGTGTATTATGTTCCACGAGAAAAATACGACGATAGTTATAATCTTTGGTTATCCGACAACCTGTTTTTTTTTTCCGGGAAGAAAAAACGTTCCGAAACTTTCCCGGCCGCGTGTCGATGCGGAATCTCCACTCGCCCCATACGAAACGTATCCGGAGTCTCTACAATAGTTTTGCCAGGGGAAAAAAAATGTTAAAAAAAATCCTACATTAAATTCGAAGATACGCCGGTTTTTGAAGTACCTACTGAAATGTCGAACCTGGGCGGTGGCGATCAGAGAATAGAGGCGATTAGTTAACGTAATATTATGCGATAACAATTCTTATCGTGTAAACATGTAAATACTGCGTGTAAAGTAACTTAAAACATTCTGGTATTCGATACATTTTAAGTACTCGGGTATTTATTCTATCGTGAAAAATCTCAATCGGGTATTAGTAGGTACCTACGCCGTGGCGTTACTGTCGCAAACTAGACAAAATTTTCTCTAAGCAAACATGGTTTTTTGTCAAATTTGGACGAATATTTGCGGTAGAAAAATATAATCTTAACAGTTTTAAAATAATGAAATCGTTACACCGCAATTTCTAACAAATCGTATTTTTCGTCTTTTTCGAGTTTTTCCAATTTTCACTAAAACTATTTTAGATTTTAAAAAGAATTGCCATCACCGTAAGCGGTTGGATATTCGAAGGAACATATTCAATCTCTTGTCATTTTTTGACTGGAGCAGGATTTCTGGTGTGTTTTTATCATATGGGTTTTGGTCGGCTAGAACTCGTATTCCTCCCATTGTGCGCCGAAGGTACTAATCGTCTTGTGTAACTCGCCGAAGCCGGATTTTCGAATTTCGGACAATTTTTAGTCGGTTTTTTTTTTCTTTTCATTATTTCTGGTTTCCCCGGTTGCTCCGAGACGAGACGAGACTAGGCCGAACATTCGTTTGACGGGAGAGTCTCTCTCTCTGTCTCTGTCACTCTCTTTCCCTCCCTCTTTCTCCCGTAAACCCATTTTCCGAACGCATAGGTATCGCGGCCGGCAGATGGTCCGCACATGACGCGGCGAACGCCGCCAAGCGCCTCCGCCAGACCGTCGTAATTATTACCGCCGCCGCCGCGCCGTTCCGAACGAGGTCCCGCAACGATTTTATTATTATTATAATAATTACGGTTGTCGTCGTAACGGGGCCGCGACCATACGTTCGTCTCGGCGGCAGCTTAGCGGGTTCGCTCCCCTTCTCCCCCCTACCGCCACCTTACGCACAATAATCGAAAACCGTCGAGCTGAATTTTTTTTTTTTTTTTTATTGTACTGATATAGTGATAATTTGGTTAACATTATTTTTATTAGGATAGGGATAATTGGTACACACTTCTTTTTGTCACCCGCGACGGTATTGGTATAAAACAAATGTTATTGGGACAGAACTCAGATGCGGCCGAAACGCCATCCCGGGCCTGACCCCCAACCCCTCTCGCTTTGAATCGCACTCAATTAACGTTACGGCGTAGGTTCGTTCGATAATAATTACGGATCTCCGTACAATTTCGATTTCTCCGTGATTTCCAGTGTAAGTTAATGGCTGTATTTTTAGGCGTGCAGACCGCCGCAGAGGGAAAAGTTTTTGTATTACAGCCCCTCCCCGCATCGGCCCGAAAATACAAAAACTTATACGACTATTAAAACGTTTATTTAGCCGAAATACAAACGAAACAAACTTGATTTATTGAACGGAAAAAAGGGCTTTTTTGATTCCGGTTTTTATTTTCCCGTAGACGGGTTTGGGTTAAGAAAGTTCCGAGGTTAATTCATAAATCATGATAACTATTAACTAACCACTCTCACTGAGATTTTTTCGGGCACGACACCGCCTACCTGAAATACCGGGGGTTGCAGCTGCCGTCCCAAAATCCTCCCATATAGCGTGACCATTGATAGGCAGCGATGGGATATTCGGCGATCGGAATTTGGATTATCGTGCACATCGATTTAACAAACGCTGTGATATGATTTTATCGTGATATTTTTTTTTTTTTTTTTTTTGCTTGTTCCATTAGACATTCTCAATTTTTCTTGCAACATATTATCGCTATTCGATATTTTTCCCCCGTGTCAGTTTTTTCAAGGACAAACTTCGCACGACGGTGTGCTACTGTTGTAGGAGAGAAGTTGGGAAGATATAAGTAACGGGTGATCATTGTTAACGAAAAAACGATTCTGAGCCGAGTTTGGTTACACATGTTTTGAAAGGCCGTAATTTTTACAATATATATATCGTAAATTATCAGTTTTTCCTACACTTTTTCCAGGTTTTCCGTATTTATTATGGAATATTCTGGCAAAATTGAAAAACAACCTGCAGCTTAAAGTGACCACCTCGATTAAATTCCCTCTCGGAAAACGCGCTACGCTTTGAAATCGGGGCAAGAACCGATGCGCGTTCCTCGCTCCGCTCAGAATCTAAAAACAATAATACTCATATCCGCTCGCGGCCGACTCGTCTTGAGCGAACGCCTCCTCTCCCCCCTCGGATTTCGGCCCCGGAAAGCCGATTCGGTTCGTGTCCAGCAATCCCGTTATCGAATCCTGTCGGGTATTTGTGTCGCACGTGTTTATTTTTATTCACCATCAGATATAGGTAATAATAACGATGTCGCACACCGACGACGTACGCCGCAGCGTTAGACCATATTTTTTTTTTTAAATCATTATACGCGTATAAATCGTGCGTGTTCGTCGAAGGACGGTGTGGCGTACCCGAAAACGTCGTCGTCGCCGTCGTCGTCTGCGGCGGCGGCGGCGGTTGCGGTGCAATCGGATACGCGAGGCCTTGGATATCAGAAACAATAATAAAACGCCATTTACAATAAAAATAATTCGCCCGTATAATAATTCGATTCGTTTTTAACCGGCCGCTGCGCAGACGAACGGAAAACCCGCAGACGAAAACTACGCACACGTGCAGCGGCTCCGGTAAAAATGCACGGTCGTAAAACAGTATGGTCTCGTCCATTTCGGACGGGGTACCCACGGAACGAACGCCCGGAGACAATAACGATAACAATATACTCGTCGTTATCACTTTATCAGTATTGTTTTCACGAACCGCGCGCGTGTATTATACAATGGCGTATTATGATACGGGAATCTGCTGCATCCGACAATAATTTCCTACACATTATTTCAAAACGCTACGTCTAATGTTCGTATACAATGTGCGGCCGCCGTGGCAACCGATCTCCGTATAAAAAAAAAAAAAAACAATAATTACAAAAAGTGCCGAGTATTGGGTTCGCGGGCGTGGCGGATAGTGTTCGTTTTCGGTATACGTTGAATTTTCAGAAAGAAGAAAATATCTACCCATTCTGAGCGGAGCTCGGTTAAAACGCTAAAAATATGTATATAAAATGTTGACCGTTTCTCCCGTTCCCCCACTGAATTTTCCGGTTAAAAAAAGAAACCGAATATCTGCTGACGATGGTTTTTGTTCTACTGTCCAATACTAACGAGATACTAACGACTGGACCACGAAAAATGTCAAATTTTAATATTGAGGGGACCGGGAAAATTTTTGTATATAGGAAAAATCGAAACGGATAAAAATCTAATACCAAATATTGTATACGGTTCAAACCGATCGACATCATAACCGCGAGACACTGTCGCTGTCTCGGAAAGTATAGTGGCTTTTTCGGAATTTGTATTTTACAAATAATTAACCTCGAGCCGGTCTTCTTCAATAATCTGTTGCTCCGGCGTAAATGTGGGTGAATCCTTGTTTTGATTTTCGAATTTTCAAAATACCTTTTTTATTGTCTTTTTAATTTACTTTCTCGCGATATCACCGCCAAAACTATTGAGCTTTGAAGGAATTTTAATTTTCGGGAGTTTTTTTTTCCTGTTCATTCGGTTATAAATACACGTAGACACTTGAAACTTTGTCATAATATTTTATATTGGACTTAAATGGACGTGGTAAAATTTCCAAAATCACCGGACGACTTTTATTCTTTTTTTCTTTTTAATAAGCGTATCGAAATCGAATTCGAACGAAAATCGCAAAAAAAAAAAAAAAATAATAATAAAAAAAATACGGCCTTCAAATCATACATTACCGAACTGCGTTCGGAATCGTGTTTCGTCAAGCGACGGTTCACCGGTGCTTACAGATACGAACGAAATAACCCTTGTGTATCCCGCCATCCCAACTTCCCGCCTACAACAGTGGCCGCACCCGTCCCCGGCATCAGCTCTGTTTGGGTTGTTTTTTTTTTTTTTATCTGTTTGTTTTCCCGCCGTCGCGGCCCGTGTGAGCAGGTAGGTATGCAGTACGCGAGTGTGGCCGCGGACACGCTCAATTGATTCGCGCCGCTGCCGTCAACGCGCGCATTATTTTATCGGATTGAGGTCGTACGCTGGCGTGGCGCAGGGTACCCGTGTCTGTGGCATACACTGTCGTAGCGCAATAACAATACGCGTGCGGACATACATGTACGAGGGGAGGGGGGATGGGGGCACGATGGGAACGCGACGACGACGACGGGCTCGGTGCTTCTCGTCCCCCTCCCCGCCCGTTAGGACGCGGCGAGACGGGGGAAGAAAAATAAAAAAAAAAACACGAAACGAGACGCGATTTATAATCGGAGGAGAAAAAAAAAAAAAAAAAATTACGAAAAACCTACGCCGCCGTCTCCTGTACACCGCGACGGTGTCATTGAGCAACACGCTCGTATTCACGTACGGTAAAACCGTGCCGTGATGCGGCGCGCGCGTGTGCCGTACGGTTTAGAATGGTTATATTGAATTGTAAATAATAATATTATTGCCGTTGCTGTCGGACCGTCTTAAACGAGAATATCTCGTAATGTGTAGAGAAAACCGTAGGAAAAAAAAAAAATAAATAAATAACCCCGACGGCTGTTTATCGAACGCGATAGAGCGTACCGAAAAAAAAAAATTATTGAATCGTATTATAAACGGTCTGAGGAAAAAAAAAACCCCGGCCGTCACGATAATCGCGGTTTATGTCAATGAGAATATTATTCTAACGATAACATAATATACAAGGTGACGGTTTTTTTTTTGTTTCCTTTTGTCGTATCACGATCCGACGTTTTTCTTCGAGTGTATAATACAACACCGGCGGTGTCGACCGTACCGCGGAATTTCGTGCTCGAGTCGAATTTTTTTTTTTTTTGTCGGAGATCGGAGACGGTCTTCCAAATGTTCTCGAATTTCGTAAAATGTCAACATTTCCCCCGTCCCGTTTCGATTACACGAGTTTTCCGGCACTGCGGTCTTCTATCCGATTCTCCATTTAAGGTTAAGTGGTACGGCCTGTTATCACGTTATTATTGTTTTTTGGCGACTAAAAGTGTCGATACTTACGGCTGTTCGATTTTACGAACGAGAGTGAATTGGAGCTAGTGAACGTCGGTGCGATTTTGCAATTCGATCGAATTATTTACGAGAATCAAACGTTCGGGAACTGTACGGGTTTTTGTTCGTTTCCAACGCGTATTTATTTATTTTCTATAAATTCACGGGACGTGCCTTTTTGGTATTTGTATAAACCGGAAACCATAACAGCTACTCAAAGGCGCACGGAGTAATATTAGGAGTAACGCAAATGACAATGACGAAAATTAAATATGATAAATGTAAAATTCTTGCCGGGCCTCATTAGCACATTTCGTCGTTCGCGATTTTTTAATATATAAATAGTCAGTAGCAGCACCCATAGTGTGACACGGAAAGTAGAAATTATAATGATGAATAAAAAAAAAAAATAATAAACTAACGAGAAAAAAATATGCTTCGACCGACGCAAAAAGTAAACTTGTTTATCAATGCGTACATCTGTGCATTTTTAAAATCGAATCGCAGGAAGTACGTCGAATTTTGGCGAGTACAATCAACTTGATGCTATTTTCGAATGTTAATCATCCACATTTCCTACGCACACGGCTTACGCCCTGAATGAATATCAACTTTTGATTTTCGAATCGAATGCCGTTGTCACGTCCGAGACCCCGAGGGGAATAGATTTCATATATTTTTTTTATTTTTGTGAAACGTTGTTAGGTTACGCAATTAGTCTCGACAATTATTACGGAAGATCAGAAAAACACGCAACATAATAAATATATAAGAGCCAAACGCCTAAATAAGCAGTCTGGCATTTAAAATAAAGGAAATTGTGGCCCGGGATTGTTTTTGATTTTCGTAATTTGTGACTGATTTTTACTTATTTTAAAATACCTTGATTTGCTTTTTACAACTTTACAAACTATCTGACGTTGGAGTTAACACCTATGTCTGTGTGGGAGATTACCTAATTTTGTTGGAATTTACCATCCCCTCCCTCTTGTTTCGTAACGAGAAATATGCTCGTAGTACCGTATACCGGAGCCATTTGATAATTTACCAGCTCGTGCGACCTTTTCCGACGGGTGCCGTTTGGGTTGCACCGGAATCTTCGGTTTATTTACGATTGATATCCGTCTTCTACCGTTGGAAATTTCCGGGCACGCCGCCCGATCGTATTAACCCGCCGGCGGTAAATCCGACGCGTGATACGATTATACACGCATAATATAATGCCGTTTATTAAAATCGAAAGTCGATAAAACGACGTGTTTACGCCGGTGTGCCTGTACGGGACGAGCGTATAACGACGTCGAAACTATTGCAAACGTCGGACCGTTAAACGATATTCGACGGAATCGCAACTGAAAAAATCGATTTAACTCGAAATCGTCGTGGATAATCGTAGGGTCGTGATAAAAAAAAAAAAACAAAAAATAAAATAAATCACCCAGCATTATTGTAATAACGTCCGTCGGTCGCGCGTTTGTATACATGAAGGTTGGGTACTCGTATTATAGTAATCGTATTACAATATAGCGACTGCGCACATCACGAGTCGGCGGCGGAGTTTGTGTACGTTCGTTCGCGTGGGTCGGTTTAAAAAAAAAATAAACGAAAAAAATATTTTTTTTTTTTTTTACCGTCTCCCTCTCACGCCGTCCAACACACACGCACTCATTCTCTCTCTCTCTCTCTCTCCCACTCCCCCCTAGTTTTCCCTCTCGCGCCGTCGACGATTTCAAAACATCGTTTTGCTCGCACGATCAAAATAATAATAATAATAGTACAAGCCAAGGCGCGCGGCACAACGCTGTAACGTTTAATATTAAATTATCGTATTTATAGTATGATCGATCGATTCGAACGATCGGACGTCTGCGACCGGGAGAAAACGTCGACATTCAACGAGGACAAAGTCGTATTATCACCGTGTACATTATAATCGGCTCGAACAGAGAACCCGACGGTTTTTTCCCGCGAAACGTCTCGCGACGAACTCCCGTCGTCCGATAATAATGATAATACTTCGTAAACGTATTAAATAATACTTTGGAAAAGACGAGCCGACCACCGACCTAACGTCAGCCTCGACTCCGGGTAGAAGAAAAATATCGTCAAAACTGTACAGCGTGTTTTACAGTGACCGCGAACCGTCGACTTTCAAATCGATTTCTACACCGTAATGAAAAATTATTTTTCGCCAGTTTTTTTTCTTATCACCGAAATTGCCTGTACAGTTTTGTCTAATTTTACCGATTTGGCGATACGATGTACGTCAGCGCGGCGATCAAACCCCGAAATGACGTTCACCGAAAAACATCTAAATAGGAAAACGTATACGCGCTAAAAACGTTTCATCGACACGGAATTCAGAACTTAGGGCGTATGAGTTATTTAACGAGCAAGTGTCGGATATGCCCTAAAACCCTTTAAACATGCAGACACGCGCTATAAATACCGAAAAATTATATACAAAAAATAATAACAGTAATAATGATAACGGTGATAAATATCTTGTTGAAAACGAAAAATGCCTTGAAAACGATGGTTTGTGGAATTATTGAGTCGTAAAACGTATTTTGGAGTGAGCGCTAATACGAATTGCGCGTAAACGTCTGCCGTCCGCCGCATAATGGTGATGGTCGTCGAAAGTCTAAAAAAAAAAAAAAAAAAAAAAATAAACCCGCGTAAACGTAACGAAATTTAAACTCCGATAAGGACCAATAAAAACATCGTGTCGAGGTCCTGAAGGACCGACGAGCAAAAGAAAAAAAAAAGGCGGTCTTTCAAAAAGACCCTCGCCTGTCCAATAATTCTCCGGGCCCCGGCACAGGCCACTGCTAGGTCTGTTGCCGTGGCGTTTGCCCGCCCGATATTTACGCCACTACTGTATTGCGCTCTGCAATACGTCCCGTCCTCTATACACTACACTTACGCGAAACGCGATTTTAGATCGATTTCGCGAGTCCGGCCGTCGTAACGGCGCGCGCCGGTTTTAATTTATCATAACGCCAGTCGGCCGGAGGTCGCGACCCGCGCGCGTGTCCGATCGATTTCGTGCCGGAGGCCGCGGCTCGCATATGCTCGCGTACGTGGTTTTTTTTTTTTATTGTTTTTGACAATAATCATGTATGTTCCGGTTCTAATATCGCGTTGCGACGTCGGATCCGACGTCCCGAGTATCCGAGCAACGGACGGCCGCGATGCGCGAGAAAATATCGCGCGACAAACTCCCGTTTCGATTGATACCATTTATTTTGTTGACGTTTCCGGGCAGGGCGCACGCGGTTTTCGCTTTTCGGGTGTCGCGTCGTTTTTGTCAGCGGCGCAGCCGG
Organism: Cinara cedri; assembly: GCA_902439185.1. Classification (NCBI taxonomy): domain Eukaryota; kingdom Metazoa; phylum Arthropoda; class Insecta; order Hemiptera; family Aphididae; genus Cinara; species Cinara cedri. The sequence goes on from CABPRJ010000018.1 coordinate 492,437, forward strand.
CCGGGGAACCGGTAGTGGTCGGCGAAAGACCGCGCCTGCCCTCGCCGATCGTCCGTGCCGTTTTCGCCGCGTGACCGGTACGACGGGACAGTGTGTAAATCGCGTAAGCGGCGAACACGGCGTGACGCGTTTCCGAATCGAATACATGCGATTCGGATCTCGATCGCGGCCTATTTTTAATGGCGTCAAATACGAACGGTGTGCGCCGCGCGTCGGTCCTTCCGTTCGAAACGGAATCGTCGGAGCGGCGCCCCGGTCACGCGTTTATGCCGACGATCAAAACTCCTTAATGTCACCGACAGTATTTCGATCGGTTTTGCGCTTGCCGTGCGCGCCGGTCGCGACCGACGTTTAGCGTAGCGTAGCGCGGTCCGGAATTATCGCAGACGCCGGTTGTGGCGGGCGAGCAAACGTTGTTTCCGTCGCGGAACGCGCGATAACAATTGCGCACGGGTTACGCGACGGATTTTCAATCGTCTCGAAAACCGGTGTCGGGCGGCGGCGGTCCACGCGCATTATTAAATGAGAAGAAAAAAAAAAAAAAAAAAAAAAAAACAAAATACAAATACCGCGTCCTTTATCGAAAAGACGGACGAAAACGAGGCGATAGTTTTGGGCGTCGCCGTTCCTCTCCGAAATCGAAACGCCGTTTCGCTTCACTGTCCGTTTCACTCTGAAAACAAAATTGAGTACTTTCGATTTTTGTTCAATGCTAATCTCTTTCGCTAATAACGCGTACGATAATATTAATACGGCCCGGGATATGGGTTTGAATGACCGATTTTTAGGAAGTTTTACCCACACGAGAAATAAACACGATCGAAATGTGATTTTGCCGCGTGACGCGTGTTCTGAGCGCGGGGGAGAAAAAACGAACATTTTTAATTAAAACCGATTCAACTTCGTTCGATGAGAGAACGAGCTATGGAGCGGGAGCGTATTTAAGGGGCTTTCGAGTGTTGTGTGAATAATCAAATTGTATCGCGACGGAAATATCGAAATTCACTTTTTAATGTTGTTACAAGTATTCCCGTGTCATTATCACGGTCATTTATGATTGTACAGTTGCGAGTTCTCGTTTTTCTATGGCGAAAATCCGATTTTTAAAATCGACAAATCCCGAGACGAATTTCCTCGCGCAAAACTTTTTTACTTTTTCTACAGTAAAATTATTGACGGGGCCGCAGTCGAAATAGCCGACGCGGCGTACCGTAATCGCGTTGCTCAGAAAGTATATGAATTGCGGCGTTCGGGTTGAACTTGGGGTTTGTACGACGGACGTTAAAGAGAGAGAATACCGTCCCGGGGCCGCGCTTAATTTTTTCCGAAGGACCGTCATAAAAAGCTAAAAGCCACGGAACTCAACGGAAACTAGAAATGTTATAATTTTTTTTTTTTCATATTTTTATCAGTGGCGTCCGAAACGCGCAGATTCCCAAAGGAACGTCTCGATACAGGCGTCCCACGAGGCGACGGTAACGACGACAGTTTTCGCGATCCGGCGTCGGCGGTTTGACCGTGACGGTGCAGACGAGGGCCGCGGGAGACCTACCGAATCTCTCATTGTCGTCGCCGTTGTGCGCGGCCCGGCATCACGTTTCCGCCGCGAGACCCGCGGGATTCCGGTCGCGGCGGTCTTCGCGGACCTCGGTGCCGGCCGGCGTTCCGCGGCGGCGTGCCCGTCGTGTTGCACGACGAACGGCGGACGGGGGGAAAAACGGAGCGGGGAATGGGGCGCCGATCGCGTTCGGGTGTTATTGAACGGACGAACGCGTACGCGCGGGGCGGCGCGACGTTCGCGAGCCGGCGCGCGTACGAAAGGCAAACGGTACTGTCGCGCCCTGCGGCACGCGGCGCGGCCGAGAACGCGCGCGTAACGGGTTCGCGCGGCCGGGGCGCGTGGTTTGGGGCCGTCGGTCCGCGCGGAAAACGTACGCGCGCGCGCACAATGGGCGCGTATTTATTGTGTTTTTCACCGTGCGTGTTTGCGCGAGACTATCGTTTTTAACGCGCGCGCGAAAGTGGCCGGGGGGGGGGGGGGAAACAATTAATTATCCGCGCACAATGCGCGCAGGAAGTGTGGACGCGCGCACGCGCAACGATAACGTCCAGTTATTAATTTTTAATTATACGGTTTGTGTTTTTTTTTTTTCTCGGTTATTCCGGCGTTTTTTTGTTTGCGTACGCCCGAAAATTATTTAATTATACGTTCTCGAACGAGCGGCCCGTGAACGCGCGGCGTTTTTCTTCGTCTCTTTTCTGGGGGTTTTTCCGCCCGGTGCCCGGCCGCGCGACGTGCCGCGGTGGGGGTGGGGGGGGTGAGGCGACCCGCGCTCGCGTCGCGCGCAACACACGACGTCGTTTACGCAACCGGCGGCGGGCGGGACATACCGTCTCGCGGAACACCCTGTATAATAAGTGTGCCATTACGCGTAAACGCTCGCGCGTCGCGAACACCGCCGCCCGGAATCAATTCTCGCCGAAAACCGAAATTAACGGACTCGAGCGTTAACGGCCGACGTTTAATAGACAGCGGACGTAATTAAAACGCATTCGCAAATAACAACCTAACCAATTGTGTTTGTTGTACGGCGAAGGAAAAAATATATTTATAATTATTGCGGATTTTTTTTTTTTTTTTTTATCGCGATTGTTCGCGGAAAACGCGCTGTAAAAAGTGTCTCGCCGTCCGCACGGGTCACCGGGCGAATACAATTAGCAGAAAACTCGCGGGTCGTTCACGCGCGCGGCCGACACAGCGGACCGGCGCGGCGGCGAAAAATCCGGATTTTCGGATTCTTCGACACTTTGATTTTGGACTGTTACCCGCGCAGTCAGTTTGTGTATCATCAGTGTTCATCAGTGTATTTTGTGAAATACTCTTAAAAAAAATATGCACTAGAAGTATTTCGATTGCGTTTTTATGTTTGATTTTCGTCAACTGTGTTCACATCTCGTAGCATAACCGAGAAAAATCATTATTATTTTTGTTTTTTGATTTTAACTGCTCTCGAATGGGACGGCATTAACTCAATACACATAATAGCTTCTGTTACTCGGTAATTGAGTTTTTGTAATACACACGGTGTAACTGTACTATTCGACATTTTTACATATTGTATCGGCAGTGTAAAAATGTCAAATGTTACATGTTACATGTTGTATACATACCTATACCGAAAGTGTCGATAAATCACACTGAAACGATTCTGAACCAGCTCGGTTAGCCGGTTGTCGCCGCGACAACTTACTATAATATTAATGCTGTAGAAGACTGGTTTTTTTTATTCGAACCTTCTCCCCTCCGCCTGCCCGTTATTGTTTCAAACGGACTAATAGGAAGAAATTTATATGGAACACCACCGCGATGCCGTGCGGAAAATCCGCGTCTTTCAAAGTGATAAAACGGAACGTTTTTGCATTATGCGAACAAGTGCGGTAAGTTTTCCCATTTGAAACTCAATTTATACAGAATGTCTCGCGACGATAAATATGATCGTTGCGACATCTCGGGAAGTGTTATCGATTTGTAAAGCCATGAAATGTTACGTTTCCGTTATTTGTTGTCACTATTATTTTTCGAGGGCAACGGGGTGGGAGGGGGGTGGGGGTCGGCGAACCCGTTACCGGTTGATTGTGGAAACGGCGACCCGGAGTCGGAAATCATACGAATAAACGGGGGTGTCGGTTTTTAATTATTTCACACAAGTCCCGAACGCCGCGCGCTAACGGTTTTCGGTCGTTACCGTTATCTCTCGCCGTCCGAAGTCGGAGGTGTAAGAGTCAATGTAAACTCTCCGAGGTATCGCAACGGCCGCGCGGTTCGGCACACGGTCCCGATCAAATCGGAGCGCGGCGAAACGAGATCGACAAACGGTCGAAAAACACCGGCGTCGAAACGTCCGCTTCCGGGCGGAAAACGTGCTCTCCGGCGGGCACGCGCGGCCGCACAGATATTCCGCGAGAAGTCGGGCCCTTCAACGGCCGCGGACACGGTTCCACCCCACCCCCCTCCCCCCGACAAACGCCCGAGACGGAAATCCGAGATTTTTTTTTTTTTCGTTTCGGCGGTTTTCTCCCCGGCGCGCCAGCCGGTATCGGTTGTTTTTTTTTTTTTTTTCAGTTCTGTTCCGTCGGTCCTAACGACGCGCGCGTGTATTTATTATCTCCGCTCACGGCGAGAGAAAATCCGCGCCAACAACAACAGCGACGGTAGTAAAACGGTCCGTCCGCGCAGCGGCAGATGAATATCATTATCGTTATTATCATTATTATCATTATTATTATTATTGTTATTATTATTATTATTATCATCATTGCGGCGTGCGCGCGCGCGTGCGATTTCGAAAAGAATTTGCACCGGTCGCGACGCCGCGCGGGCCAGCTGCCGGGCGCTGTCGGGGCGTGTTTCCCCCCACTTCCCCTCCCTCCCTCCCACCCCACCGATCGTCGTTCTATCCGCGCGTGTGTGTATATGACGTTCGGCAATGATTCGTCGGTGGCCGGCGATAAAATTTGTGAGAAAAAAAAAAAGTCCTTCGCACGCCCGTACAGCTGATCCGACCGCCGCCGCCGCCAATTTCCCGTTCGCGGGCGTAAAAAACAAAATAAATATTTAAAAAAAAAAAAAACCGAACAAACCACCTGTCGCCGCGCGGACGTCTCGGCCGAACGTGGTAATAACACGAGTACGCCGCGTCACATCATTGCGCGGGGCGATTTTTTTTTTTTTTTTTTTTTATTTAATTTTTTTTATCGTACCGCGAACCGGCAATTATCCCGGAGTGTTTGAAGCGAATTCGATTTCTGGTCTATTCTAATCGTCACGGAATCGCATAGGCTTTAATTCAAAACCTATTCTACACTTGTGTACGAGTGTGTACACCGCGCGCCGTACTGCCATGTACTTCGTGTACGAACGTCCGCTCGGTATCATTTCAGTCGTTTCAAACGTCCACGGAATCCGCCGCGGCGCCGAAATCGAAACGATCCCGTCGGATTCACGGGACATTTCCGTGGGTTCTGGCGCGGGGAACAATCGACGAGACCATCACCAGTCGCGACGTTTCGCGACCGACAAAATACATTTTAAAAAACCGCAGAGCTCCCGGAAAACGCGTGCGCCGTTTTGAAGTGGTTAATTTCGGGTTCACCGTATTACGGCGGGTTCTTTTTTCCGTCCGGCTATCGGCTGTTCTCCCGGAAAGCCGGAAACATTGTTTCCGATCCTCGGGTGTAGCGATTAAATCATCGAATGATTGTTTTTCGATCATCTACTGTAGAAAAAAAAAAAAAAAAAACCGAAATACGCACTGCGCCAGCGTATATGCGACGATATTCCACATATTTGTCGTTATAATAACCGGTGAGTCATTCCTCATTAAAATTGAAATCTCCGTTACAACATAATGGAATCCGTTTCGTTTCATCGGTCACACTGGTTACAAATCGGTCACAAAATTATTGCGACCATCTCGAATAGGCGGTGACGGCCGGTGACTTTCAAAATCATAACTTCTAATATTGTTATCAAACCTTTGGCGTGTTATCTCTTTTCACGATACCGAACGGTCAGTTTTATTTAATCGCGAAAATTTCATTTTAAATGTTCAATTTAATTTGTATTTAATTTATTTATTTTGTAGTGTATGTGATAAGTTTTAAACGAATATCTCCGTCGCCTCCGGTCACTATACGCGTATGCGACCGTAACAAAATGATTCGCTATCAATTCGTGGCGGCGTCTCGTAACGAATTTTAGATTTTGAGCGGAGCGAAGAAGCCATTATAATTTTACAATAATGTTTATTATTATTTTTTTTTTTCTGTGAACAACTTGTCTACCAGCAATTTTATTCCGATTTGCATAGATAGCAATTTTTTTTTTTTAAGAGGAAATCTGACCGAGTAGGTACTTTCGTTTTTTGATTTTCCCAGGAGTTTTCTAATTAAATGGGAAAAACGGGAAAATATATTAAACGGATATTGTCAATTATACTGTCAACCGAATTCCGCTCAGAGTCGTTTTTCCGTCAACAATGGTTAACCGTTGTACACAGATATACAATTAAATTACCTGTAACCGTGGCGGCTGCACGCCCGCACCCGTCCCCATTACCCTAGGGCCAGCTTTTTCGAATCGTGTCCTATACTTCCAACGCGAATCCCCGGACGCACCGGTGGCGTACGAACCCCGCCGCCGAATAACGTCCCGTCGTCTTCGCGAGCGCGTTACACGACGGCGGGCTCGCGATAAAACAATAAGCGAAAATTATTTTCGGTTTACAGAGCACGCGCGTCGTCGCAGTCGTTATTGTCGTACTTGCGCGTACGCAATATACTTGAACCGAAACGCTCGAGATATCCGACAGTCGAGACGCCCGCAGCCGTCACGATCGGAATAATAAAAAAAATGTGAAATAATATAAATGCACATTATACAATACGAGTGTACGGGTCTAAATCTCCGGTGTTCGACAGAAGTAGTGTACCTATACACCGTATACATGTATATGTGTTTGTATTGTAATTATCGTATCTGTATTATGGACGCACGTTCTCGTACGCGCGTTTGGCCCGGTCCGACAGCCGCGGATAATCTCGCGTTTTGAAATCGATTACCTATATTTCGTCGGTCCGTCCGACTCGGACGCCGCCGCGTCCGCCTGTATAATGATAAATAATAACGGTAATAAATCGTTATTGCCTTACTCGTGGGCCCCGAAAAAATCTCCGCGTCGCGCGGCGACACAGGATCCCGGTATCGTTATAGCGTTATCCGTCTTGAAACCCGCAACAGCGCGCTTGAAACCGCGACAAAAGTCCCCGGAAAGATCGCTTGAAATAGCAGAAATGAAAAAATGGTTTTGAAATTCCCCTATATGACGGCTATAACACACTAAATCTAAATTATCAACGGCTGCGAAAACGGTCGAAACAAAGCAATTTTTTGAAAATAAAAATAATCAATATTGTAATGCAATATTGGGGATTTTATGTAACAAATTTTTTCGTGCTTTATTGCGCGTTTTAAGAATGCGTAAATTCGGTCTGAAGTTATTACTATCGTCGCCACGGTCGTCGGCGTCGGAACTATTGCAATAGTAAATATATTGTTACGGAAACCGCGCATTATTTTAGTAACGATGGTTTAAAGTGTACAGTACAGAAATGTAGCGGTTCTTGTACCACGGTTTAAAACGCGACCGCGGTTAGACGACGAGTCCGTAGTAATAAGGCCAAACCGAATCCGCGTTATCTGAATACGTGTCGAAAGCACCTGTACAAATACTGATAACTGATAGTGCCGTAACAGACCTTTATGTTCGAATGTTTGAATTAGAAGACAAAACAGATTTTTTCGACAAATTTTAGATTCCGGTCTTACTATATAACGTGTATTTTATTAATTGTTTTGTTTGTTCATGCCTGTTAATAACTTTTCTACCAGAAATGAGATTTTTTTTTTAGGGCATTGAAATCCCAACACTGGATTATTAAATACAGCGAAGCATTCGTGTTTACGCGGCGGTATTTGCTCGGTAGCAGGACAGTAACTCTGTCACGGTTCGCAACTATCGCGACAGTAACCGCTACCGTACGGACTGAGCCTTACGCGCGTTGCAATTTATAATTATTATTTTTGTGTTTCGCCGACACGCACGAAGACACGTGCGCACAAGATGGATTAATTTTTTTACGTGTGTGTTTTATCGACCGATTATACGACGGCGTTTGGACACGATAAACCACAATGTTTAAGTGTCGAAAAACGCGTTTATGACCGCGCGCATTTTCATCTAGACCACGGGCCCATAACGATAATTTGCTATAAGGCACCCATATTATCATATCGCCGTGATAATGGGCATTCTAGTGAAGTAATAAACTATATAGTTGCACCCGAGTCTCGAATCGAAATTCGTTTTTTTTTTTTTCGAATAATTTCGCTCCTGAAAAACGTGTTTTCGGGCGGTTACGGTCGTTAATTTATTTTAATATTTTATAATCCGCGCGTCCGTGACACGCCGACTACGTAGACGACCAGAGCCCCCGCGAATCCGTCGAGTGTTTCGTCGCGGAATATTACCAAAAAAAAAAATAATAATAATAATCGCATTATATCACGCGATTTCGAGGGTTTTTTCTTTTTCGTCTTTTTTTTTTTTTTAGATCCTAATCAACTGGGCGCCATGCACCAGCGCGATCGCTTCTTCGGGCACACAAACATGTTAGTCGACTTTCATACCGTATACCTGAAAAGAAGCGGATGACGCATTATTCGAAATGATTGTTTTTGGATTCTCAACGTGTTTTTCCAAAAAAAAAAAACAAACCCCGGTTTCGGATAAAATCTTTGTGCGGCGATCCGGAACTTCTGGAACGCGCGGATAACGGGAATACGGATCTATTAAATATTTTTTTCTGCAGTTTAGATGACTATGGATACATTCCGTGGATAACCGTTCCCGGCCTACGACGGTGGCCGCACCCGACCTCAGCTATGTTTTTCTTATTCGTTTCACTAGGATTCCGTCGCATCCGACTCGCATAACACATATATTATATTACCGTAATCCTATAAAAAAAAAAAAAAAACCCGATAATTATACGATTTTCTCCGGGCGCAGGTGATTCGGATGTTTTCGAACGTTTTTATCCGCGACGAAAACACCGCTATAAACGTATGTATACACATGCCGCGACGCGTAAGTATGAACCGACACTTGCGCCGGGCGTACGCGTTTTGTAATCGTCGGGCGGCCGGCCGACGAACGAACGGATTAAAAGTATCGCCGCCGCGCGCGTTCACTACTCCCCCGCGCGAAACGCAAAACGCGTTTTACTGGTTTCTTTTTTTTGTATATATTTATGTATACGGTTTTTTTTTTATTATTTTTTTTTTTTTACAACGTATCGTGTTTGACATTTCCCCGTTCGCGGCCGCCGGGGCCTGCGGGCTTTATCTCGTACGGTGTACAGCGCGACCGGGTCTCGCGTTTCGGTATCGCGGGCGGCGGGCGGGTTCGCACGCTCGCGCCTCGTGTTTCCCATTATCGTTATTGTTGTGCGTATTCGGTCCGACACGAACGGTATTACCGCTATACGATGTCGTAACGTCGCGTTCGTCCGATATCGTCGATGTTGTCGTCACGGTAATGATAATTATCGTCGTTGTCATCGTCGCCGTCGGGCGGCGGCGCGTTCGGACGCCGAAAGACTGTGGGATGACGCGGCGCGTCGCTCCCACCGCCCGGAACCTTTTTTTCTTTTTCGGTGCCTTTCCGAACGGACCGCGGTCTCTGTCAAAAACCACGCGAATCAATACGCACCTGTTACGACGCACGCGAATCCGCTGTCCGTGCTTACGCGTTTACGTGTTTCGGTGTTATACACGTATTCACGCGAAATACGGACGGTAATATCTATACGAGGCTATATTTATTTATTGAATTAAAATTTCTTAACTTTTTACTGTCGAAAACATCGAAAAATGCGTTAGTACCTATCGTACTAATTACAATAACAGGTTGTGTTAAAAAAAAAAAAACGGAATTCTTTCAGAAAAAACGCTACGCTTGAAAATCGAAGCAGAATTTCCGGTAGAAAAGTTGTTCATAGACAAAAAAAATAAGTATAAATTCTTCCCTCAGCTCAGAATCTAAAAAAAAAAAAAAAACGTAAACGTATACATTTCTTTGCGTAAAAAGAAATTTACCGGAACCATTATAAAGCATAAAAGAGGTTCGATTTGTATGTATCATTTAAACATAAACTAATTATATTAATTGCTAATACCAGTTTTCGGGACTAAAAGCATTTGCTTATTTATTTGACTTGACATTAGCAGATTGCTATGGAAATGTAATACATTAGATACTATCTTATGTTACGAAGTAAAATAATAAGACATTTTAAAGTGTTTTTTGTATTATAATTTCGACCGGGTTTTTTTTAAAAAAAAATGATTTTTACTTGTTTTTCTGCTTTTTTTATTAAAAAAAAATAACTTAACAAATTTAAATATAAGAACGGGATGTATATAATACCCAGATAAAAGACCGAAATTTATTTATTTATTATTATTAATTTTTTTTTAATGGGGTTTAAACATTTTTTTTTTTTTGAAGAAGAAATTAGATCTACTTGTTCCCTCGGTTGTTTGCGAAAAGACACGATAAAAAAACGGCTGCCGATTTGGCGTTTCTACGGCTTCAAAGTGTTAAACGCGACCCCGGGTTCCCAGAGTACCCGACCGCATTAATTAGACGCGCAAGCCACCGTCATCGTTTGGAAATTACCTGCTTAAAAAAACATTAAAAAAAAAAAAAAACAAAAAAAAAATCACCGGACTTTTTTCGATTGCGCGATACCTATACGATTGGAAAGCGCCGATCGAGTCCGTTTTTTCACGTAGTCACGACCGTCACGACGTATAATGTAATAATCTCGTAACGCGCGTATGGGTGTACACATTATTGTGGTACCTGCCTAATAACATTATTAAAACATTATAATATTATTATTATAACGATATGTATATTGCGCGTAAACATATTTGTAACGCGCTCGCGTTGTAAGGGGGCGTACGGCGATAAAGAAAAAAAAAAAAAAAAAAGAAAAAAATATTACGCCTAATTTAGTCGAACGTTTTTGCGATTGGCACTCTCGCGCGCAGTTACGTTGGGTAATAACCTCGGGCCGTACAGGCCGCGCCGCCGAGTCCGTACCGCGCGGTATTGACGGATCGGAATTGCGCGGCGTACACATTTTCGAAACGCTAAATCACCGTCGTCGTCGGCCAGTAAATATCGAGCGCGCCCCGGTATAAGAGTTTTACAATCGTTTTTTTTTTTTTTTTTTTTTTTTTCTATCCCGGGCGGCGATTTTACCGCGGTGCGGTTGTTGTTTTTTGTTTTTACGTCTGTAAACAGTTTTTCTAAAGCTAACCTCGGTCCGATCATAGACTTGTTTTTTTTTTTTTTTTTTTGTAGCATCCAAACGGTCACTTTATTCGACCGTCGTTCGGATGGTCGGGTTACTCCGGCGGCGAGATAAAACATATCACTACAATAACGATAATATGCCCGGAGACGCTCATAACAACGTAATGCTCTGCGCGTACAGGTATAAATCAAATTACTCTGTGTACATTCTCCTTTCAAATTGTCCTTTTGAAACGACAGTACGCCCGTCAACAGTACCGTTACGATACAATATGATCCTGAGCGAGCGAGGAATATTTTTGTTATTCACAATGGTGCGTATGTTTCCATTTGTCCGTCTGTTAGCGATATTTCTAACGGAAATCTCGTGACGGTCAAAATACGACAGCCGAGCTTTTTCGTACCATTTCGGACCTAGTCAATGCATTGAGACGGTCGTTTTTCTACTTTCCTAGTAGTTTTTTGTAATAAGTGGAAAACAAAATATTTGTAACGTTATCTATATCCTTTTAAAGGTTAACATTTTAATGGAAATCGTAAAAAATCATGTAATTCAATAAACATGTTTGACCGAAGTTTGCTCACAATCGAATTTCGTTAGTAATATTTTATCGACGCTTACTGATGTACATTTAAATAATCCTTTGTATACTCATTACCTTCCCGATTTTCGATTTACAACAGTGGCCGTCAGTACCAAACAGTAGTACACGGTATTTATTTTTTCTAATACGATGTAAATTTTCAAATTATAATTACAATGGACCGAGATTAGGACAAAAACTAAAAAACTCGTACGGGGAGTGTTAACTAGATACTGGCTCACGGACCGGCTGAAAAAACGCCAAACCGTTTCCCGAATGTGGGGGAGGGGGGCGTGAACGAATTTCTGGACAGGCGCAGGCAGTCATCACGAAGTAAAATTTGTACGTATTCAATTAAATCGCGTTTCGCAATGTAGGGCGAAAATACAAATGAATAATGACCGGCGATTCGATTCGGGTATCGACGAAGATTGCGGGCGAGGCCGTATTCGGGTTGAAGCGACCGGAAGCAGTTGCGAAACGTCCATGGTATCTGTTCGCTTATCGACCTCAACGACCATGTTGTACGCTCGTCGTTCGTTAAAAGGGGAGGGCGGCTAGTGGTTTTCCACAAAGGACGCGTGGAGTGTAAAAAGTCGGGAGCTGCCGGTCCATGCGATCCGGATCTCCGACGCGGGGTAGACGAGGTACGTCGACGGCCGTGCGTGCGAGGGCGAGGGGGGGGGGTGGTTGATGACGCGATTACGCGATCGAAATAACCGAATCGCATTTGACGCGCGTCCGAGTGGGCCGACGGCCGCGGTCTCGATTCGCCCGGGCGCGAGTTTACGCCGGCCCGGAACGCGTCGGACTCGCGCGCACGCGGTTTCGGAGACGGATGCGCGGCGCCCTTTTCGGAATATTCGCGGCCACGGCGGCGGCGGCGGAGCGCGGATAATATTATCGCCCGAGTTCGCCGGGCGGTGAGACGGAGAGCGGACACAAACGAAATACCGTCCGCCCGGGCGACCGCCGCGGACCGCGATTTCAATGCGACGGAACCGATAACATTACGGCGGCGGCGGCGGCGGCGGCGGCGGCGATTCCGACGGGCGCGATAATCGCACGTACGCCGCTGTTTACGATCGAACCGAGAGCGCGTGTATTTTTTTTTTTTTTTTTTTTTTTTTTTTTTTTTTTTTCATTTTCCTTCTTCGAGGCCACGCCGCAATAACGTCGAGCGCGGGGGCGGCCGTACTTCTCGGACGTTGACGCCGTTTTCCGCGCACAACAATTATAAATTATACCGTCCGGCCGGGCGGCCGCAATGCGTTTTGTAACGACGCGACGTTACGCGCGGCGGCGATTAATTACGGTGTAATATGCGACGCGGTGCGCCGGGGCGGCCGGCGGTCGCGCCCGACGGAGCGCCACACGCGCGCGCGCCGCGTGCCCGTCGATCGCCTCTCCCGGGGACTTACCGTTTTTACGTGTTTTTTTTTTTTTTTCTTTTCATTTTCCTTCTTCGAGGCCACGCCGCAATAACGTCGAGCGCGGGGGCCGTTTAGCGTCTTTCTCACGGTTCACGCCTGCGTGTTTACGGGACCGGTCGGAGCGTCGGTCGCAATACGGAAATCGAATTGATCCGGACCGCTCGCCGAAACAATACGCGCGCACACGGCGTTCGACGCGAGAAAATTATCGCGGACCGCGGGCAATCGCGAAGTTTTCGGTTAGAAACGAACGCCCGTGTTTCGCGTCGCTAGGTGTTGCCACGGTTTCCGCGGCACAAGCGACGGCGCCGGGGACGCGCGAGGATCGCAGACCGCGAGAGGATTTTTTCTCGTTTTCCGTCTACCGTCCGACGGTGTACGCGCTGCACAACGACAAATCGCTTAAATTGCCGTTGAACAATTGTCCCGATAATTTACGTACGGTGCTGTCTTAGGCACGGCCGTAGAAAAACGCATTACACCCGTGCACGCGGTTTGAGCTCGCGACGCATTATTAGTGATTTCGAGTGGCGCGTTCGGCGTTTCCGTCTCTTGGTAGCGATAATAATTTATTCGTTATTTTTTTTTTTTTTTTTTTGCCTCGCGTAAAACTTTCGCTCGCAGTTCGCGACCGTCCGGGCGTGACTGGCGCGACGACGACGACGACGCGCGAGGGTTTATTTAGAAAAAAAAAAAAAAAACCACTCCGCGGGATGTGATTTTTCACCGAGTTTCCGCCGAGAAAAAAAAAAAAAAACGTACACGCATATATATTACGGACGACCGTCATACCGACTGCACCAGACGAGTGCGACTCGCGCATATTTGTTCGCGTGCGCGTTTACGGTTTTCGCGGATTCCGCGGGACTTCGGTACGTTACTTTGTCATGTCGTACCGGAACGGACTGACCGGGACAGTCGGAAACCGGCGGCGAACAGGTAGACGGCCGTGGCCGTGGCCGTTGTACCGACGCACCGCGTACGGATTTGACAGATTCGAAGAGATTTCGAACGGCTCCCCCGGACGGTTCGGCGTCGACCGTGAGACACAACGCGCAACCGGTCAACGGGCCGTCGAAATTATTCCGGTTAACACTCGAAACCGAAGCCGAATTACGGGCCCCGCCGATCGATCGTAATAACAATTATCGTTTAAAAAAAAGAAATCGTAAAAAAAATCGTTACAAACAGATACGGCGCGATAACGGTCGTTCGGGGGGGGGGGGTTTTCCAACCGCGGCATTAAAATATAATATTTACGACGCGTCCCGTGCCGGTTTCGTTCCGTCTCGAGCGGGCGATACGCCGTCGTTTCGGTTTTTCCGTACATCGGCACACGCGTAAATATTTGTGCGCGCGAACGTAAACACTTCGCGTTCGAACGACGGCCGGCCGTCGCACACTTTTCGAGTGCGTCCCGTGACGAAATGTCGCGCCGACGAAAACATCGCGTGTCGCGCGTCGGGCAATCGACTCGCGATTTAAAAACTGCCGGACACCGGCGGGCGCGGACAATTAACGGCGACAATAGCAAAATAACGCGTGACAGTCCGAATACCCGCGCGGCGCGGTAACGCGCCCGAAAACCGAACGCGACGAAATCGAACGAAATGTCACGGGGAATCGCGCGGTTTTTCGCTGTCACGGGCACCGGCCGTGAGCCGTGACGAGCGGGAAGCGGCGGGAAAACAGATCGCTTTGGCCGGAGCTCGAGGGCCGTGCGCGGGACACTCCGGGTTTCGGAACACTCGGCGTGCCCTCAGTTCTCGACGGACGATCAGTTCCGAACGGATTCCCGACACCGCCGGACCGAACAGATGTTTGGTATCCCGTTTAAAAGATCCGGTGCGGTACACCGCAGAAAAACAAATAGCAAACAGACAAATGCGGCGGTTTCCGCGGTTTCCACGATAACATTAATGTTTAAAATATGATTTTTACGGCGTTTATCCGAAAAAAAAAAAACAAACAAACATTAGTGAATATTCTCAGACGGTACAAACGCGTTTAACAATCAGCGGCAAACGTCAAACTTCAACCAAGAAAGTTTACGGCGGCCAACACACTCGTCCATTTTACGATTGTCGAAATGGACGCTTTTTTTTTCCCCTAGGTCTACTACGAGGCCGAGTTTTCCGCGGTCTCCGTTCTAGCGCTGCTCCGATGGTACCCCCTTTTTCCCTTCCCATCTTCGCCATAACCACTGTAAGCCTTTGACCCGCAATAAAACTAATAATAACTACTGGTGCCACTCCGACAGTATCGTGCAATTTCCTGTTTGTATCTACTTCGCGTCAATTATTTGTCATTTTATCATAATCAATTGAACAGATTTTTCTCCCCGATTTTTCGTTTTCAAACGTTTTCATCTTTTTTTCTGTATGCGGGCCAGTTGCTGTCCACGCTTTTATAACCGTAAACAATGCGAGTCGGTCGTACTATCACTCCTATCTTACCTTAAGGTCTCCTCTAGGGCGAGCCGAATACGATCTTTCGGCTTTATTTAGTCGAATGCCCATCTCACTGGCCCAGTCGTTTTCATAAGACCATTCTGATTCTCTAGGATCTTCGTCCAATCTTCAGTAGTACAATTTTTTTTTTTTTTTTCATTAGAAACTTTAAGGTACAATTAGCTTCGACAATTAAATTAGTAAACTTTACACAGTAGTACCATTGTTTCGGTTTTTGTACATTATTATATAATTATTATTTCGCCCTCGTACTTCAGATCGTTCTTTTTGCATTCTTTTTTTTTTTTTTTGATTTTTCGCTTTTTACCGTAGAACCATATAAATAAATCCGACGTAAAAACGTAATAAAAAAAATAAACTGTCTTCTTTAAAATCGTATACTCACGCGTGTTGGCACAGAGTTAAATATTTTCGGATAACATTTTGTTTTCTCTAAATAATATTTTATTCTCGGTGGAAATTTGACATCCAATCGTACCGGATACGTCAATAGCATTCAGAACGTTCGAAGTTGTTTTTTAAACTACATACAGCAAAAAATAATATAACGGAAACGGGGTTTATTGTTTTATTTTCGAAAAAAATGGAAATATTCGACTTGCGAAAAAAAAACTTTATATTGGCGCGTCAATCACATACGCGTAAAAAATAAATGTATGATTTTCAATATTTCACGTTGTCACGTGTTATCAGTGGAATATAATATAAAAAGATTTTTATTTCACAAACGAAAATTGCGATGTACTTTCGACTATTTGTGTAATTTGCGTGTACCGAGTTTGTAAAAAAAAAAAAAAAAAAATGAGCAACAGAGAAATTCGTAACTATAAAGAGTCGAATTTTCCCCATAAAGATATTCTTTGCAAAACAATAAATAACCGAATATTTTGCCGAACAAATGGTGAAATCTGATCATTCAAATGGTAAGGGGAGGTGGGTGGGGGGTGAAAGTTGATACCTCCAAAAGGTACGTCCTTAATGTACACATCGCGCACGTACAACATGATATCCTCCCGGCTTCATTTGGAGAGGGTCTGTAAAGGTGTACAAAGCTAAAAAACACCCTCCTCCCGTAACAGCGCGGTGAAATTCAACCAAAATTGTATCGCATTAATCCGCTTAAAAAAAAACTCTAATTTCCGAGTTCGGGCACAGTTGGTCCTCAAGGAGCCGTTAAGAGTGTCCTAAAGTAGTGAGAAAAAAATATTTATGTATATAAAACGAACACAATACGGTGCAAAAGTGCCTATTTAAGGGGGGAGATTTGATAAAAACGGTATTGTCACGGTAAAATACATTTTGTCTCTACAAAAACATAATGGAATATCGAACGCGTACACACCAGCCAAAAATCGGTGTAAAGCGCGCACGTTTAATGTTATAACCAATAAATTAATAGCTCTGAATTCGAATTGAGAGTAATTTATTTTGCGCAGTTATAGGTGTGTAGACGGATGAGGTCAAACAAAACGTTACGAATAGCGTTTGGTTAGATACTGACTTAGGACCGTCTAGAACTACAGATATCTGTTCTATTGTTTTCATCGTCTTTGTCATGATTGTGTTCGACGTTACTTTCCCCGGTATTATTTAAATTATTTATTTTTGAAAACGATTTGCGTTTTTTTTTTTTTTTTTTTTTTTGTTTTTTTTTTTCATACAAGTCCAACGTTCGACATTTCCCGGTAATTCTTTTTGAAATCCGTATTTGGAACCATTAACGACGAAGAGTATTTTATTTTTCTCACTTGACGCCACTTAGTACTTCCATTTTAACGCCTACGCACCGGGTTAGTTGTCACAAGACTGTCGAGAAACAAACATAATCAGTCTGTTAGATATGAAATTGTATTTATAAACTTTTCCAGAAATCGTAAGACCTAATAAAATATCGTAAAATTATCGATTATCGACAATTGTCTAATGATAACCGATAAGTAATTTTATTCGGAAACCGATTCGAACAGCGGTGCACTGTAATGTAATGTGTTCGGGAACCGATTCCGTACGCTTTATTTGACCCCGGGAACGTATACGAGTTTTGTGCGCCTAAATCGAAAAACGGACAATTTTTTGTATTTTTTTTTTTGACCGTCGTACCTCCGGGTAATTATTTTTATCGCCCACACGGACTACCTGCGGATTCCCGTCGCCACGAACGGTATAATACGCGGGCACAACGGTTATCGGATTTTTCGTCTTATTCGCGCGCGCTTTGCGCGACGAACGAAATTTCGCGCGCCCAAACCGTACGCCCGGTCCGTAATTGTTACGAACGGCAGTCACGCCCGCGTTTCCCGGTTTCCGCGTGCCGTAGCGCGTGTTGCGATTAAATCGCGTGCGTTATTACATCAGATTGCGGTTTTTTTCAATCTCTCTCTCTCTCTCTCTCCGTCTCTTTTCGTTTACCTACTTTGCCCCCGTTTGTACTCGCTGTACACAATGCGAGCGATGACTGTTCGCCACGTCGCCGTCGCGGTCGTCGCGCCCGACAACACGCGCTACTTTTATGTTTTTTTTTTTTTTACCCGTATGACTCACCGGCAGACTCAGCGTTTTCGGCGGATGACGAGCACTCGGCGATTGCCGCCGCGGTGCGACGACGCGAGAATATCGTCGCCGCCGATAGCGCGCGAATCAGTGTCACGCGCGTTCCACACAAAATATACAGGGCGATTATTGTCTCGTGTTATATGGCGAGCCCGCCGTAGATCCCGAGCGAATCGGATTTTACCGTCCGGGCCCGACCACAAGGGACGAACAACGAAATCGCGTGACCGACCCGGAATTAAAATTGCGCGGCGTTTAGATACTGAATTCGGAGTTTAAACGCGGTTGACGCGTTTCAAACGGAAGCGTATTTTCCAGGGCACCGCGTTGCTCTTTTCCCCGAAAATATATCGTCAAACCAAAGGGTCACACCGTGTTGGTTTTTGGTTTTTTTTTT
The DNA here is from genome assembly GCA_902439185.1 of Cinara cedri. Lineage (NCBI taxonomy): Eukaryota > Metazoa > Arthropoda > Insecta > Hemiptera > Aphididae > Cinara > Cinara cedri. The sequence continues at coordinate 510,818 of CABPRJ010000018.1, forward strand.
TTTTTTTTTTGTTTTCGCGATATTTTCGAAAAAAAGAACGCGGTGTCTTCGGACCTCCTTTTCCTCTTTAAATATTGTTACTCGCGTTCGAACCAGCTCTGATTTCGACCTAAGCGTGTACATTTCGATATTCAAAGCCACACGACTTTCCTATGTTGAACCGAATCACATTGAATTTGAGTACCGCGTGCCCGTTTTCCGCAAACACGAACGTATCAAACAATCACAAATCGATATCAACTTTTGCGTACCCGATAGTTTAGTGTCGCGCATTATGATACGATAATATTATCGACGTTAGAAAAACGGTCTCGTTTCGAAACGGGATTCACTTTTGGACGACGGCCGCGCGCAATGAATAAAACGTAATATTTCGCAGGTCCCATTCGATATCCCGGTACGGATGACCGTCGGCCGTTTATTCAAGAATATAATGTCAATCACGCCCCCGTATAACGCGTGCAACACAACGCGTCACCGTCTCGCCGGGACACAAAAAACGGTATTATTCACGTTTTGTCACGGTTTTTCTCCGTACGTTATTATTATTATTTACCCTCGTCGAAACCCGCGACGCCCGTCCGAAGAGGGGGAAAAAAAAAAATAATGAGAAAGAACGGAAACGTTTACGGCAGGTAGGCCGCGTTACATCGGTACGCGCGCGATCGATTTCCGTTTAGAGAGGTTTTAAGAGCGCGGAGAATTCGATTTTCCGAAAAGGTCCCGGCGACGCGACCGTGCAGAAATCCGAAACGCCAATACACAATAGCAAATACCAATACACGCGCATTGTTGTTGTCCCACGTGTTTTCGGAACACGATTGCCGGGCGGGTACCCGCGCGCGCGCGCCCGCCGCACGCCCGCGACGAACGCGTGACGCGGACGGACGGACCCGTGCCGTCGCAATGACCGTTCCGGGGGGAAAAGCGTTTTTACGCGCCGCAGTGTCGCCGGCGCGCGCGCGGAAAGTGCAACGGTATCGTGCGCGCGCGAACCGAGCGCCCGGAGAGACGGCGCGCGTTCGCCGCGAACCGGACCGGGCGCAGAACGGTGTCGCCGGGCCGCGGTCGAATGACGACGGGGCGTCCGAGAGTCGCGGCCGGACGGAGCGGTTTACACCGGCGGGGTGCGGGCCCGCGGGACGTTTCTCCGCGAAATCCTGTAAACGGCGAATAAAAGCGAGGAGAGAAAAACATACGCGAAACAATACGTCGTTCTACGGTCGTCGAATTCGAACAGCCGACGACGGCGATTCCGTCGAGACCGTATCCGGACCGCTCGGGTTAGATTCGCGCCCGCGCCCGGACGCCCGTCGCGCTCGCGGGCCGGGCGCGCGTACCGGAGCGCGACGTAGGGGTTCGACCGTCCCCCGCACCGCCGGAAATCCCGAAAAACGCGTCGCACGCCGGTTGCACGGTCGCGAACGTTCAATTGTTTCGCACGTGGACTTCCCCGCGGTCGTGCACCGTCACTCACACCGGAATCGTTTCGCGCGCACCGTGTCCGATACGGGCGCGTACGAGTATACCGCACACGGTGCAGTGTGATTACCTGTTGCTCTCGGAGAGCACAATACAAAATGCGCAGACGCGGTGTAAACGCGTACGGGCGTATACCGTAAAAAAAAAAAAAAAACAAGAAAAACAAAACACTACGACAGACTAGATTTTATTTTTCGAATTCCGGATTCACCGTTGTTTTTTGTCCCGTTTCACCTAACCCGACGCGGTATTATAAAACAGTTTTCACGGGACTCCGGGGGGAGAGGGCTTGAACTTGCCACTTCTGGGACGACACCGCGTACATACCGCCACTAGACTACGACACGCGTGCTATGAAATAAGACGCGGTATCGGGTTGTTTAACGTAACGCGGATTACGACGTCCGCGTAATATCGAAAATTCCGCGAAAAAAAAGAAGCCATGATATCGAAACCGAGTCTGCCCGCTCAATTCCGACTTCGCCGTCGTTCTTAAATCGGCAACACCTTTACATAATACATGATCGGAACAAAAAAAAAACATTGAAAACTTATCGGCGTAAGTAGTCGGAAAATCGCTATTTTCCAATTACCGAAATCTTCGCCGCACCGGTTACACGTCGTACTCAAACTGCGTGTTTTCCCGTGACACGTGCCATTTCGTATACATCCGTAACGATTTTCCGCGACACACTCTTGTACGTTTTTTTTTCAACCGTATGAATACCTCGTTAATACGCAACTGTCGACATAACCGTCGTTATTGGACGTAAGGACGTTGCCACCCAAACCCCCCCTCCCAAAACTCAAGACGATTTCGAACAAGACATTGTGAAAACCCGAAATAAACGAAAATATGATAATCGAAAAGAAATACATACTCGCGCAACAATATTATATTAATTGTGTTGGTTTTGTTAAAAAAGCAATTTCAGGGTTATCAAAAATCGCATTATATGTACATCCGTTTGGAAGTAAATTTATTAAAAAAAAAAAAAAAAAATATGTTTTAAATAGATATATATATATGCGTATTTTTTTTTCGGGGGGAGGGGGGAGGATGAAATTGTAAAATTAAAAAATAAAATGCGCAATCGGGTGACCGAGAAAAAGTACCCGAACGAATGTGTACTTTCCGCGTAGTGTTGTGTTATCATCATCCGTTTCATAACGGCAACGACCGTTTTTGAAGCCCGTGTCATTTGCGGTCGTCGGAGGGCGACGGGATGGCGGTGCGTGACGTTCAAGACTCTGGAGCCATTAGAACAGCGAGTTTGAAGAAATAACTGATAACAATTATTATCACCGCTTGGTTCGTGCGAGTGGTGCGGTATAGTGGAGAGTGGTGGAAGCGAGTAGGTACACGCACGCGCACACGCGCAACTGCTACCTGCCACTGTTCTACTCGCCGCTGTCCATTCGAATTTATACATTTGAGATTTCGGGGCGTAAAATCGTCCGGAACGTAAAACAATGTACGGCACATCGTATACACCGCGCCGTAAATCACGATGGTCGACAAAAAAGCGCGATTCACTCCCGTAGTTTGTAAGCGTTGTCAATCCGGCCGGAGGTTTTTTTTTTCTTTGAATTTTTCAAACATAAAATACCGGTTTTGGACGGTGCACAGGGCCCGGACACGGCGGATCGGCCACCCGCGAAACGGCCCGTCTCGGGTTTCACGGGTACCGTCCGTGACATTAAACACGGCGCTCGTACGGAAAAAAACAGTCTTTCGGAATATCGTTATTATTACCCGTACCTGCCGACGATATTGTAACGCCGCGCGCGTTCCGGCGATACCAATATAATATTATTGTTCTATTTTTTTTTTTTTAATATTTTCCGTCGACACCCGGAGAGTGCGACGACCCGTCGCTCGCTGTATGCCCGTGTTCAATATTGTCGTTGCGCTCGTCCGCCGCTGCTATACTCCGATAAACAAAACCAATAGGCAAATATCGTACGCGCGTACGCCGGGGCGACGCCGCGCGTTGGCGGTTTTCGAAAGGTTCGCACGCGGGACCGAACAATATTGACGTTTCGATTCGGGCGTGGGGAAAGGGGAATTATCGCCGTCGAGTTTAACATAACATTGTTATTACGACGTTATCGCGCGTACTGTTGTGACGTCGACGGTCGCAGCGGCGCATTTACCGGGGCGGGCGGCAGGCGGACATTAGGGAGACATATTATGACCCTACACCGGCGTTCCGCCCAGCCCCTCACGAATCTCGCACGATTGTCGATACATTAAAATTCGAATTCGTTTACTTTTCGCGCGGAGCAATAATCGATTTAACGTGTCGCGGCACCCGTATTGCCTACAGTTGAAATAATGTTGATTTATCAACAAAAAAAAAAAAAAAAAACCCCGAACTTAAACGAACTTTCTCGTTTTTACCGAAACGAATAATTCAAATCGGTACACTACGAAGGAGGCGAGATGGGAAGCTAAACTGACCTTAGATCGGTACCTACACAAATAGTAAATCAATTAACTAGAATTAAATACCCAACTACACCTAGAATTGTACATTAATTACGAAACTATTAAAATTCATAATTTATTATTTTTTTAGCCTGGACACACGCGCTGCACGGTGCGGTACACAATTTTCAAATTCAACATCTCCCTACTTGGCGAAATCCTAAATAATGCTCTACCGCAGGTTAGTTGACGTTTTCCCGGGCCGCACGAGTATATTGATACGATACTATTACCGAAGCATTACGCGACCTCGAATACGGTCTCGTCGCACTATAATCTCGGCTGATCTCGACAGACAAATTGCGTATAATCGGACTTTTGATTGTATTGACGGGTTATTCGCCCGCGATGACGTGTCCACAGCGAAATTCCCAAAGCCGGAATACTCACTCGATTTCGGTATTCGGTGACGCATTCAGGACTTGGTCACGGCGGGAGCTGTTGAATTTGAAATTTGTGTCGTATAGCGAATTTAGATTCTGCGCATACGAAGACGTTTATTCATTTATTTTTTCCGTGGACAAAATCTTGCGCTGATCTTTTGGTGTAGCACCTTTTCCGAAAGGAAGTCGGGCTGGGAAGGTGCCTTAAAGTGGTAATTTTTTGAAGTTCTCCAGGAGTTTTCCCAATAAACGAGAAAAACACGGCAAAACCGTAAGAAAACCGGGAAAATAGGTACAATATTAAACGAATATAATTAAAGAAAATATATAAAGCCTACATAATTATTTGACCAAAATATGGCATATATATTATTGACAAAACAATACTATCAACTGAATTCCGTTCAGAATCGTTTTTTCGGTAGAAATGGTTTGTCGTTGCTTACGGATACGCGTTAAATTTTCCCTCTACTACCTTTCTAACTTCCCATCGCCCACAATAGTGGCTGCCCTCACGCGTGAAGTTGCCAGGCTTTTTAATTATATTTTTCTACGTAATTTATAATTCAATCTGCCCTAAAATTATCATTCGAATTATCGTCGAACAATTTATAGTTAAAAGTACATTATTAATTAATTTAATAACTAGACACTTGTCCAGCATCCTTCGTATTAACGCGGTTCGGCTATAGCTAGAAGAGGGGGGGGGGAGAGGTGTTTAGAGGCTATAGCCCTTCCCACGGTCCGTGTTTACGCATAAAATACTGTAGTGTAGATGTAGTGGTTGGCGATTCGCTAGTTAAGTATAATATTTAGTTAATATTCTCGGCTTTGAAAATCATTACATATCATTACATTTAAATCGATTAAAAAACGAGAAATTGTCTTGGAGCAAAGGTATTATCGTAACGAGGTTACGCGAACCACCGATCCGTTCGAATTGAAGACTAATAAAATATTGTGCCCGTTCAAAAGGACGATTCGCGGCAGCGTTTCTCCGAAATCGTATCTATCTACGAGCACTTTATTATAGGTTAGGTACACGCGCGCGAGTCAATTATATATTATACTCGCCGCGCACTCGCAAGTCAGAAAAAAAAAAAAAAATAAAAAAAATCTCGCCAGCTGTAGCCGGTAACAGGTTTTAAATACTTGCAGTAAATGTGGTTTTTTTTTTTTTTTTTCCCAAAAGAAAACCATACCTCGTTTTCGTATAAATAAACCGTATACCTGCCGCAGTACAGCGCCAGTTTTATTTAATAAGACGAAATCCGCGTTGAAAACGAGTAAACGATACCGCTGCTATTTTGCGGTTCGGTGTCAAGGGGCACATGTCAAAACAATTTATTTATTTTTTCAGATTAATTGAAAACGAAAAGTTGAAAAAAAAAACAATTCCGAAAATCCTATGTAAAGTCCATAATCGTTTTAACACTTTTTTTTTTTGACATTTACACTCCTTACCCTAAAACCTCAAACCCTAAAATATGCCTAAAATATATATAATTAACTAATAAAATATAATTAACTTGGTAAACGAATAAGAAAATTTTTTTCACAAACCGATAAAAGTATTCAAAAGGCTAAGCAGAAAATAATTTCCTATGATCGAAATGCCTAAAAATATTGTCTAATGTATTTAAAAATAAGTATGTCGTAATAAAAAAAAAAAAAAATACGTGAGCAGCTCTATCGTTAAAGTTGAATTTTCTATTTTTATGATGATGTCACGGACTCGGGTCTGGTGTCGCAACGACATTCACTCATAATTATAATTTGTCAACCGTGTTTTGTTTAAATATTAATAAATACCAATTGTAGACTCAAAACACACTTGAACATCCAACCGTCAAAAGGCTGTGTCCGAACGGCCTGTAATAAATGATAGGGAACTAAGCAAAAAAAAAAAAATGTCATCAATAAAGGCTAGTTAATTATTGAGATTTTCGCTGACGTACAAACAGACTGCAGTGAAGTCGAGGGTTAGAAGGTCAAACCTTCTAATAGCATAATAAAATATCCTCGACATCAATTCTGTTTATGCGCACACGTTTTAATCGAGTTAAACTTAAGTTTATGACGTTTATCACGTCTGAATTACGGCCCGGTGAGGGTATTTAAAAACCTCTCTGTTTCCCGTGAAAACGTGAAATCTGATCGTAAAAAACGATCGTGGAGTGGGTCGAAACCGCCAAAACGACACATAATTGATACTCACGTCATCCGCACACGAAATGCCATTCCACTGGACTCGTTCGGGGGTTACGTGGGCACGTGCGAAGCTAAAAACACTCTTTTTTTTCAAAAACAACGTAGAATCCGTACTGAAATACGACCGTCTAGTGCGACGACGGCGGCGGTTCATTCGGCTCGATGATACCGTACCCGCGGTGGATAACGAGGAGGGGGGGGCAGAAAAAAATCCTACGGACCACGGTTTCGATGCGAGTGTACCGATTGCACGAGGCGATCGCCGTTTCCGGAATGACGTTGCGGTGCCGCCGTTCACGGCGAAATGGAGAGAGAAAAAAACAAAACGGTACCCCGAACCTCCCTTTTTACCACGTTTTGTCTGTCCGCGCGGCTCGGGGTCCGCTAATCGACGTTCGCGAGGCTTAACTCATTTTTTTTTTTTTATCTTTTCCGGAATTCAAACCTCGCGAGCTGCGCGCGTACGGCTGCGTACCGCAGCTCCAGAGAGTACGGGCCGATTGAAACGCATCGGATTAATCCGCATTCCCGAAATTTTCGGAAAACGAATGCAATCTTATTCACGCTTATTCCGGGTGTATACGAGAAAAAAACAAACATAGACCGGTCGGTCGAAATTTCTCGAACAACCGAAGGAAATGGATACCGCGACGCACGGCATTTTACAATCGTTTCAATTCGCGCACCGATTGATTGAAACGGAAAACGCATAGTTCAGGAATAATATTATGACGGTTTCGCAATCGAGCCGGCGAACAAACACCGGGTTAATGTACGGTGTTGTTTAATTTATAATAGGTAATTAATAAATAAAGACGATAATATTGCGTTGCGACCTAGGAAGCAGGGGCGGTTTGAACGTATTTCACTTGGTGGTGCAACACAATAGAAAGACACCCACCCGCACAACCACAACAATTACATTTTCGTTTTCTAAGTTCTTTCTTATAGCTAATTGTTGTTTAGCGAATTCAGTGTGCGAGTTGTTTGCACTTTTCGTATTAGCCGTACACAACGGTTGCGTAATGATTTTCGCACTTACCTTTAATTGATAATAAAACAATAAAACATATTATCGATACGTCGTATTTAAAAACGGATCAAACGCGAACAATAATCGGGTACCTACTATTTTATTATTCACGTTGAACACTCGGTTGATTTTTTTTTTAAAAAAAATAAATATATTTAATTTCTAATTTATATCGGCGGACCGATAAACAGTGTACTCAAACCGCCTCTGCCCGGAAGTATAAAACCCACAAGATCCATCCGCTACAGGCTCTCGGCGATAGTACGTCAACGCGAATTATTACTGACCGTCGTTGATCGCCGGACCGTTTCCGATTGCTTTTTCGATTCTTCGGCGGTAAAACAAAACGTTTTATCCGAAAAACCCTTTTTTGCCGTAACCGCAATTCCCCCCTCCCCCCCCCCCGCATAACACGCCCTTGCACGTGTCCGTCGCCGTTTTTCCGTCCATCTCACGTAACCGCGCGCCCCCTGGCGGCGCGCGGCGCGTTACGTTTTCACCACGCGGGTCCCGACATCAGTTCCCGCACTCGCCGCAGCCACCGCTTTTACGGACAAACCGTAGCAACTCCGGGCGGTACCGTTCCATCGAAACACGCGCCGAGAACACAGAGTTTTCGGACTCGCTCGTGTCCGTCACCGTGCGATTGTGCGTCACGACGACGTTGTGCGACAGCCGCTTTTGTTTTTCATCCTTCGGCCGCGCGCGCGTTCACAATTACGGGCGCCCGACAGAATTCCGTCGGCGGACGATTACCACGGCGCCCGAGCGCCGTCGCCATTCCGAACGGATCCGTACGATTCGCGGAGTTATCGCCGAAAACCGCCGGCGAAACGTGCCCGCCGACGCGTTCCGACGATCGGTTCCCGTTATTTTCGGACAACGTTTTTTCTCGCGCCGTTCAATAAATAATCCACCGCGCAGCGTTACGGTGTTATGCGATATTTACGAACAAATTTTGAATAACGCCGCGTTCGAATCGCACGTATTCGTTTGAAATACAAATTCGTTTCCCCCCCCCCTTTCAAATTCTCGACGGGTCGTGCGCGCGAATTAGCCGCACGATACGTTCGCGGTTCGAACCGAGAGTTCTCGTCATCGAAACAATACGCACACAATCGAACACGGCGGCTCGGGCGCTACCGGGCTCCGCGCGCACAACCAGTACCCATCTAAACCGGACCGGGTGAACGTACGGGCTGGGGGGCGGGCCTGGGCAAATGGCGGAGGCGGTTTCATTTCTGCCGACACACGATCGGAAGTCGAGCGTATTGAAACGGATCGAGTCGCGTGGGGTGAAATAAATATCGCTAGACGATTTTACGGCCAGCGTTTTATCGGTTTACGATATTATTGGCGTATCGTTTCGGACGACTTTACGAACGCGCCACTACAACGACACGCTGCGCGCCCGGGGATGACGTTTTCGGGCCCGGTCCGGCCCGCGCGCATTTCGCGGCGAAACCGTCACGATAGGAACGGCGGCGCGCGGGTATGTACGACAATCGCATATACGGGTACGCTGTTGTAATGTAACGGCGGCGCGGCGCTGGCAAAGGGGATTAATCGCGTTTCGGTCTAACGGTGTTCGTTTCGTTTTTTCCGTCGGGACATCACACGACAATAACAATAACGACGACAACAACAACAGCAATGCGATCGCGTTACCGAACAGTCCGCGTCCTCGCACAGACGACGACAACGGAGAAACGTGTTTTGCTCTTCACGAGCCGCCGGCCGACGCGCTTAATAAGCCGTAATTTCGTCGCCGTCGCCGCCGCCGGTCGCGCGCGTGACCCCCCCGAGCAATATAACAGTGATTTTGACACGCGAGACCGGCACCGCACGTTTCCGTACCGTTTTCGAGTACCCGGGGCGGCGGACAATCGGATGGGCAGGGACGGTGAAGTGCGAGCGCGGGCAGTGGCCGGGCGGATTGTTGTCCGGACGGCGGCCGACAACGAGTTTCCGACGTTATCCGTCCGGAGCGCCGACGAAGAAACGCGCAGCGGACACGTCGTGTGAAACGGCGAAACACGCGGCCGAACACGGTCTCCAAGAATCGAAAAAGAAAAACAACCGGCAATAACGCGAGTCCCCTTTTTCTATTCGATCCGCCAGTCGAACGTACCCGTCGCCGTGCGACCGTTCCCGGTGTTTTACGATGATATTGTTGCTTGAAGGCGCGGGCTTTGGGCGGCGATGCCGTGACGCGCCCGCCGCCCGACAAGACTCCCGCGAATCCCGTCTTGCTGTGCGTCACCCGCGGACGGGTCACGTCTTCCCGGCGATGCGGCCCGCTGTCGCGTCGCCGCTCGCCCCCCGCCGACGCCGCCCGAAAAACCCGCGCGGAAGCCGTTACGACGGTAAATAATATTCGTCCGCGGCGCGCGGGCGTCGCGCGGGTAGAATGACGAATGACGTGGGGCCGTCGTCGACGTCCGAAGGGGAAACCGGTTTCCCGGGTCGCGCCGACACGTCATAATAATAACAGCGACAATACATTGTGTTATTTCCTCGTCTGCGGCGCGCTCGTAAAAAACGCACCTCGAGCGCGTCGGTAAAACGGTTTTTTTTTTTTTAATGTTTTGTTTTTTGATTATCTCCTGTTCGGGATGGACACGGGGGAAAAAACACGTCGCCGCCGTCGTCTCTACGCGGGAGTCGCGCGCCCCCGTCGAAACGTACAAAACAAAAAAAAAAAAAACAAAAAAAACAATAAAAAATAAATAAATAATAATAGCAACAGCAACAATAATCTCCGTGCGCCGCTCCGCCGGTGTTCCGTTATATTAGGATTTCGGTTTTTTTAGATTTCGAAACGGGTCGTCTTCGGTGTTCCGCGCGGGGCCCCCTTAACGGCGTTATAATCCTCGGCGGAAACATTACGGGCGGTTTTTTTTTTTATCCTCCGTATTAGTCGGGATCGGTAAATTGTAAGTGCGCGGGATTTTATTCCGGGGATAAACCGCGGCGTCCTTTTAACCGGATATAATCCCGTCGGATCGTGCGTTATTTAACCGCATCGAGAGTGTAATATTATTATCATATTTTAATCGATTCCATCGTTATCGTAATATTATAATTTTATATACGTCGAAAATGGCGCTAACCGATATATCTGAGCAGAGGCGTGCGCAAGTGAGGGGGGGGGGTGAAGCTAGGGGTTATATCTCCCCCATTGGCTTAAAATACGAAAAATACATAAAAAAATATGAGTGATCTAATGTCGAAATACGTATATTTCAGCCGAGTTACGAAAGAAAACTTGACGTATTGATTAGAAATTGACCTCTTTTACGATCCGGCTTTCAAATTGCTAATTCCCACGGTCAATTTGGGTAAAGACGACGAGAAAGACGAATTTATGATTTATTCATGATTCTTATTTGCTACAACCCCTGCCGTTGATAATTCCTGGGCGCGCCACTGTATTTGAGTTAAAGTAATTTTTTTTCCGTAAATTATATACATTTACCCCCTCCCCCCCTCCATGTACATTTGAAAGCTAAACATTTTTTTTAAATTCCAACACGCGATTTGCATAAATTTGCATGTGTATCGCCGTAGTTGGAACGCTTTAAAGTATAGACGTTACATCGGGAAAAGTACTGTCTGGCTGGAGAAACATATTTTCTCCGGTCACCGGGCCCCTTTCCCGAGTTTCAATTTCAACTATTCGAAATTTTGCATTTTCGAATAAATTCGCACGGCTGCTTGTGAATTTCGAGGATATCCGTGCAAATGCATGCTAATTATGTGTGAGGTGCCGTCACAGAATAAATAAAATCGAAATTTTCGAACGAGCTGCTGAAATGTACGCGTTAATTTAGCGCGATTCGGATACTCCCGGAGGTATAATTTATACTATGCCAACAGTAGTCGATAATTTGGACGAACTAAGCAGTCGGGCTCTGGATTCAATTTTTAATCCGTATCGAATATCGTTGGACAGTAGCTATTCATGACGGTGTACCCATCACTATAATTCATAACGATTTTTCGAAAACGTCGTCGAATACCGTTATTACGGTACTGATCTGATATTTTATGACAATATTATATTTTTACGATCCGTCACGACCCATTAAAAGCATTAAGTCTCTCTTGTCCCCTGTGAAACGTCGCTCTCACCACGGGGAAACCGGAAAATCCTCGTGGGACACCCTGTTTATATTTTGTATAATATACGGACACGGGCGGCCGAACCATCCCGCGCAGAGGAGTCCGACGCGACGGGGACTGCTGCCTCGTGTACGTATAATATAATAACAATAATGATAATAATATTATCATTACGATACGGGGTGTGTTTTTATTTGATTTATTCCGATCCGGGCATCCAGCAGTAAGTTATACGCGACGATTTCGGGTAAAATCGATTCATCGGAATTGTTTATAACGATCGGTTAAATGACGCGCGCGGTGCATACCCATAACCGCATAATGCGAAGGGCCCGGTGCAACGACGAGGCAAGTATAAAATGACTTTTCGATAGTTTCGAGTAATGTAATAAACGGACCATAATTTAACGCAATACGTTTAAATGCGAGTCCGTCTGTTAGATACGTAGGAAACAATGACGATGGACTCGTCCGATCAACAGCGGGGCACAAAAAGACGAGTGCCGTGGACAGTCGGTTTTATTTTTCTCCGAAAAAAAAAAAAAAAATGTGGAACTATCTTGTTGTTGCGCCGAACACTTCGTAGACCGTTTGATTTAGAAAACCGTGAGAAAACAATTATTCCTAAACGCGTCACTGATATGCGCACAACACTATACCGTTCGGATGCACCGTTTACGAGTGATAATATACAGTTTGAACTTGTGCTAAGCAATACGATGACCGATCCGGAATCCGGATTTTCGGATTCGATCCGTAGATCCTGATTATAGATCCAATCCAACCGCGCCGGTTTCGAGATAATCGGGTATTTTTTCCATCGGATCTATATGGTGTGTACTCATTCTACGCAATACGAATATACGATCTCGGATCTATCGACAGTATGATACGATACCCCGAAAAAAGTGCCGGGGTTTTCGGGTTTTCGACAACAATTTCTCAATTTATTATAGTCCGGCGAAACTCAAGTAGTAACTTAAAGTGAACCACACATTTCGTTGCAATTGAAGAATTTAAGAATAAGATTTAGATTAGAAAAACGAATTATAAACGAAATAACAATCGTTTTTAAACAGTTTTTGGTCCGGATCAATAGCACGGTCCGGATTGAACGCGACGATCCGGATCGATCAGGGTTCGGCGCTCAGCGCTGTTTTAAACCGCTCGGATCGGCCGAGTAGGGCCAGTAGGGCAGCGTTACCGTCTAAAAAAAAAAAAAAAAAAAAAAACGTTCACGGATCGTTTTACGTTTCACCGAAAACTCGGTGTGCGTTGTATAATGTCGCGTGATATTCGGCGGGGCCAAAGCCACCCGCGATACCGTCGGAGGGCGGCCGTTCGGTTTTGAAGTTTTCTCCGTAACAATTCGCCGGGTTCGTGATTGACGGGGGTATTAAATATTACGTACACACATACACACACACACACACATATATGTATATGTGTATGTGTGTATACTATACGATCGCGACACGCGCAACTGCACGTTAAAAGTTCGCAACACTATTTTAGACGCGTTGCGGTTTTCAACCGAAACTCCGAACGGAACAACGTCACCGCGGCTCGAGGGTACGGCGGTTTGCGTTTAATTTGTCCGCCGACGATAATTGACATTGTCGGTGTGTCGACACGTCGCGGTGCGGTCTGGAACGCGCACAACAGTCGAGAAAACGATTTTCGGTTTTGATGTTTTCCACCCGCCCCCGCCCCACCCCCCGACTACCGAGTAGGTCCGTATCGTTCCGTTCCGTACACGCTCGCTTTATGAATCCCGCGGAGGACATAATATCGAATTACGGAAATGCGCCGCGACAATACCGTAGTGTATTATTTTCGGGACGAGTATAAATCTGCCGGGAAAACGATTCGACGGCACCCGTCCGCCGACGGGTGGCGGGGATGGTCGGGGGGTGGTACCGTATTAATAATTTCGCGGACGGTGAGATGCGGATTGAATAAAAAAAAAAAACCGTGTTGCGGAAGCGAATTTCCGGGGCGCCGAGACCGAGGCGGAGGGGTCGTGTAACGAGAAGTAGAAACGTTAAAAGCCGAAGTGGAGCGTGGACGGCGGCTGGTTTCGAATTCGGCGGCATAACGATAATACGGTCTTAAAAACCCAAGTCGAGCAGCGGAAAAACAAAAGGAGAAACCGATCCGAAAACGGTCGAGATTTCACGAAAACGAAACGAGAAAAAACAAAAAAAAAAACGAGAACATTTTTTCCGTCGAGAAAACAAAATACTCGAAAACATCGAACCGAACGGTATGTATTTTAGTTGTCAGTTCATCGTGTCCCGTGCCGTGTACACAATATACAACGGACGGTACACCGTGCAATAGTTCGGTATAAATTCAATACGAAAACAAAAAAAATCAAAATTTTTCGACGAGTTTACGACGTACGCCCCGAAAAAATATAACAATAATAATTTATTGTTACGCGCGAGCGGAGGATCGTCTCGATTCGCCGCGACGTGCGTCATCGCGAGCGACTCGAATCCCGGAACAATTAATCTTCTGTACTTTATTTATATTCACGCGATCCGCCGGTTGTTGTTTATTTATTTTTATTTTTATTATACGAAGCCTATCGTATTGTGATAAAAACCTGGAATGTTATGTGGCGAACGGTTGCGAGATCGGTTGCGGGTGGGTGGGTTGGGGGGGGAGTTCTAGGGCTAAGCTCCCGGTTCCGGCCAATTGAGTCCGAGGCCCGGGGCCCCCGGCCGACCCGTTCGGACCCACCGCCGCCGACGGGGAACCGTCGGAGTCCCGTCGACAGTCTAATGGTCTCACGTCGGATCCGACGGTTTCGCCGCCGTTACCGCGACGGCGACCAGGACCACGGTCGTAAACGATTGTATCGCGCGGTACCACGGACGGTAGGGCCCGCGGGTCTCGACGTGTAACTCGTAAACACGACCCCTCGGAAATGTCATTTCGTGCCGTACACCGTTTAGCGTCGGCAATATTTTCGATGTGTTTTCGTCCCGCGTTTTCCGACTCGGATCGCCGCGGACACGCGCCTAAGGCTAAACGCGCGCGGAGGCCGTTTCAATTCCGTTCACGCATACGTAATGGGCGTCCCCGAAAATTCAAGCGTGGGGGCATATCGGAATAGTTTCAAATAATCTGATTTCGTGTCGTGACATTTTTCAAACATTTTTCGCGTTTTGTCGTCGCGGAACCGACATCTCGCGTGATTTTCCCGACGACCCAATCCAAAAGACGCGACGCGTTTCGACAATAATATTATGCGATAGTACGTTTTAACGTTTATATTTTCCTCCGATTGTTCGTTGATTTTTTTTTTCCGTTATTTCGTTATTCGTTATTTACTTTGTCGGAGATCAGCGATATTCATCCGGCAACGGCGTTGTGATATGTAACGCTTAGATCACTTAACTCGATAGGCTGTTGAAAAAAAAAAACAAAAAAAAAAAACCGCGTTCACGGCTATACTCGTACTTAATCCGTTCCCTGCCCGCAATAAGACCGTAGCACACGGTTCAGTACTGTTTGATTTTCAAAACGTTAATCCAAATACTACGCAGCTATTGCAGTTTTCCGTTCGGTTTACGTGTACCAATGTAAAAACATAATTTTAGCCGTTTTTAATTAATTCCGGAGCCGTGGCGAAACAATGATTGCGCGTGTGTGTAGGTATTGCAATAATATTCGAGGGGCCTATTCTCGTATCGATTGAAATCAATACGGATAAATCGAAAACGTACCGATTTCTCGATCGATTTCTGTATTTTATATAGAAAACGCTTTTAAATCGGTTTCGGTGCGGACGCTCCTCGTGGCGTGTTGTAAAAAAAAAAAAAAAAAAACGTTCGCCCGCTGTAGTGTTTGTGTTACGACACGCGGGAATCCAGATATTTTTTAAACGTTTCGGTTTTCGGCACTTTTCGGCTGGACAAGAGGAAAATACTATTGAATATTGTACCGGACAAGATTGTCGCTTCGGTGCGATAATAATTCAACGCTACGATTATATCGACAGCCGCGCGCGAAAACGGTCGAATAAAATATAATACAAGTATACATGATAATTAGGGAACAGATCTATGTATATATATATGCTTAAAATACGTAAAAAAAGCTCTTAAACCTTTGGAAAAAAAACACTTAAAAAAATATTAAAAAAAACCAAAGTGTTAAAAGGGTTTTAAAGTCCCCCCACTCTAACGGTTCTGAACCCTATTGAATAATATTGTCTATTGCCGACAAATTATTAACACCAAGCTTTTTTTTTTACGAGGGTTGTCCCAAAAGTAATGCACAATTTGCTCTGAATAAATAAGTTTTTATTTTAAACTAAATACAATATTATAGACCTTCGATATAATCTCCCTGCTTGTCTATACACGATTGCCATCGTTTCGGGAGCGCTTGAATGCCGCATAGGACGCCATCTTTGTTGAGTTCACGGATCCTTCGGCTCACTTCTCCATCTAGTATATCTAAGTTGGGAAAACGGATCCCTCTAAGTGGTTCCTTCAGTTTTGGAAATAAATCAAAGTCCGGGGGACATAAATCCGGCGAATACGGTGGGTGTTTGAGGCGTTCCCATCCATATTTCTCCAAAAGAGCGACGACTGGTGCTCCAATATGCGGCCGCGCATTATCGTGCAATATGGACACACCATTTTGTAACATTCCTGGTCGCTTTTTACGGATTTCTGGTCGCAATTTTTTGGCAAGGAATGTTTTGTAGTAATCCCCGGTTACANCTATTGCAATTATACGATCAAGAAACGTTTCTTTTTCATTTTCGTAGCGAGAAAGGAGTTCACGGCAGATGTCTTTGCGTGTATCCTTCTGTTCCGGTGACAGAAAATGAGGCACCCAACGTGCTGCAATCTTTCGTTTCTGTAGAATTTCCGTTAAAATGCGGTGAACACTTGATTTTGAAATACCTGTTTCATTCTCTATCTCTCTCACCGCTATTCGTCGGTCTTCATCGAGTAGAGTTGCGAGAATAGCCGCGTTAGTGTTGTCTTGAGTAACCGTAGAGGGTCGGCCAGAGCGAGGGTTGTTATCAATACTTATACGACCATCACGGAATCGCTGATGCCATCTTTGCACCGTACTACGATCCACAGTATCCGTTCCACACACTTCATTTAACGCGGCATGAATTTCAGGCACTGTTTTACCACGAATCGTTTCGATTTTAATGTATGCGCGTTGCTCAAAAACAGAAATGTGAGCCGACGAATTGTTCTCACTTTCGTTATCGCTCTCACACATCATCATACTTTACTAAAACAACTAAAACTGAAAACGCACGTGTTCGTTAGACTTCAAGCTACACACTGATACTAAAATCAGCTGATAATATCACATTGCAAGACAGTTAGAGCGCGCTGTGCATTACTTTTGGGACAACCCTCGTATTTAAAACATTCACAAATATATTTGAAGATGATAATTTTGTAGCAATCGTTTATTTAGTATTAAAAAATTATTTTTAACAATAATTGTTAGAAGCGATAGAACATTTTTAACCCCTCTACTTCTAATGCTTTTTTTAAATTGATTTTTTCAGGGTTATTTTTTTTGTGAATTTCAAGTACATAATGTTTAAAATCGAAAAAAAACTATGTTACGTTTGCGTTAAAAAAGTCCCGGACGAGTTATGCAATCGAATCGCGATTTTAAACAGTGTTTCGCGACCGCGCGGCACTTTTTGACAAAGGGATCCCGTTAAATGTATAAAATGTAATATTGACGTCAGTGAACAAAAAAAAAAAAAAAATGAAAATCTGTTGCGTAAACTTTGCAACCGTGTCACGTGCGGGACCGTTGCATATTATTTGTAATAGTTTTTCGAATAAAGTATATGATACTTGTGTGTGTATATATATATATATATATATACGTGCTGTCCACTCGGAAACTTTAAAAAACGACCTTTCAAATATTTCGTCCGCATATCTACGTTGGATGTTTCCACTTCGGCGCGGCAGCGACCACGAAGCCATTTACCGGTTTTTTTTTTTTTGGTTTTTACAAAGTGTTTCGATATGTGTGTGTATGTTTGAGAGAGAGAGAGAGAGAAAGAGAGAAAATGTAAAACTACTATATTATACATACCCACTCTTATTCGGAATAATATTATCGAAAATGCGGTTTTTTTTTTTTTTCAGAACACCCGTCATCATCCGAACAAAACCGAAAACGCCGATTGATTCGGACTTGCGGATTGCCAACGCACGTGCGCGCGACCTCTCGCCGTCTCTAAGTACGACTATTGTGTAAACAAATATACGAATATACTTGTATTTATACGTTTTTTTTTTTTTTTTAATGCAAATATAAAACAAGACACGTGTCCGACAGGTCACTCGCGTTCGTCCGGAGGGCCAGCGACCGTTTTATTTGATCAATGATTACATAATAATATATTATACAGACCGTTCAACTATGTATGTCTAGACGCTGCGGCACTAATATTATTTACGTATGTATACACCGAATTAAAAAAAATAATGCCAGTACGTCGATCTCGTCTCAGCGATGGAAATATTAAACAAATCACGTATAAAACTCTGAAGTTTATAGTTGTTTAGTGTCTAAACAATCAAAAGTCCCGACGTACCGAACACTCGGGTGAACAAATAAAAAGAGACGGCGAATATGTTTGAAACTGCGCGTGTTCCGAAAAAAAGAAAAATTTAATTTATGTACAGATAATTCGATACATACAATTTGAAGTTCTCTAGGACAACTGCATAATAAGAAACGGAGTCGCAAGCCAATCGTTTAAAATCGTCTTTAATTTTTTTTTTTTTTTCTTAGTCCTCGAAAACCATGTACTGTCGAATTTTTGAATAAATCTCAAATCGCGTGGTGCAAACTGTACAGTTAACGGGGGTTTTCGATAGTGGGTAATCGTGATTTATTTACGGGGGAGGGGGGAAAGTCACCTCGACACATTTTATTTCTAATCAAAAGTAATTTATACTGATATGTATAAAACATCGATTGATTGCATGAAAGACGGACGTGTTTCGCACGAATTCGGGTAATTCGATTGCAGTTGCAGCTTTCGGTTATATTCGACGATAAACAATTGCAATCGAGAGATGATTTCTATCGGAGCCCGGTGATATGGCGAGGTATAGTATCTATTGGCCGTGTTTCCTC
Organism: Cinara cedri; assembly: GCA_902439185.1. Taxonomy (NCBI): domain Eukaryota; kingdom Metazoa; phylum Arthropoda; class Insecta; order Hemiptera; family Aphididae; genus Cinara; species Cinara cedri. The sequence continues at coordinate 529,704 of CABPRJ010000018.1, forward strand.
CCCGCGCGCAGTCAAATCAACTACGAACTCGCATCGCCATTTGCTGTCAGTTTTTCGATTTTTGAAAATCTATTCGGGAATCTAAAAAAAATGTTTAAAACAAAGCACCGTCGGCCGAAAAATTCGCTTATTTTACGTCGTACCTATTGACACGGACACGTGGACAATTCGGAGTATTTTTACCGACGAGAAAAAAACAATTATACTAATAAATATAAAAGTCGTAATTTTTTCGCTAAACTAATCAGAATCTAAAACAAAAACCGAAACACTCCTTTGTATTTTTCGGAAAACGATAAAATACTCCCGTATTTTCGATCCGGGAAAATCGTATTGTGTTACGTGTAGGTCGTACAAACGAAAAACCCCAAATATCCGTTTCCGGATCGGCCGCGGCACTTGAATACCTTTTCACTAGTCGACTCCTCACACGTGTGTAACACGGTTTTTCGGACGATAATTGGTCTTCAAAAAAAAAAAAACACCATACGGATTACACCAAAACGCGTCTGTCGATTATTGTACGCGACGGACACCGTCTCTCCACACACCGACGTTTATTATAATTATTATTATTATTATTTTTTTTTTTTTTACGACGCTTAAAAGCGTTTGAGTGGAAAAAAATACATGCCGTATACAATATCGTATAATAATAATGACTTCTCTTTTCCGTTCCGGTCGGAATCTAAAAACGTTTTTTGTGTTTGTAAATTCGACAAGCTCGTAAAAGAGTATATATAATGTAGGTTAGGTACTTACCCACCTACACAACTTCCCGTATATTAAAGATTTCTCGGAAAATAATTACGCACCATGAAAGTCGATAACCTCCGGGCAAAGCTGTATAATAGTGTTTTATTATTTATTTGTTGGTTTTTTTTTTCTCTTTTAAAGCGTCCGTTTTTACAGTCGCGGTACGGCTGAAAACGAAAATTAAAACGTTTACGATATCGGTTGCGAGCGCGTACGAATTACACGAACGCAAGAAATGTCGAAAAAAAAAAACTCCCGTGATTTTCATTCCGAATTATAGATTCGGAACGCGGGATAGGAAATACGCGGATCGGACCGCGGTCATAAGTGACGGCGGAAGGCGGGAATGCTGCGCGCGTACGCAGTGGTAACGGTGGAAACGGGAAATAGATTGTTAGGAAAAAAACAAAAAAAAATTACACTTCGAGGCGAGACAAAGTTTACGTTACGCGAGCTCTCGTTATATAAGAAAAAAAAAATATCTGGTCGCTATTTAATTTGCGGCGGCGGCGGCGACGATGACGACTGTCGAAAACGGTTTCGGGCCGCACGTGTGCCAATTAGCGGACAACGGAAATAAAAAGTAATCCGTAGAAAAAAAAATGAAAACCGCCCATCCATAAATTTTTATAACGCGCACACTGTCACTATCATCGCGGTACACGCCGCATAACGCACCCGCGGCCGAATCGCGGACCAGACTGCGTAAATCCGTTGTCGTGGGGGAGAGGGGAGGGGAAGGGGGAGAGGACAAACCGAACTGACGTATCGGTCGTATAAGCGCGCGTAACGTATACGGGGCGTCGTACCGCGGAGATCGGCGCGATCACGGCGAGCGTTACTTTGACTTTGCGCGGGATTTTAGTTTTTTTTTTTTTTTTTTCCGGAAAATTTAAGAGAAACAATAAAACCGTCCCGGAAATGTCGCGCCGACTGTTATTTTCTGTCGCCCTTGTTTTTCGCGGGCGAACCGAGCTCAACGGTCGAACGTCCCGTCCGCGGGAACCGTAAATTCCATCGCCGACACGCGGTGCTTATTGTGTTTTATTAATAGCCGTCTACGGCTTCGGGAAATTCCCGGTACGAACGCGTTTCGCTTGCGGGCTACTCGGCCGTTTTCGGACTGCCGAAAAATGTCAACGGTTTCACCGCGGCAGGGCGACGGTCCCCGGTGTCTCCGCGGGGCGCCCCGTACAACGGATAACAGTGCGCGTTCGGGTCCCGGACGAATAACTTCGTACAGTCGCCGCGCGCGCCCGGACGGGCGACCGTAAGCGTATTCCCCGAAAACCGAGTGTGCGGCACGCGCGCGCGCCCGGACACGTGCGCGGCATCGCTCCCCGTGTCCCGTCCACCGTACGTCACCGCGTCTCTACGCCCGCGGGACGGTCTCGATACGCGCGCGAGCCGAAACCCCGGTGATTGTGGGGCGGGCGATGCCGGAGGACTCGCGTATTCCGGGTACCGTATACGCGGTTTCCGTCGCACTGCGGGGCGGCCGCACTCCGCGCGGGAAGTTAAAAACGAAAAAATGAAAAAACATCTCTCCGCGTTTCGGCAAACACGCGAGCGCGGTACCGCCGCCCACAGTACGATCCCGAACTCATGCTCGAGAATCGCGAACGACGATCGCCGATCGCGTGCGCATCCACACACGCCGCTTCGTAAGAAGCAGTACACCGACAAACCGCTCGCGCGGGATATTCCGCTTCGTCCCCTCCCCCTTCCCATCGCTTCCCGGACCGAATTCGATTTTTTATCGTCACCGTCATTATTATTATTATTATTATTATCGCTATTTTTTTTTTTCCAAACCCGCCGAGACTTTGTTCGGAAATATTTTTACTCTCGATCGTCGACGCCCGCGCCGCTTATTCCCCGCGCCCGCGGACATTCAGAGCCGCCGCCGGCATAAAGTAAACCGTGTCTGTCGTCTCCGGCGATAAAATCTTCGTGACGACGACGACGACGTCTCTGCGGCGCACAAAACTTTACGCGCGCAAACAATAAAGTTAAATCTATAATAATATCCGGAAAAAAAAAAAAAACGACGCGTTTAACCGATAAAAACATCCATGCCTATTAGTTATTGCTAATCATAATATACGTGTCGGTTTCGAGAGATTTTTTTTTTGCTTTTCTACGGTGTATTTTATTGATTTTATCGTCGACGTGACAATACGAAACACAAACGAAACTAATGAGAAGTTTCGCCGCGGTGGTAAAGACAACAAATTTATAATATAATAATAAAACGGCCGTCACCGACAAAATGTTTGTTTCGTTTGCGGTGGCGTGCGCAGGGGAAGAGGTTAGGGGTCGCATCCCCCTCCCCGCCGGCTTAAAAAAACAAAAATAAAAAAAATATGAGCAATCTGAGTAATGTCGAAATGCATTCGTTTCGGCCAAGTCGCGGGGAAAAACTTGACAGAGTCTTTGGGATCCGGCTTTCAAATTACCGATTCCCGCAGTCGATTCGGGCTGAGTACACTAATTTACAATTTAATCGCGATTCTTATTATCCTCTGCCACTGTTAATTCGTGGACACGCCACTGTTCGTTTGTATCCGAATAATAACCATCGGTCACGCTTACAACGTTAATAATGTCGTCGATGGATCAAACATCATCCTGCAATAGGATTTGAAAACCGTTCGTGTTAAGCTCCGTTAAAAATGTCGGTTATGAAGAAACCAATCGCTATTACATCAATCATCGCACCGATCGTAGTATTATGTTATGTTTCTCACCTACCCACACGAAAATTAGAAGCTAATGTTTCGAAATGTCGAATGCATATTTTCTCACCTGTGTACGTAAAATAACACGTTCCGACTGATTCATCAACGCCTAGCCCGAACCACCGAACGGATCGGGATGGCCATCGTGACGTAGGCGTCCACCGAAAAAAGGATTTCTGAAAATTCGACCCCCGAGGGGGTGGTGAAATAGGGGTCTTCGTGTACGCATATCTAATTGCTTATCGATTTTTTTATATTTTTTTTTTTTTATTATTCAAGGGTCGCCACGGAAAATATAACCATTATAATTGACCGTTATGACAACGATTTACACCGTTAAAGTTTCACAACAGTACAAATTTTCACCTAGGCGTTTTTTGTTTCCGTTCAACGATGACGCGGCCGAAACCGAAAAAAAAAAGTTCGGATAAAACGATAATAATACGGATCGACAAGGGCGACGGGGCCCGGGCGCGGGACACCCAGTGTTTTACACACATATATATACATATATATATGGTAAAAAAAAAAATAAAACCGAGACGAAACCAACGTAAACGGTATGGAAATTAAATAGGACCGCGACAGCGACAACAGCCGGCTGCGCCGAAGTGCGACGCGCGTCGTCATACCGTTGCTGAGACGGTTTCCGGACGGGCGAAGCCCCCACCTCCCCCCCCCGAAGCCGGTAAGTGAAATGCCGCCGCCGCGGCGGTCGTGTACGCGCGCATAAAACGCGTGCACCGGCAATTTCGAAAATCGCCTTTACACCTCCGGCGGCGTGAAGCGTGTACGCGAGCGCGCGGAATTAAAGGCCGACGATATTTACGTGCGGACATTTCCAAGGGCGCGGGGTACCGGTAGACGTTGCGCCCGCGCCGCCCCGTCTCTTTTCCCGCGAAACGTATTACAACCCGCGTCCGGCAACGAAGAAACACGTCAGCGGACGTTCGGAATAAAGATAAACGACGCGGCCGTCGATGAAAAATCGATCGGCTGTTCGCCGGGGCTGGTCGGGCTTCTATAATGTCGATCCGTCCGCGGGCCCGACGCGTTTCCGCGGGACGACGTCTCGTTTTCCCGTCGTCTATTGAGGAAACTGAAAGGAAAATCGAAACAAAAAAAAAAAAAATTCACGACAGTGAAATTTCCTATAGAGCTTTTGTAACGGAGCGAGATTCCCGGTAGAAAATTCGATTACGGGCGCAGACGAAAAATACGTCGTAAAAAAAGTTTAACCGATACGCCTGCTCGCTTCGCTCGGTGCCTGAAAACCGCAACGTCGCGGCCGACGAAAGCGGTTGTCGGAGCTGTGAAAACCGCGGCTGTGGGCCGACACGAGCGAGAACGAGTGACCGTAATGCACCGGACGCCGAGAACCGCGTACAGAGGTAATGAAATATTAAAACGTCGCTCCCGCGCAGGCCCGAGAAACGTACGGCTGCGTGCGGCGCCGCGACCGGACCGCGGGAAAACGGCGACCCGCCCCTCCACATTACGGAAGACCGGGGCCGACGCGGTGACGGGGCGCGGTAGAACACGAACGAGGAACGGATCGGAAGCCGCGGGCGTCGGACGGTAATACGGAGTTTGGCTATTAAATAACGAGACTACGCGCGCAGAAAGCGTTTAGAAACGGACATGCTTTTTTCTCTGTGCCGAAAACGATGTGTGACGAAAAACATGAGCAACAATGATAAACGTAACATTTTCTCGTTAAACTAAAAAAAAAACTCCGACTGAGTGCTATAAGTTGTTAAAATAGGCCTATAGTAAGGATTTCCTATCTCGGGCGCGTGCTTTTGAGTGGCATAAATTATTTTCTGAAGGTCGTGAGTGCACCGGAATCCAATTCAGTCGTAATCCAAATTCAAAACCGTGCTGATCGTTTTCTTGCATCGTGATGACTGAATGAGTTCCAGTCAAACTATCCAGTGAACCGACATTACTATTTGACAGTTTTGGCAACGTTGCGCGAATGAGTTCGTAAGAAACGGTCGATATTGCGGGAAAAAAAGTCGTGGATCTTGCACCAGGATAACGCACCTGACCATAACGCGCAGTCTGTGAAACGTTATTTGGCCGCTTAAGACACACCAGTACTCGAACACGCGTCTTGCTCACCCGACTTGGCACCCTGCGACTTTTACTTGTTTCCGGAGGTAAAGTCTGCCTAAAAAGGAATCCGGTTCGAGTCGATGGAAGTGGTGAAACGAAAATCGACGGAATTCCTGAATGGTCTTACGAAAACAGACTTCCAGCACTGCCTCGAGCAACGGGAGAAACGAATGAAACGGCGTGTGTAGAGGGGAGGAGAGCATATTGAAGGGGAACATTTGGTTGCGGAGAATAATTTTAAAAATAAAACCGTTTTTCATAAACAGTCTCGTTGTTTAATAGCCACACCTCGTATACGCACACGGACGGCCGGAGTCGTGCGACGAACGGTCTGTTTGTGCCCCGAACGGGTTGGGTGGGGGGGG
>CABPRJ010000018.1:535751-645654 GCA_902439185.1 Cinara cedri
GGGGGGGGGGGGGGGGCGGGGCGCGTTTTCCCGGCGTCACCGAACGGTTCGCGATTCGGACCGGGCCGTTTCGTGCGCGCTGCGAAACGACGGTCGCCGGTAAAATCGTGGTGACAACGCCGCCGTCGTCTTTGGGTACTGGAAACGATTGTCGTTGTTATCGTTGTTATTGTATTACGTCGCGTCGCGGTACAGACCGGAACGGCGGTTGCGGTGGGGGGGAGGGCGGGAGGGACGGGCGCGATATCAAATTATTATATTGTTTCGCGGGGCCCGACGACGGCGAGACGGCAATGTCATTATTATTATTATTATTATTATATCGCGCGCGCGACGGTGTTGCGTGTTACGTAACACACGACGACGGGGCGACGATATTTAACGTCCGTAACGCCCGTAACGGCGGCCCGCCCGTTCGCCGGGAATCTCGAGGGGGGAGGGGGTGGTGGGTTTTCTCGGTTCCGGACGGATCTCGCGACGCCGAGCCCCCGGGCAGCGGGTCCCGCGGCGGCGGCGGCGACGGCGGCGGCTCGCGTATAATTTACGAGGGTTCGGCGCAAGTTTACGGCGCTTTAACGCGCCGCGCGCCGGCGGCGGCTGCGCCCGCGGCGCGCCACAATTTATGCACTCGCTCGTACGCGCGCGCGCGCACACACACGTGCACATGTACGTTTTTAAATTCGATTATAACACGACGGCGTATTAACACCGTAACCCGACCCGGAAAAATTAACCGGCGTTTTTTTTTTTTCGATAACGGGGCGGAAAAAACTCGATACCGCGACGTGTACGTGGACTGATTGTTTTATCGTTTCGAACACTCGTTATTGCCGAAAGTATTGACTCGACGAAATAACAATTTCCCGCCCGTCCGCCGTCCCCCATCCACCGATAAGAAACGAGCGGCTCTAGAAATTTACGTTTTCATTATTTCACCGTCGCCTTTGTTTTCAGGGGTTACGCGACTACCGCGTCATATTGATTTCCAAACGGTAAATATAACATTGAAAAGACGGACGTACTTGGCACGCGGGCGGGCCACCGTCGTAGGCGAGAAGTTAGGACGGTACGGTGGAAGGGCGACATTTCGCTTTCTAATGAAAAAACGATTCCGAACCGAGTTCGGTTGATGACACGTCGCTCTGTCGAAAATATAATACGTGCCACATTATGGTAAAATAATTACGTAACGCATCTTTTTTTCCGTTTTTCATGAAAACGTCTGGGAAAATCGAAAATGGCCTTCTCAAAGTACTACCCCGGTCAGGTTCCCTTTCCGAAAAAGACATCGGCGCAACTGGAGCTCTAATTCTGGGTGGACTAAATTTTAATGATATTTGCGTCACGTGAAGGCTTCACCCCCACACCCCCGATATCAATTGTCAACACTAACATTTATATTTACATTGCTTAGAAGTCCTTACCTACAGTCGTCAATAGTTGCTTTCGAAGTAAAATTCTGTCATTTACTACTTACAGACTAGCTACAAAAAATAAATATGAATAAGAAAGAGATAAATATATAATCGATCAAATATATACTTCGTAACTATTGAACAATCGATTACGGTATTGACCACCACGGGGGACGAGCCAAAATGTTCCAGCGACCACGGAGCAATTCGACGTGCATCTCAAACAGTTTGTCGTCACGTGATGATTGCTTAAGTCCCAGCCTACCTATGCCATAGTGAGAATCTATTGCACAAATACCTACATATAATAATCGAACTGGCGAAGATATCGCTTCCCTGCAGTACTGTCAAAGGCTATTTACATAGATATACAGTTGAGATACCGCCCCAATAGCCTCATCACACAGCTCAACATAAAATCCGTCCCGGGAAATTTTCGTGGACAGCTGATGATCCGTCTGTGGCCTAGAAATCTCACGAATTTTCAACGTCAATTCCCCTTTTTTAACCCAAATTAATCGATTTTTAGTGTTCAGGTGCTCAAACCCCCTTTACCGCGTCTTTCTGTCTCGTAAATCTTGTTTTATGTTCAAATATAAAATGTGCTGTTTGTTCAAGAACATTCTACACAGCAGATCGCCAACCGACGATGACTACACCACGGTGTTTCCTCTGAAATTCGTATATTATTTGAAATATTTTTAAACGATGAGACGAAACCGGTCGTGTGAACGCCGTAAAAATATCAATACCCAAACAATGATACTATGATAAAATGCACGTGTTGCAGGCACTGCAGATGCGCCCGCGCGTGTGTGTTTCGGTCGTAAAAAAAAAAAAAGAAAAAAAACGCGCGCACACACACAGACACACACTAAATTCTATGGGGTGATAATAGGGAAAATAAACCCGTGGGATTCGAAGCGAATGTCCGCGCGGAAAACGATATACCCGTAAAAAATTTGTTGGAACCGTCGTCGCGCTCGAAGAGCGTTTCTCCTTTTGTATGACGCGTAAATCGAGGGATTTTTTTTTTTTTTTGTGCGTGTCCGATAGGACCCCGAGCGAAGTTATCTCGTATAAATTACAATGAGAAAATACTAGAATGAAATAATATACAAACCGAAATTGTAAAAAAAAAAAAAAAAAAAAAATCGAAACGATAATACGACCTACTGAAATATAATATAACAGGTACGTTTTACGATTTTTCGGGATCCGTGACGAGTACGTTGACAATAACCGCGGTCGCGGTAACTGCGGTATTCAAGGAACCGCGCCCTTCGTGGCGCACAACGTCAGAGACGGAGGGGCGGGAAGGTCTAGGGGTGGGAGGGGGTGGGGACCGTGTTGCAGCGGAGATCAAAGACGGCAACGCGTTGTTATATTGTAATGACGACAAACGACGGGGACTCGCGGGGCTGCGTACGACCGATCAGTTCGTGTATCGCGTCGCATGCGGATTTCGTCCGAGAAATTCCAAAAGAGACCGGAGGAGAGGCGTCGGCGGCAAAACGTACAACACCCATAAATACGCGTACGCTGTCGGGTCGCCGCGTCGGTGGTCGGCGGTCGTCAGCGGGGCGTCGTCCCGGTTTCCCTACCGCCACCATTTCCCGAGCCGTCCGGGGTAACGGCGCTTCGCGAGCGTCCCGCGCGCGGCGTCGCGATATTTACGCCCGGCGCGGTACTGTCGCGTGCGCCCGACGGCGATCGGAACCCGGGCGGCCGAAATTCACCGTGAACAATTCAATGACGCGCGCGGATAACATTAGCTACTCGTCACGAGCGCGTTGTACGCGTCAGCGTGCGTTGGACCGGTAACGCGGCGTTCGTGTCGCGCGCATTAACCGTCCGTCACACCGTGTCGGCCGTAACGGATTTACGGCGTTTGCCGCGCTCGTTTAGCCGGCCGGTGTCGCGCGGGCGCCGGCCACGAACTGCCGGGTGATCCGTTTCGGCGGTTTCGGCGCTCGCCGTCTCGAAAGGTGTTCGGTTTTTCCGGAACCCGTCGGAAACAGGCTGCTCGACGGGGTTTTACGCCCATGTTGTTTTTCGTCGCTCTCGTTTCCCGGGGGGCGAAACCGCTGCCCGTACCCGATTTCGATTTTCAAACGGCAACCCGTACTGGAACGTCCGTTGACGGGTCGGAGTATCGGTTAAGACACGTTTTAGTGTTGACATTTTAACGATTTTTGTCGACCCGTTGACGGGGGATATTGCAATTTTACGCGTTGGTCGGAGGAGAGCGTCGGCGCGTTATAAACGTTCTAAACGCGTTGGCTATTGTAATAGCCGACGGGTTACAATCGGATGGCGTGACACGTACATCGTGTTTATTTTCTTTTAATTATTTGGTTTTTTTTTTTTTTGTTTTTTGAGCATTAGATTTTTCCCGAATTTAACGACCGTTAAGTGTTTACGATGTTTATTGTCGTTACACGATAACGCGAACTGAGATATACAAGACTGGAAACAAGCATCGATAACGCGGCCAGAAAAACAAACGGGATGCGGAACGATCGTTTTCTTTGCAATCTCCGGTATCGCCGTAGCGGGGGTTTTTTTTTTTTTTTGAGCTCGACACCAATAGACGCCGTTAGTAAAGCGTCCGTACAGAACCGGGGCTCATAGAGGAATAATAACCCGCGTGTCCCGCATTACCGTTGGGTTTTTATGCACGGTTCCCCACGCCCATCCTGCCGTTCGTTTTCAATCCTGTACTACCCGTTATCTCGGTCCACGCTTGATAACAACGGGATAACTGCATAACGTTATGCGAAAGATACGATGAACAATTATGGCGATGGCGGGACGGCGGCAGTTCTTAACTGTCTGTCGGTTAAAAAAATAACAATCAGGGTTACACAAGTGTTACGAGATGAATATTGTTCGGGTTGCCGAAATATAGGTACGAGTACTATACGTTATTATTAATCGAGCACCCGTTGCATTGTGTTTTCGGAGACAGCAGCCCCCGTGTAAATAACCTGCGGATACTGATCCTGTAGGATGTCAATGTCCTAAATGTTATTCTAAAACCGTTAGTGATCGAAAAACCGCGTCGGGGTGATGTAAATGGTTTCGGCGAACGCAATTTACGAAATCGAATATTTCTATATTTTCGGCATAATCAAGCGGAGCGTTCGAATTGAAACTGGAGTACCTAACCGCCGCGTCGTCTTCGCCGTTTTATTTAATCGAATTTCCGACGACGGCGACGTCGCGCCGTTCGAACGGAGTGAAACTTGATTAATTATTATTGTACGAAAGGGGAGGGAAAAAAAAGTCATAAAAATCCGCAGTCGATTTTTTTTTTTTTTTTTTTATACACATATTTTTTTAATTATTTACAGCGGATTTCGGGTCGGTCTCGAAAAATAATTAGATATCGTGGTCGAGCGTTGTTTTTTTTTTACACACTTTTACGACGGCGACGGCGATAGCGCAACCCGGTCGAGCTATATGTATATATTTTCATAAGAGTCGCGTCGGTCACTATTCGCAGCGCGTACACTATTTTTACGTGCGTATAATACATCCGTCGTATATTATATTATTATCATTACGTCGACGTAAAACTCATTTTGAACGTCGGACTGAAAAAAAAAAAAAAAAAAAAAAAAAAAATAATACGATTCTAAACTGCCGGCTATCCGTTTTATCGTACAAGGAGTAGCGGTAATACGGTTTAGTGTTTTTATTATGATGCGTTACAGTGGACTGCTCGAATAAAACAAAACGCTGCACCGATGTGTGTGTGTGTGTGTGTGTGTATACAGTGTACACTGTACACACTGGTTTCAAACACAAAGCTCTCTCGCTGCAGCCGAGTGTACAACAAAACTGTATACACAGTATATAAAATAATGTATAATATATTATATTGTTCGTGACCGAAGCATCGCGGATAAATGTCCGAACGCACGAAATATTTATTAAAAAAAAAAAAAAAAAAAAAAAATAATACGATTCTAAACTGCCGGAGGACGCGAAGAATACCGTATTTTAAGTATTGCGTATAGATAAGATCGAATCGTTAAAACGAAATAAAAACGGAAGAGCGTTCTAAAACGACGATGCAGTCGTAAAAACGTATAATATACTCTCGCATTATATAATGGTCAGGGAGTGAGGGAGGGGGGGGGAGAGAGGGATTATTAATTCCGTAAATCGCCACGGTTCTCGCACTATTATATGTATAGAGATGAGTTCTTTTTCGGGTCGGCTGCGCAAAGGCGTCCGTAATTTTTTCGTTTTTAATCAGATAAAATAAAATAATATGTCTTTTATTCCAGAGAATTATTACCACGATCAATCACCGAACCAAACGAAAACCTACTTTTATAGTAAGACGAAAAAAAAAAAACACCCGTCATCAGCGGAGCTCCGTCATTAGAGTCGAATATTAAGTTTACAAGTCTATTTTTCGCAATAGAAATGTTCATTTTAACACAATACAGACTATTTCAAGTAGCCGAATACTGCAATAACAAAATAACGCATAGGCGCATTTGAAATAAAATCACGGCGTGGCAAGTAATAGTTTTGAATAATATTTTCGGTTCGGTTGCGATCTTATAAAGCGAGAGAGCAGTCGGTAGTTTATCAATAGATCATAGCCAAGGACTAGATGGACATAATTATAAATAAACAGGAAAATATACTAAGCAAACAGTGTTTATGAAACAACTATGAAATATATTTTTGAAAAACGTATTACGATTAAGAATAATAATAACAACTACTGAGAGGGTTAATAAATTATTTCTACAGCTGATTTGGCGATTGAGTTTGTGTAAAAACTCATGTTTTATCAATGCCCGTCGTCTAATCAGTCTAATCTTGAACCGCGAACGAGATACACAAGACTAGAAACGATATTGTTTACGGATGTGAGAGTTACGTCCATTTTAATGACATTACAATTTATTAAGTCAAAAAGCTGCCGCAACTCGCAATAAACGCTAGTATAGCTTAGAATTCAAACTTCTGTTTCCCGCGCATCGGTAATACTTCGGTGAACCCCCGTTATAATCGTTCGTTTTTAGTCTCGTGTGTCCAGGCGGATGTCTTAAACCGTGCCAGAAACTAGTGAACCTATAACATTATGACATAACAAGACGGTAAGATAACTTACTGTTCGCTTATCAGCGTTTCACGGGACGCGCTATTTTGCTATTACACAGTGGATTGGTCGACCGAGCGTGCTAATAACACTGGCGGCACACGTCCGGAGCTTACCACAGGTATTGTACTTGTATTCCAACGTACCCGATACGATTGTTAACCACTACACAGATGTCGTGATTAAAATAAATTGTGAACGATAATTTATTAACGCAGAGTGTATGGGAATAGTCATATTACGTAATCTCCGGCAGACGGATCTACGAAGTCCACAGGGACGGTTGAAACCGGTTAAACTAGGGCGTACATTACAGTCGTAATTGCGCGCGACGCGAAAAGTGTCAAAGGGTTAAATGGAAAGTGTCAGACGGGAAGACCCGTTTTCCGACCGTTTCGTTACTCGAGCTCTGTCAACGTACGCTAATCGAATCGTTTCACCCGGAGACATAAAAAAAATAATAAGTGGTGTTTAAAAAACACATGTGTAAAGCGAAGAGTTCTATTATACGTGTATTATAATAGTATAACGAATGCGTTAATTGTATGCTGTACGGTTACTGTTTATGTATACAAATTTCACCGTACATCTGTTTTGAAGCGTATACGCATGGTAAACTGCATAGTAGAGTTTAATATTCTGATCGTTGTGCTCGCTGTTTTATGTTGTAGCAAGTACACGTACAAGGAGAAAAACACCCGTGTGAGCGGCAGAGCTTTGTTACTAGAGTCGGATAAATTTACCCTCTCCACCCCCCTTCCCTATTTTGTACTCTAGAGAAATATATTCCGTGTAAAACTATAAATAATCGAATGCTACGGTACTCCTAAAAAGAAATATGAAACTAAGCATAAAAATGGTAGGGACGTGGGTCGAAATTTGTAATTTCTAAAAGGTACATTCTTTATACTATAGGCCGTGTTCATATAAAATTGCATCCCTAGATTCATTCGGGTGGTCTAAGCCAGTGATTTTCAACCTTTTACGAATAGCGAACCCCTTGATTTTTTTCACCTAAGACGACCCCTTCAAAATTAGTTTAATATAACATGAATAATACAATAGAATACGCGATACTTTTAGTTTTCGGTGACCCCCCAGCTAACACTCGTGATCCCTTTGTGCGTCACGAGCCCAAGGTTGAAAACTATTGGTCTAAACTGCTCAAAGCTAAAAATCATATTCTTGCCACAACAAACATGTTTTAGGCACATTATTTGTAATTCATACAGATCTTTCTCATTTAAATCCGTAGCCCAAAATCGGGTTACCCAGAAATCAATTCGTTGTCAAGTTTTTAATTTTTAAGAGAAACTGCCAGGAACCAGGAAAAATACTTTCTCGTAAAATACCACCGGTCAAAAGTTCTGCATCTTTTGAGGGACTTTGTGAAAATATTTGAGAATTTTATACTAAAAAAAAAAAAAACATTACAGTAAATCTTGTACAGCCTTTTCGCTACGCTCAGAACTTAAAATGTGTTTTTCGTTAAAATCCACGTTCACACTATGAAATAATATTTAATATTGTCGACGCCGTGTCGTTTATTACGCGTAAAAATCGAAATCATTTGAGAAGGCGGCGGAAACCTCGATTTTTAATAGACGACTTGTAGGCACGTGGTAGGTGGGCGGGTGGCACGCGGGCCGTGTTGTTAATGAACGTCACTGTTTCACATTTTAATCAACGGGTATACCAACGTTTTCGTCACGAGACATTTCAAATGCGTTTAATTAAAATCTAATAACTTTCCTGTTTTGCTCAAATGAATGGTACGGATGGTATAATTATACAGTTCGTGTATTATTATTTCCGATTCTGACGACTGCGACGACGGTCCCGCATCATTACCGTTCGCCTCACGTTATTACGCGTATTCGATCGATAAGCAATCGGATTTTTCACGCGTTTCGATGAATAACCGAGAGAAAAACCGTCGTACATCAGACGACTTTCGGTATTCCGACATGCGCGTTTTCTTCTTCTTCCGGCCTTTGCGATTACCCGAGTGTTTTCGACGCCAAAACACATCACGCCGTGATCCTTGTCTCAAACAACGTCCGGTCGTCGTCCATTCCCAGATTCTGTAGATCGAGCACACCAATCCTGGGTCTCTCACGAGGCTTTTTATTTTATTCAAAAAACGAAACCCACTTATATTTTGGGAAAATAATTCGAATTTGGTATGACTTATTTTTCCGCAAATTTCTAAAAATATTAACGCTCCTTCAAAGTACACGTTTAGTTTGAGAAATAGAGTGAATTCGCTATATATACTAACTGCGAGAAACATAATAATATACTATGTATTAACTCGTAAAAATAACGAACCCGTACTCCCTGGAGGAGTCGTCGTCGATAAAAAAAAAAAAAAAAATACACAAGTCTATATAATAGTAAATAATGTGATTTGCTGATGTATAAATCCATACAAATTTAATAGTACGCAATAACCGCACGGAATTCTGTACGCACACAATATATTTATTAACGTCGACATTTTCAACGTCCCTATAATATGTCAATTCATTGGTTTTCCAATATTGTGTTAGGTGCCCGTTTACGTTTTTGTATACACCGCGAGACCTTACTGTATACGAGTCGTTTTCTGATGTATTTTCTCCGGGTACAATAGCTTTACACCTTACCGCGTGTCCGACAAAAAAAAAAAAAACTAATAAATTATATTTTTAAATCAATTAGAGCGTATTTATTATTATTTTTTACGAGCAATTAAATTAAAAATAAAAACACAAAATAATTTAAACCATTTGTGAGAACGCGTTGTAAAATCAAATCGTAATTTACGCGCTATAAATCGCGGTGTGCATTTTGTATAGTTGAAACTTAGGTTCTTTTGCTTGGAAAAAACCGACTTTTTTTTTACGATGTAGTAATTATAAGTAATTAAAAAGTATATATCGTTTTGCTACCATAATAATTGCACAAATCGTTAAAGAAATGTTGCTTATTAATGAACATATACGGTTTGGTGTTTGAATTCACGCCGTCAAACGTTTAAAACGCGTAGTTTTATTTTTAAATTAGTGCACTTCGAGCGGGTGTGGCGTAGACAGAGGGGGTAGGTTAGCGGGTTAGGGCCTCACCCGAGCCCGTTTCACTAAAATGTCTTCGACAACTACGTTTTAATTGTTTAATATTGTTATTCGTTAGACATAATCGTATAATTAAATGCAGTTTACTTCTTCTTCTGCGAACAGCTGTAGAGGCCATTATCGAGTCCCGTAATTGCTGCGAAACAAACTTCCATATTCCGTTTCTCGCTGTCTCGAGGCACTTCACTAAAATTGTCCGTTCCTAGTTTCGTCTTAATTTCTCGTCGTTGTTATCGGTCCGTCTTAATGTCAGTCTTGCCGTCGCGCGTCGGTCTCTCCCCCTGGACAATCGGTTTTTTTTCGATATTATAATAGTTTGCGTGATACTGCATTAGTGCAGTCAGTGCATATGCACGTCCTGTTGCGGTTTCGATATTCAATCGTTTCGTTAGTTTAGGGAAAATTCGTCTTTTATCTTTATACGCCATCGCTACGTGTATAGATTTCGTTACGCAGAGATCGGAGTCGATTGATGACTTTACCGCTGACTGTCGGTCAATTATAATAATAGATCGAATGTATTGCGTAAGCGCACTGTTTTATCGGCTCAATTACGGGAGTAGGTTTTTTTTTTCTCGCGAGATTTTCATAGTATCGTAAAAAAGGGGGGAAAATCGACGTAAATAAGAGAGAGAAAAAAAATAAACAGGCGAACGAACGGGGCGATGAGACGACTATAAATCATATATGAGAATGAAATATTTATATGCATGAGGGGTCCGCGGAAAAAAATAGAAGCCCACCGAAGCCCGAAATATACGGGTCGTCGTCGTCGCCGTGTGACGTGGAAGGAAAATGAAGAGCGGGGGAAACGAAAATGTTTCCATGTACGTACCGTACCCGCGTATATCTTTCTTTACAGTCTTCTGATTGAAGGATTTGAATAGTCTTCCGTGCGCGTTTATATATATACATATTTATAGTATAGGTTCTCGTGCACACGTCGTGTATAGGTAGGCATACCAGTATTGCACGATTCGTTGACATTTCGCTAATGGATCCAGAAAAATATATCTGTAAATTATATTCAGCCGAGGGAAACCGCCTAAAGAAACGCGAGAAGAGAATCCCGACATTCGACGTATTTTTTTAGAATTCGGGTATACGTACCGAAACCACACACGCCGGGCCGCAAGACTAATAATCATATTTACCGGAAAACGAACAGTCCGTTTGAATGAAATGCACTTCTATAGTTGAATAACTATTACTATTTCTTGAAAACGATATTATACTCAAATAAATAATAATAAAATCTTTAGATGTACAGAAATTGTTCTGAAAAATAATAATTAATTAGGCGGTAATTTGCCTAAGACGGTGTTTTTTTAAAATTTGTACAATATTGTAGAAATGTGCGTTGTTTATTAGCGGTTCGAACACACATCAGATTTCGCATTATTTTTATCCGCACTCACGAATTGTTATTGTTGTTTGCATCACGTCTCGTCGATGAAATAAATAAATAAACCGTCGAAAAAATTACTGGGCTCGAAATGATTTTTCCGGGTTTTTTAAATTATTTTTTTTCTGTTCGTTTCGAGCGGATTTGACGCGACCAAAAAAATAATAATTATACTAAACAAAAAAGTAAAAAGTTAATTGAGCACAGTTTGACACGCCCGATGCGTGACGGTCCCGTCAGTGTACGTGAGGACGATTTTCGGATGCACTCATTGATATTGTCTGTTTTTGTATTATTGTGCACTATAAAATATTGTCGAGAACGCACGGATAATATTACACCGATTCACACGGGATTTCGTCGGCTATGGTTTCGATAATAAACCGTAGGGATTAAAAAAAAAATATAGGGTTTGTTTATAAAGGGAAGGGTGTGAACGAAGGTATACGCGAATTACGTAAACTACAGTATCTGCTGCACGGTCTGACCGAACA
This sequence comes from Cinara cedri, assembly GCA_902439185.1. Taxonomy (NCBI): domain Eukaryota; kingdom Metazoa; phylum Arthropoda; class Insecta; order Hemiptera; family Aphididae; genus Cinara; species Cinara cedri. The sequence goes on from CABPRJ010000018.1 coordinate 547,310, forward strand.
AATTGCATTTCGGACAGACGTTGACGCATCTAAACGTCCTGAATATCGGGCTAAATGATTATTACGATTTTTAAAAAGGCTCAAACTGCAGATTGATGTGCCACTGATTTCAAAGGGAATTTGTAAAGGACGCCATATCTTTAGTTAATTTATATCTGGACGCATCGATAAACTACTCGTATTGTTAATAAAAATGATTCTTAGCAGAAACATATCACTCGTAAACCTTGTCACCAAGGTACCCAAGAAATTAACAACAATCAAATCAAATTGATATTGTTCGCCACTTATTAAAGAAACTATAGGGAAAATCAAATAATTACTTTTTTAGTGCACCAACTAGATTCAAAAAGGTTACAAGAACATTCATATAAATTACAAACGGACATTTTAGGCGATTATTTCACGCCCAGTAGAAAAATAAAAAATCGCAAACAACAGAAACCGCCTGGAAAAAAAACTCGTATATTCCGAATTCGGTCAAGAGTATGAGCCGGCTAGAAATGTCTAAAAGTAGCGGAAAAAAAGTTATACATACAACAATAGAGTGCGACAGTCTTTGTTTTCGGAGGAAAATTCGATAAAAGAAAAATTCGAACGATTATGCATATTTCATTGTGATTTGACGGAGGGCGCGGATGAATACGAGAGATATCCCAAGAGCGTCTCATTCTAAATTTTTACCTTTTTCATATCCCGAGTGCACCCGCTGTCTCATCGATAAATTATTTTGAATTGTCCGAGTGCGTCCACAGTCGTATCGAGTACATTTCAAAAGCTGTTAAACTTAATAATTGATAAACCGATCAGTGGAGAAAATAACATTTTATTTCAACTTTGATAATAAAACTCAATAAGACTACGGAGTACGGCTAATTACGAGTGTATTTTTTCCCGTAACCTGGTACTGAATTAGTGCAGTAATATTCAAAATTTTCAAAAAAAATGTAAAAATTGTTATGATTTCATGTACAAAAAAAATAAAATACTATAAGTATCTACTCTAAAGACTATGTATTCTGTATATATTTTATAACACTCGACCAACGTTAATGTGTGTAGCCAATAATAGATAATAAAATAACCTATTATTTTTTGGGTTTAAGTCAGTTCATTTCCTTGCGGTGCACTCTGGGTAACTCTAAATGAGCCCGGACAACGTTGAAAAAATTATATTTTTTTGTTGGGACGCACTCGGCATTTTTTTTTTTTTTTTTAAACCACACGAACATGCGATTTATATTCGCGTTCCCGTATTTATGACGTACGCATTATTGCAATATCGCTGGGGATCGCGTCGACATGTTATTATCATATGTTATTATTATCGTGCTGACGTATTATATTTTCGTACTCACACACGGGCTGCTGTACGTATTGCGTATGGTTGTGCGACGTGAACACTATCGGTAACCATAACGAGATTCCGTTAACAGGGGCGAGCGCTGAGGTTTCCTTCTTATTTCCGGACATCGTGGGGCGAGTGTTCGTATACGAGGCGAAAGAAATAAAATCGGACGAGCTGTCCAAAACTATAACACGGAATCCGACGCTTTTATCGATTTTCATGTTTTGATATTATTCCGATCGAAATTATATTGTACAGACTTTTTGATATCACACTTTCGGTCGAAACGTTTATGTTCCTTCTGGAATAAATTAATATCTGAGATTTAAATAAACCGTTAAGTGACCTGTGTTAGATAAATTACTATAAAATAGTTTTACTGTAAAATTTGTGAATTGACACGCGGTGCGAACGAAAAAAAAAATAATAACATCACGTCACGATTTTCCTACGGTTCGTCGATCGTGATGCGGCTCACACTAAAGCCATCTGGCGGAGACGCCGCGAAATTCGGCGGCGGTGGGTAAAAAACGGGACAATTTTGCGATCGGTCCCCGGTCGAAATTCCGGAGTCAGTTTTCTCACTGAGTCGACTTCCCCGCCCGTCGCCCGTCGTTTGTGCGGCGAGGGCGTCGCCGGCCGTCAGTTGATATTTTCCGTCCGGCCGGAAAAGGGGGAAAAAACTGATGCTGCTGACGGGTTTGCTACTGTTTTGGAAGGGAAGGGTGGACAATGGATATATTTATATATATATATGATATTTAGAGTAATTTAATTTATATCTGTACGCAATGATAAAATAAAAAAAAATAAACGTTCGTTTGTAATTAAAACAAATAAACCGTTGATAATGTAAAACGGTTCTGGGCTGGAGTGGTATTTGGCCTTGGTAAGTGGCCTTGGTCGTATTTTCCCCCCGTCACCAAGAAAGCAAGAACACAACGAAAACTATACAAAATAGTTGCCTATATTTGTTAAGAAAGCTACGAGGGAAAATCAAAAGATGACCTCCTCAATGCACCGAATAGGAACGTAAAAAATTGCTACGAATAAGTTTATGATTGGAGCGAGATTTCCGGTGAAAAAATTGTTTTTAGACACACACAAAACGAAACGCATAAATAAATTCCTCGCCTTCAGAATCTACAAGAAAGAAAAAAACGGTTACGCGGAGGAATTGGCTTTTTAAGAAAAAGAGTGAGCGGCGAATGAGTGTGCGCCGTGTTCGCGTGTATGCGGATTTTTCGTTTTTTAATCTTCCGCCGCGACGACGGTACAGCGCCGCGGAAAACGATTTTTAATTGAAGTACGTAGTGCGCACACGCAGCGTGCGGCTGTCTTGCTCGCCAAACGAAAAAAAAACACCGATTTCGCCAAAGGACGCCGAGAGCCGTGTGTGTGTGTGTTCATAACGACCTTCCGTGTGTACACACGCTCTGAAACTGTATATTATAATGTAAAAAAAGTCGCATCATAATATGCAGCCCTCGTCGGCCCTGAAATCTAAAATCCCGCGAGACCGCGAACGATTTCGCGTACACGCCCACGCGACGAACACTTACTCGCATAAAATATTTGATTAGGTTTACGGTTAATATATATTTGTTTTAATTTTCCGCGAGCGGGAAACGGTTTTTAATCGAAACGCGCTCCTTTGAAATTCAAAAGTATCAAACAAAAAAAAAAAAAAAAAAAATCCACTACCCACATTGCGGGTGTTCTGTACACACGGTCGATACGCTCGTGTACAAAAAATACCGCTTACGGCTGTATAAATAAGACAAATCCGGTAAAATCGAATCGGTTCGACTATTTATCACTATTGCGGCATCGGTCTGCTAGTACCCGTGTCCTGTGGGCGCTAGGGAAACGATTTCAAAGTTTTTTGGGTTAGGTATTAAGTGTCGACGTACAGTGAAAACTTGCATAACGTGTTCGTAAACGATGACTGACGACAACAGTATAACAAACGAAACAAACATACTTTCCGCCGGCCACTGTTGTAGTCCAGCAGTTGGAAATTAATGTTAAACCGAGGGAATTTAATGTATACCTGAGCGCTAACGAAAAACGATTTTAAACTACGATCGATTATTGGCACGTGTTTTAAAAGGCTAGAACAGGCATTTACGACTTGAATATAATATATTTCGTAAATTTTTGCAACTTTTTAGAAAAAAAAACCCGTCGAAATGGTTGTTTTTCGTTGATTTCGTTTCGCGAAAGTACAGCGTAGTCGGACCGTTAAGAAAAAAAAAAAGAGCCCCGACAAATTTCGACTGCAATGTCCGACGATTCGAACCGAACACCGTCGGACGCGTTTTGGAAAGTCCCGTCGATAACGCAACGACAATCGCACGTGACCCATTCGACCGGGTTCTCCGTAGCGCTCTGTCGCGAATTATTTTTTTATTTTTTTTTACTACCATCTATTCGTTTTTCTTACGACCGTGCCCGCAAGCGACGACCCGGACCGGTCAAGTCCGATCATCTGCCGCGGCGGCGTGCCACGCGCGCGCGAGCACATCAGCTGCGGCGGCCGGACACGCGCCCGGCCCGTTCCGCCGGAGAGAGCGCCGGCGCGCGCAGGTGACGGACACCTGTGCACCTGCCCGCGGCCAGTGCTCGTCGCGGCCGACTCGCGTGTAACTCTTTCCCGCCCGCCGCCTACCCGCCCGCCGAATAACCCCGTCCCAACCGCCTTTCGCGCGTATCGCGGACGGCCGTCGTCACGCGGTCGCATCAGCTGCTGTTTCCGAGCCGCGAAAATGTGCGCGCATAATATTATAATAATATTAATAATAATAATAATAATAACGAACCACGGGAAACCCGGTCGTCGGCAGCCGCCCGGCCGTCGACCGCCGTTCCGTCGAGCGCGTGTGCACAGCATCGTAATGTTGTAGCGGTAATAATAAATATATTATTATGAGTGTACGCCGATCCGACCGACATTTCGGTGTTGCGTATACGCGCGCGGGAGGGGGGGGGCGTAATTATTATTATCGCCGCGGACGGGAGTCGGCGGGCGCGCGTATACGAAAAACGGGTTCCGCGCGCGATCGCCGCCGTCCTCGCGGGCCTACGAATACGGACCGAGGCCGCGGGCCGAGCGCGCGAGGTCACGGCGGCGCCCCGTCGTCCGCGCCGTCCGTCGACGTCCGATTTCCAACCGTTCCGCCGCCGCAGCCGCCGCGCGTCTGCCACCGTAATACGTGACCGGGCCCGCGGTGTCGCGGAGTCGCGTCTGTAACTGCGGTTTATGAATTCAAACGAAAAACCGAACGACAAAGAGCCGGTACTCGTTGACGGGCCCGGCCGACGGTTGTAGGCGGGAAGGTGGGACGGGCAAAGCTGTTGTCAATTTGTACTTGTAACCAACGCGGCGAACCGTTGATACCGAAAAACGATTCGGGGCGAAGTTCGGTTGTGCGTGTTTTGAATGGCCGTCGTAGTAATTAATGGTACAAAAAAAAAAAAAATAAATAAAAAATAAAAAATTTAGATATTGTGGTGTCGGGGTAACTCACCTGTCGTAATATTTACGAGTATTTCGTCAATATTTGATTTTAAAATTCCTTTAAAAAAAAAATTCTTCATAAAGCTAAATTTTTTTCCAGATTTTTAATGGAGCGAAGAAGCTTACGATTTTAAAATGATGTTTATTCATTTTTTTTTTCTGTGGACAATTTTTCTACCAGCAATTTTGCTCCGGTTTATAATGATAGAAATTTTTCTTAAAGGAAATCTGACCGGAGTTTTACTTTAGGAAGGTCTACTGATCAACTGAATTCCGCTCAGAATCGTTTTTTCGTTATCGATGGTTTATCGTTGCATATAGGTATACATTAAATCACCAATAAACATGGCATCACCCGGCCCCATTATCCTAGGATAGCTTTTTTTAAAAACAAAATGCATTTGTTTTTTTCCCTGTTACCTACTCGACGTGGTTGTGCGAAAAAAATGTCGGTGAACGTCCTATCAAATGTTCAAGCATTTCTTCGTTTTCGTTACACTCAATTATTAATAAAACTACAGAGAAAATCAAAAAACGAATAATATCTTCATGAACTAGATTTTAGAGCGATATTTACAGTAGAAAACATAAGTCGTAAACATTTAAAATAATGAAATCGCTGTACCGTAATTTGAAAAAAAATCGTATATTTCGTATTTTTTTTTTTTTTTGATTTTTCTCTATTATCATTGGCACAGTTTAAATATAGAAAAGTAATATTCTCCTTCGGTGGCCAAGTGATAAAAGGAACAAAATCGATATCTTGTCATTTGTCGATTATAGTAATCTTTCTGGTAGAAAACATAAGTTGAACATATTAATATAATGGAACCGAGCAGATAGAATATTTATAATAGGCACCAAATAGGTGACAGACTATTACAAAAGTCACGAGAAAACCGATAGAAATCAGTTAAAAATTAGTCAAAATGAAAATCGTCCACCTATTGTTATTGTTGACACCTATAGTCGACCTATAGGGAAGAAATTCCTTAAGAAATCTATGTACGGAGTGGCGCTGTTTGCAGTTGAAACAAAAAATAAAAAATAAAATTATCGGCCTTGGAGAGATGGCGCTTCGGAAAAATGCTAAACATCTCGGAAACTGATAGAGTTTCGAACGAAGAGGTTTTAAACAGAACACAGAAAAACGACGGTATTATGAAAGTAAATTCGATCCAGAAGAAATAAGACGAATTAGAAAACGAAAGCTTGCCAAAACCTGTCCAGTGTCGACGAGTAAACGCGGCGAGGAGGGCTATACGACCCTAATCAGGGCCACGACGAAGGCTACGACGAATAGTGAAAAAAATGCAACGATCTAAAATTCTAAAGGAACGACAATGAGTCACAAAAATATTTAGAGCAAGAAGAAGACATCAAACAATTTTTTAACATAATATTCGTCTAGCACTCTATATATGTGACCGAACGAGCACCGATTATTATCAACACTGTTTTTATCTATATATATATATAGAGAGAGAGAGAGAGAGATAAGCGTAATCCCATCGTAGCCGAGTTGTCGGAGTCTCCGCTTATCGGAGCTATCGGTCTAGTCTGTTTACTAAAATATTATATGCGAAAAAAAAAATCGATAAATATAAACAAACGGTTTTATTATGACATGGAATTTCTAACCCGATTGATTTTTGCATTGTGACATCCATTAATCCCCGCCGTTTCGTATGCGTTTTTGCATTCGTATCGTTTTCCGGACAGGGATATGATATTATTGCATCAGTGACCTGCGAAAATTGATTTATTCGTTCGGCGGCCGTTCGTTCGTTTGCCCGATGGGACAATTTATACCGCCGCCGCAAAGGTCGTACACGCGCGCGATATAATAAACGAGCTTTTTAAATTATTTTTATTATTATTATGTGTAACGCGCCGAACGCGCGGCCAAACGTACCTATTTTCTGCAGGCACGAAATTGCCCGTTTGTAACGTATGTTGAGTGTATACATTTTCGTTGGTATATGTGAGAAAACATATAAATTGCAACCGGAATGGTCGAACTGCACTATTTGGTCAGACGAGGGGCTGAAAACGTTCATTTCCCTTGGCACTTTACAGACTTAGGACTGAAAATGGTTTAAATCATTAGCGTGGCTGAAAATATTATATTTTTTGGACACATATACATACAGAATGTTGTAAAATCATTACATATGCATTATATATTTTTTTTAATAATATTTGTTTAATATTGTATCTATTTTGCTAACTGCAGCGCAGAAGCATAGGTACTAATCATTTTAAAATAATTTAATTACGAACATTGAATAGAAAAAAATGTATTTTTAGTGTTAGATCATTGCGAGACACCCTGTATATAGTTCATAATCGTTTTTTGAACTTGTCAAACGATTACTATTATTATTTGAAATTATTTTTCGTGGTAATTATAGGGAAATGAATTTAAAAACTCCATTCCGGTAATTGAGTTTTTAGTATGTATGAGGTGGTAATATTATTACATTTTTCAATTTCGTTTCTTGTAGTTGAGGGTCTTGTGTCTGTAATATTCTTCATTAAATATTAAAATGTATATTTTTCGAGCATTTTTGTTGAAACACCTTTTAACCCGAGTGGAATTCGACCGAAGTAAGTTAATAATATTCGACCTTAACGTGAATTTAACACGACCTCAATATTTTTCTAGAATATTACAATGGGTACATCTTCGTAGGACATCCTGTATTTTAAATTATGAACACTCCACGCACTATAATAAACACGTTCGTTTTATTAGTTTTTTTTTTTTTCAAAGCTCCTACTTTTTTTTAAAAATATTTCCCATTACTTATATTATTTAGGTATAGAATATTTATTTTTATCCATGAATCGGCTTAGTATATTATTCCCTGCACTCTTTCATGATTTTCGCACGTTTTATCGATTTCCATAATATATTTTTTTTCCCCGTCAGTTTTTTAAAATCGAAAAAAAACTGGAATATACTAATTATTTTCAAATATTATGTTATATAAAACCAATAATTTTCTGATTATGAGGTGAAAGGTCCTTGAATTCAAATTTGTTATCAGTTTTACGACTTACCCCTTATTTAGGGGGGGGGGGGGTTAGAATATTTTTTAAAATATTTATGTAATTTAGGGTGTGGCATATCGATATATATATATACATATATACATATGTTTAGATTCCAGAATACAAATTTAACAACATTTTTAAAATTTGCCAGTAGTGTTAATTTGTATGTTCTATGCCGTAGCACAATGCTGCGTAAAACCGAAAAATCTGGCCTCTCTGATTTGGCCGCTTTTATAGCGGCAATATTTAGGTTTAATGGGGCGTTATGCTGCGGCATAAAACACACAGATTATAACTACTTTTGCCCTTTAACTAATAGAGGAGTAGAAGTAGTATTTTTAAAATTATTAATGATTTAAATAAGCTACACGCGGTACACCAACATACAGGGCTATTCACTCAACTGAAAATATTCATTATCTTGGAGTGTAGTAAATTTTTTATTAATAACGATACACAAACTCGAATAATTTATCGAACATTTTCTACATTTCAGTATTTTTTCAATTTAAAATAGTAATTGTATCGATAAGAATTTTTTTCTTATACACTATTCAAAAAGACTATTTTAAAACACCGTGGGACGAATTTACAGTTGTTAATAAATATTTCATCGTTTCTCAATTTTTTATAGGATTAAATTTGTACACAGATACCTTAATTATAATATGAATTGTATATAAAATATATATGTATATATATTTTTTTTTTTTTTTAAAAAAAACCTATATTGAACAACTTATAAGGGACATACAAATAATAATATCTAATCATGTAATTAGTATCACTATAAAAGAGTCGATAAAGGGTTTTAAATTAATAATATATACATGAAGATACTGAAAATAATGACACGATACGTGTCTGAAAAATAAAATTCAAAAGGAAAAATATAGTTTATAAGTTATGTATAACAGTTAGGTACGGCGTTATTAATTATTATGTTGTAAAAGTGATCGATTCGACTATAATATTTTAAACGCATAGTAGACAACGAAATTTCCGGCTAACCTAATATTGTCACGCCAATCGATAAAATTATTAAAACGAAAAGGGAATTTTCAATTAGACTACGGTTTAAGGTAATGACGGCGTTAGACGGCGGAGTAGTGATAAGGCGATACAATTGGTGTGAAACTTATAATATAATAGATTCTGCGGTATTATTTTGGGTATCGATATTATAAATTTAAATTTTGTTATCTGTTCGTTATCAACAGATAATTTCGAGAATTCTGTATTTTTTATAACAGAGTTTACAATTTTAAATTACGAACATTTTAAAAAATAGTAATAGTAACGGTTCAGAATAAAAAAAAAAAAATGAGTACCGGTAGCGCTAACCGTTAATGTTGTACAACTGAATTGGCGATACAGTTTGTCGGTCATGAAAAAAGCATCATATCACTGCTCCTCGTCTAACCAGTTGTATAATTGTAGACCGCGATAAAAACCTGTTAATACCTCGCAAAAATTTGTCTGATAACGTACTTTCATAAGCAAATCTATCAAGCAATAATTTTTTTCTCGTCGGTTACGAGGGATATCAGCGAAGTAAAACTGACTTATTTCTTTGTTTTCAAAATGCGAAAAACTTCTTATTTTCTTTCCGCATATACTTTATTGCTTGTGATTTCGGATAATGTCTGAAATTTTCCTGTAGCCAGAGAGAAAATAGAAATCCAACCGGGGTCGAACGTTTATTTTGTATTCATTTGATATAAATTAAAGATAATATCAAATACCGAGCGGATTGGCGTACGCGTATATGTGTAAATAGTATACGTTTTAGGGATGGGGAGAAGCTAAAGAAGGTATTGGAGGTATTGGAGGTGAAATTTATACTTCACGTAAACTTTTAGATTCTGAGTGGAGCGAAGAAGATTATGGTTTTACAAAAATGTTTTTTTTTTTTTTTTTTTTTTTTTGTTTGTTTAGTGGATAACTTTTCTACCAGCAATTTTGCTCCGACTTCTACTTACAGCGATGTTTCTAAAACGAAATTCGATTGGGTAGACTCTTTAGAGATGTAATTTTTCGATTTTCTCAGGAGTTTTCCCAGCAAACGCGAGAAACCGGGAAAAACCGTGGGAAAACCGGTAAAACCGGTAAAACATTAACCAAACATTATTGTTAAAGAACATATACAAACGTTATTTTAATTATTTTACTGTAATGCCGTAGCATTTATATTGTTGACAAAGCATCACTATCAACTGAACTCCGCTCTGAACCGCTGTCTCGTAAGAAATGATTTGTCGTCGCTTACAGGTATACATTTAAATATTACCCGTACCGGTGGCCGCGCACGCGTCCCCGTTATCCTTGGACGTCTATTTTTCTTTTTGGGTACATATTGGACGCACGCTATCGTCGAAAACGGAATCAATCATTTGCGTTAAACGGCGGCGCCGTTAATTCCAATACGCCCGGCCACTCGGCAGCCGATAAGACACTATACGTCGGTTTTCCTATACGCGCGTCGTACAGGCAAAATTATACGATACAACCGTCGCGATTTGCAATATTAATAAATCAATCGTGACGTTCGCTCCGCTGCGTACGGATACCTACGCGCATCGATTGGATTTTCGTTTCAACATTTGAACGGCGTTTACGCGAGCGCGGCGATATATTAACAAAGTGTATAATATTATATTATAGCCTTTTCCGCCGGATGTTCCGGCCGTGGGAATTGCTTTTCGCTGTACGGACCGTTCGATAATATACGGAGCTCATATATATATGCCTATATTTTACATAATATTCCCAATACTCTTGTACTCTCTCTCTCTCTCTCTCAATCACCGCTTGGTCGGAGGTTAGTGCGTTGCCGATGACGTTTGAGGAAACGAGCCGTTTCCAAGAATCCGTACGACTGCCGGCGCGTACGGCACCGCATCAGCGGCAGCGGTCTCGGCATTGTGTATACGGTTTCGTACGTTTCCTTTTTTACGCCAGAGTTAAAAAAAAAAAACCCGTATTGTGCGCTAGCCGCGTATTCGCTTTTAAAAACTGCCGGTCGACTCCTTTGATCGCGTTCCCCGAATAACGCGAATACACAACACGAGAACGGCGAAAACGGCGTGGCGTTGTGCGCGCGCTCCTGCGCGACCGGCCCCCCGAACGGGCGTACCGGGCACCGAATTTCAATAGACCGCCGCCGCGCGAGACGCGATCCCTGTCGGCCGTCGATCTGCGACGGTACGGTCGAGTTCGCGCGCGCGTCGGACGGGCGCATTGAACTAATAATCGACGCGCCGGTGCGGTGCCGCGCAAACACGAAGAACGGTTACGGTTTCGAAACGGACCTCGCGGACACTCGCGCCGTATGCGCGTGCGGCGGCCGGATTTCGAACGGCTACCGTACGAAACTCGATAATTATCGCGGGCGGATCGCTAGGACCGGAAAAAAAAAACACCCCCCGATCGAAACGCACGATCCGATCGGGAGTCGATGACGAGCGTTCGCTTCTCGACGGCGCGCAATACCGAACCCGTCCCTGCGCAAACGCGGTTCAACACGGGCCGCGTTGCCCGACATCGAACGTCGAGTCAATACGAAACCGCGCGAACGCGAATATTCCCGCGCGCCGTTCGTCCGGGACTCGAGTAATATTATTGCGCGTACGCGCAGTGTGAATATTATTCTTTTCGGATTGAACTCGTGTCGTTTGCGTCCAGCGCATTCAAATCATCCGGCGAATCCCCACCGGTATGTACGATTTCGCCGGGGACGTTCACGTAACCGCTCTGCCGCTTCGCGCTCGCCGCTATTTTCGCTCACGTTCGGCCGTACGGGTGATCGTTCGTCAACGGCCGCGTGATTATGTTTCGAGAATATTTTCTACCCGGACACCGTGTACACCGTGTATCGGATTTCGAAAACGCGTTACACATTTTTTTTTTTTCGGCACACGTCCGCCGTTGAACTTCATTGCGCGTCACGCGATGAAAACGGAACTCAAACGCGTCGATCACGCGTAACCCTTTAAGTTTTTCGCCGTACGTTTCACTAATGTTTCACGGAAACCGATTTTTAAACGGTCGTCTCAGACCGAGCACCGGCTCAATCTCGATGCACGTGAATCCGATAACGCCAATCGCCGATATCAAAAATAACGATTGGAAATGTGTCCACGTGTAGTACGATATAGTTGCGGCCGCAATTTATGTACGTTACCTTTTTAGATCGCGTCCGCGATTCACGTGGGTTTTTTTTATACTCTGTCCGCAATTAGGAAACGCCGGTTTTAATGCACGTAAAAATCGCAATCAGAGCACGCGCGGAAAAGTCGGGGGAATAAACGCGAAATGAAAACTGTTACGTTTTATTTTCAACGGACGACTATCATAGGGATCCGATTCGCGATGCGCGTGATTTCTGATGATGGATTTTGGAAGATTTGATTGCAACACTACGCGTGTTCTATCGTATAATATATTATAATATTTGCTGTGGCCCGGCGGCGGCGGGGGTATTTCAAACCCCTAACCGAGTATTGAAACTAACCCGAAACGACTCACCTAATACCCCGTTTCCCCTCTTCCCTTTCACGCGTGTTTCTAAGGCCGAGCAATAACTGCGTTAGGGTGACGTGGCCGCCGGTGGCTGAACACCGGAGCGCCTTTATAGACGATGACGCGGATAACGAAAAGAGCGCTCGGGAACAATATAATAATAATAAAAAAAAAAAAAAAAAAAAACCAAACACAAACAATTTTAATCGGCCGTCTGCTTAGCAAATATTAGCTGTAAAATACCGACAATTACAATCGTCCGTATAGTCTCGTGTGGATAGTATCGACGTATTATATTATTACAATCGTACGATTATAATATTACGGGACGTAATTCGACACGTTGTTTTTTTCTTTTTCATCGATATGTTGTTTTGTTGTATTACAGCGAGAGAGCATATTATTATGTTATGATATTGGGGAAAGAAAAAAAAAAACCAAACACAAACAATTTTAATCGGCCGTCTGCTTAGCAAATATTGTTGGGAGCGGCGGCGTTCGGAATTTCAATTTCCCCTCCTCCACCATTCGACCACCACCACCGAAACGGCGGGACGCGGTGCACGTGCAGTGCGTATTGAAAAAGGAAAAATAATAAAATACAATAATTTATTTGAGCGTGACGATTATTATTTTGCAACTATTCAAAACGGAGAAACTTATCGCGTATACAGGGTGATTCTGTTACTATCACGATCCGTTACCGTTATAATATTGTCCTAATCGATACTATCAACTGATCGCCCGATCCTATGCACCGTTACGACTCGTACGAACGCTGTGACCGGCAGATCTCAGGCGTTACGAGTACCGAAAAACACGCGGTTTCGCCGTTTTAAAATCAAAAGTCAGTGTACTCGTTCGACGGGATATGGGCAATATCGTGTGGGAAATAATATCGACGCGAAATAAAATTCGGGCGATTTCGTAGAGGGAATACTAAAAAAAAAAAAAAAACTTAAACGGTATGCATTTAATTTTATTCCCCGGTTTTCTCCATTATCGAATTAATTACGTGGACCGAAAAATGTTTACAATGCGCAGACTGTATAACGTTTTTCACTAGAAACCGTCCTTAAATATGACGACAGAAGCGAGATTTCTAGTTAAAAAGTGGTTTCAGATGGGGAAAAAACGCGCGCATCGTAGTAAAACTAATGGGTATACACAATCTAAAATCCTAAAAGGTTTGTAACGATAATGGCCGTCCGGTAACATTTTCGTTTCTCAATTACTTTAGGTACGTGTTCATCCGCCAAGATGTTTAACTATTATTTGTCCAACGGCCCACGACGAACGACAAAATCTACCTTCAAAGTGCCCTTTCCTCTGTGATGTATGACGATGACCCCTTTATATTTCATTATTCCTCGGTCCTTTGAAATCCCCCCTTTTGATTACCGCAGCCTCTGCTATCGAACAAACATCTCAATAATAACTGTACACTTTTCCTCCGGTAATTCCGTAAATCGTAAACAACATTAAAATGTATTATAGCCATTTTCTTACGCGTTCTTGATTCCGATCGAGTTGAGCGAGTATAAACCAACGGTGTGTTATTACGATGTGTGTTTTTTTTTTTTTTGTTTTATAAATTTGTCCACCACAAATCTCGCTCCAATTAAAAAAACAACGCGCAAGTCATTTAATTGTTCATAAACTCGTTTTGCACTCGTTTTCTTAATAATCCGGAAAAACTAAAAAAAAAAAAAAAACCACGGAAAAACGGGAAAACGCACACGGCAATTCCCACGGTCCGGCTGGGTAGAGAAGACGATTTCACGGTTTATTCGCTGCGCGGTCGAAAAGCCCTCGGGCGCGCCACCGAGTAATGCGAACCGGTTCGGGCGGGCGAACGAATTTCTCGACCGCGCCGCGTTTCCGGGCGGCCGCGGCGCGCCCGGGGTCCGCGTGCCCGAACGCGCGCGCGCCCGAAGCATTTTATCGGGGATTCGGCGGATTCGGCGGCCGAAAGAGCCGCGATGACGGACGCGCGATAGCGACGGGTTTTTCGTTTTCCTATTTTCTTCGCCGTACGGCCGACGAGCAAACGCGGCGCGTCACGGGCACGGGCGCGCGTAAACTTTGTCCGTGCAATCGAAAATCGCCGCGCAGCGCCGGAAGCATTAACAATTGCCCGCGTTGCGCGGTTGAGATCTATCGATTTTCCGGTTCGTCGCGCTATACAGGGGGAAAAACAGCGGCAGCCCGGGGGGAACCGGGGCGACCGGCGGCCGTACCCGGCGCAACGATATCGGAACTGAATTTTCGATACAATTGCAATATTCCCCCCACGCCCGCGAATTCGCCGTGTTCGCATACACACACACACACGCGCGCGCCGGCGCGTAAACGTATACGCGCGTATCCGTGTACCGTTTACGGACACGTGCGCGCGTTCTCCGAGACGCATTTGTTATTACGCGGACCCGACAGCGCCGCGGCGTTCGGTTTCGGCGATGCCGCACACGGTTGCAAATGGCGGCCGTTGCCGTGACCATTCCGGTAAGCGTTACGAATCGCCACGGCGGCGTTCGGTTTGCGTGCACGACCGCGGCAATATACGCGACGGTTTTCGATAACGGTAATAATGTTGCGACAGTTTGTAACGCGAACCGTCGCGGCGGATAGGTCCGGCGTGTGTACCGGTAACGAAACCTTTGCGTACATCTGCGTGCGAAAAACGCGATTTTCGCATCCGCGCGAAACGGTTTTCAAACGGCGCGATTTAAACGCGCGCGTCCCCGGCCCCGCCGTTTCAGCTTTTTCGATTTTCTTTTCGCGCCGTCGTTTAACAGCCGCCGATTTGCGAGCGCACGCAAGCCCGTCCACGACGTTTTCCAATCGTCATTTCTCCCATATATTGCATTTTTTCGTATTTGACCACGTCACCAGACGGACCTGCGTATTGGCTGCTAAATGATAGCGTGAACAATTTCCAAAAAGTTAGGGGGACATGGTCGAATTCGAAAAATTGCAAATTTAATGGAGAGATAATGGTTCGAAAATGTTAGAGATGGGCTTGCAAATGCTTGTGAATTGGCTGCTAAATAACGGCGTGAACATTTTATTACTAAACTGTACAGGTGACACAGGTGAGATCGGAGACACATGTCCCCGCCCCTGATAAATTAAATTATTCTCTTAAACAAAACGCTTTTGAATTGTGAAAACAGTCTTACGAATCGGCTACTAAATTTTGTTTTCTGTTTTTTCCAATTACTCTGAAAACCCTTAGGAAAATTAAAAAAATGACCTCCTCAGTATACCTCCTAGGTACAATTCCTTTTCAGGAAAACTGCTACACTCGGTACACCGAAGCAATATATCTGATAGAAAAGTTGTTCACAGAAACAAAAATACAAAAAACATATATAGATCTCTCACTATACGCTTCGAATCTAAACAAAAAACAGAAAAAATTCGTAGTACTAAATAGAATTCATTTTTTCTTTTCGTCGTGTGGCACGAGATATATTTCCATAGCGATCAGCTGATTTGTATTGTCGAGCCGTCAAACAAATAACACAGTTCCTGAACGCCGGGTTCTAATAATATTATTTCGACGTCAAAATGTAAAGGTACCGCCGGGACCGCGGGATGGTTTTGCATGTATAGGAACGATTGTTGTGTAAATTTGAAATACGGGACAAAAGTACCTAATGGATTATGTGTGTGCGTGTGTGTTTGTGTATGCGTGTGCAATATATGTTCGTGTGACTCAAGGAAAAAATATGGGTACGCGAAAATCATAACACATAAAATGCGATAAATGGCGAATTTACGACGAACCGAGACAGGTGGAAATTCGACGGTGTCTTTTCGAGTGTGCGGGGATCGTCTCTGGAATTCCTCACTCAGCGCTCGACTCCGCGGGGAATACGATTCTTTTTTTTCTTTTTGTGTCAAACACGTGCATACGAACGGATTTTATTGACACAACACAAAGTAAATAAATAATAATAATATGCCATAATAATGACCATTAGTCAAGAGTAGGTTATCTTCACCGTCACAGCATCGCCACAATTATCCGTCAGTGGTGCGATCTGGCGGATCAGGATATCAATACGAAATAATCTAACAATACGCTGCTGAAAGTCATCTTGGTAATTCACGGAAATCGCACGAACATAATGAGTAAAACTTGGATTTAATTTAATTTAAGATTTTCATCAATAACCTTTACGAATCATAGTACTATACAATATTTAAAGTAATTTGCGAAGTTTTATTTGGTTTAGTTTTGCATATTTGACCGTTTTGCATATATTTTTGACAACATTTTCATATTTATTGTATACTTCAATGAAAATTATGCAAATTTAGCGGTTTATGCAAATTAACCGTATACAATTATGTTTGTTATACAATGAAAACTAAATTAATTAATTAGTTAAGTAAAAAAAGGTAAAAAAAAAAAAACGACCTTTTTAACTATTTTAATGCCCGTCATTGTATAATATAAATCCGGGCTGAAATTTATATGTTTTTGCATATTTTTATTGGTTGGTCAAAAAAAATATTTTATACCAAAATGCGGTTAATGAACAAACGGTTTTATACACAAAATTTATAAATCGCATATTTTGACGATTTTAGAGTTTTGTGACATATCATTTGAATGTTTTGGTACATTATAAAAATGTTTTCAACTCAACAAATCGAGATTTACGAAATCATTATTGTTGACGATTTAAAAATAAGGCAGATATTTATTTATTTATTTGTTATCAGTAAACGGTCGAGCCCTGCAATAGCAATAGGTACGTGGATAGCTGTCCTACGATGACGGGGATGGGTGCAGTCATTGTTAAAGGTAATTCAATGTTTGTTATGTCTGTAAGCAACGATTAATCATTGCTAACGGAAAAAAACGATTGTGAGCAGAGTTTGGTTGATAGTGTGCTTTGTCAACAATATATATTGTGTGATATTATGGTAAAATTATAACATATATACGAGTATTTTCTTTTATAATATTTGTTTAATATTGTACCAATTCTGCCGTTTTTCCTACGTTTTCCTGATTCTTTCCATTTATTGGGAAAAAAACTCCTGAATATTAAAAAAATACGGCCTCCCTCAAGCACCTCCCCAATCGGATTTCTTTTTAGAAAAAGTCCAATCGTAAATCCGAGCGAAATTGCCGATAGAAAAATGTTGACGGAAAAAAAAATGCCCGTAATATTTTTTACTATCACTTACATTTCGTTAATTTTTCCGTTTTCCCTCAGTTTTGTTTCGATTTTTCCCATTTGTTGGGAATACTCCTGGGAAAATTAAAAAATAACCCCCCTTAAAGTACCTCTCCAGTCCGATATCGTTTCAGAAAATGTGCTATAATTGAAAAAAAAAAAAATTAAAATTAATTGTAAAACCATAAGCTTCTTCGATCCATTCAGAATCTAAAAAACAATACACAATATGTAGTGATTCTAGAGGTACAATACACTTTTATGTGATTAAAATATCACCAAGACATGCATTGAAGGATACCGCAGAGTTACAAATAAAAATATCAATAATAAAATTATTTACATGTTGCATGGTTCCAACTGAAGGAGAGTTTTTACCATATCATACTATTTAAAATTCTTTTTTTTTCGATTAATAAGAAAAAAAAAAATATATATATATGTTTTTGGATACTTTTATCGGTGGCTCAAAAAAAATATGATTAATTTATACTAATGCGCCTTTTGTGACTATAAACGCAATTTTCTGAATACAATTTTTAACTCGCTTATTTAGGCGTTTTTAGATCACATTTTAATGCTTTCGTATATTCGTAACGAGATTTTTCGATAATTTTGATGTACAAGTGCATTTAATTATTCATATATATATATATAAATGGTTTTCCGGGCATCTTATAGATATCATCTGTCCTGTATCAATGTTTGTCGAAAATCGAAATTTGATTTTTTATCACCCAACTCAAAACCGGCTCCCGATATTGTAAACGTATAATGTTTTTACGTATTACAGTGCAGCGTGCCGATTTTACTATAAAATATTAGCGGACGTCAACGGAATCACGAACGGATATGAATTCCTTTTTTTTTTTTTTTTTTATCGGATACAAACGACAAATCAAAGACGTCCGCATAGAATTATTATTTCTGGAGGTACACGAAACAA
This sequence comes from Cinara cedri, assembly GCA_902439185.1. NCBI lineage: Eukaryota > Metazoa > Arthropoda > Insecta > Hemiptera > Aphididae > Cinara > Cinara cedri. The sequence goes on from CABPRJ010000018.1 coordinate 565,903, forward strand.
AATGACACGTTTGCGTATACCTTTACTACGGTAGAGCGCGTTTAATAAACCAATTAGTTAAACGTCGTTACGAATGTCTAAGCAAGCGAGATGGAAAAGAACACACGGATTCATTGGGAAATATTGATTTCCTTTCTTACACTCGTCCCTCCCCTACTCTTCCATAGCGTACCGCGGAAGAAATAAAATACATCGTCCATATTTTGTTCACTTCGTGCCTGCATCATGTTTGAAATTTCAACCCTCGTCAAGTTTTAGCACGCTCGTCACTTTAAATTCTTTGCAATTTAAAAAGCATCCTCCAATGCTTCACATCAAAGATGTTTTTTTTTTTTTTTTTGTTGCTCGCGTATTATGCAAAGATTCAAAGAAAAGAAAAGAAAAAAAAGTAGCGTGTAATATTTGATCAAAAAGTCAGTGTCTTTCTTCCTATCGTCTTTGACACATTTCCGGAACAACAGTTTTATTTTACTTTTTTTTTTTTTTTTCATAACTGACGCACGCCAATAACACGCAATATTATAATATACAAAACGCGTATTACGAATACGGCGGTTTTACGAAGTTTGATATTATTACTATCATTTTTTTTTTTTTTTTTTTTTCCGTAATTTTTATTTCTTATATGGTAATTAGATTTTCATAGTTATTATGTATTCTATTCAAATGTATGTCAAACGTAAAAAATGCGTTAGATATATCATTTACGTAAATATCCAAACAGGATACGGTACATGCTTTACTCGTGATAATTATTTTTAATTTCATGTTTACGTAGGTAATTTTTCGTAAAACTATTTTTATATAGCTTTCCCAAAAATCCTATACTAAAATTATGATGAACCCAGTATTTTCGCGCAAGTGCACATGCTACGGTTAAATTACCTACCTACTCGTAAACGACAGGATATATGCAGAAACTACGGGTACTCGTCCGACGGTTCCACTTTGCTAGCGGTGCAAACCAGGCGCAAATCATTATAATATTTCGTATTTTTTATTAGTATTTAAAATATACACCGTTCAAATAATATGAATAAATTTTGTGCCGCGGTCGACCTGAATTTCAAAATCTACAAAACACAATAGCAACAAAATGGAAGTTATATTCTATCGTTGGACGGCAAATATTTTACATTAAAAACCGCGGGGTTAACGATATTGAAAACGGCTGAAATCGGTTGAAATTAGTCGAACGTTTTAGATTGTGCTTGCAGCGAAGAAGTTTTTGGTTTTACAATGATGTTTTTTTCCTTATTTATCTGTGAACAACTTTTCTACCAGAATTAATGCTCCGATTTACAAGTGTAGCACATTTTTCTAAAAGAAATCTGACTGTGGTGGTACTATAAGAAGATCTTTTTTTGATTTTATAAGGAGTTTTCTCAATAAATTGGAAAAAAATATCTCGTGAACGGGAGAGGTTTTATGGGTTCTAACCCCTAGTTAACTAATTTTTAACCAATTTTAATTTTAGTATTTTAACTAATACTCCATTTATGTATAGAACTTTTTTTTGAAAAACCATAGTTGGTATCCTCAACAGGATACTCATTATATGTTATGACAAATCTAAGTATATGCAAATATCGTCTTTAACTACACTTTGAAATTTTCATGTATGCATAATTCACTCTTAAAAATGAGATGAGCAAGCTTAATGCATCACTTTGTATACATACGTACTTATATAATTTTGGCTAATGTAAATTTTATTTTTCGTCTAAACTATATAAGTGTTGGTACTAGCTTTTATATTTTCAAAATGAGTATGTGTAGCGTATTATGCATTAAATTATGCACAAGTGTACAAGTTTTTTGAAAATTAAATTTACATATACTTATTGAAAACTAGGTATACAAAATTGACTGATTCGCAGAACTAGCTACTTCCCTGGGACCATTGATAATGTAATATCAGCACGTCTGTCAAATAATAAAATAAAAAATTTGTAAGGAGAAAGCATATTATAACCATCTCGGAAAATGTACGAAATTGCAATGTTTCTCTCAGACTTTTAGTATATCGTTTCAAAACTTTTTGGGAATAAATTCTGCGATAAACGCGTACGCGAAACTACACTGGGGAATTTGAAAAACAACTCGTTTAAAAACGTGCACCGGATGGAGAGTTTGTTTATTATTTATCTATAATAAACTTACTATAGGTACGTGAAACTTTTTGACCGTCGGTTATCTAACTTGAAAATTGATAATAAACATACTAAATAACTGGGTAGGTACGTGTACCTACGTCGTTGTAAATTCAATGCGCACCGCATCCATTCCGAACAGAATCGAATACTTTTTGCAAACAATATCCGTATATACTATCGGTTCTATAAAACCACGATCGGACGTTCAGATAATCAATCATTTATTCGCAATAACAATGTATTATAGGAAACATTTTTAATTTTCATTTAAGTAAAATATATTCAAAACGGATCGGATTAAGACATAATGAAGGGATAAAAAAAAAATAAAAAACGAAGACAAATTCAAAATAAAACTCGTAGAAATATACTCGGCATTATTGGCGCACGTATTAACGCGGTCAATTGTGTTATATGTTGAAGATTTTTGCTGTTTTTTATTACATCAACAATCGTTGTGCAAGAATAACGGATAAACGTTATGCGAAAGAAACTATATAATATAAAAGAGTTTTCTTCCTAGTTAATTAAAATGATTTTTTCTAATAAACAGCTTTATACTTATGCAGCAAACATATTATATCAAACTCATTTTACGATTATCCGTTGCAGTCGATGTTCCCGAGACAATAATTCCGATTATCACACACGATAACCGAGTACTAAATTAGAAAAAAAAAAATCATATTTATAGGTATACTACAAATATTATATAGCAGGTACGTGGGTTTTTCTTTTCGGATTTTTTTAAAAGCTCAAGGCAAGTACTTACGTGAGTAAGTGTCATGTGGTTGTCGTCGTTGGTACTCGACCTTCATAATACTATAAACGTTTATTTTGTGCTCGACTATATTGACTATACTTTGCCCGTCTGCAAGAAATACTTTCTACTTTACTTATTATAGGTATATTTTATCATCCATATGTTTCCATATGTCATATTGTTTTACTGAAAGGATTATTGCCACGACCATACATAGACAATGCTATTAACTTTAAGATACTCAATGTAGTGATGAGCTATTATAGTTACACGCTAAGTAGGGTTACCTTACCCACTACCCCACCTCGTTTTAGGTTAGTGAAAATACGGTAAATGGTTCGGGTTGTTCATTCGGTCCATTAGTTGCCTATACACGGTAGACGTTTTTTTGTAGAGGAACTGTAGTTAGAGCTCTCTCTATATTTAGTCTAAATAGTACATACAACATCTGGAGCACATTACCGGTCGCCTCTCTAGAACTCTAGCTAGACCAACAAATTCTAGCAAACAACAATGGACAATTCGCAAAGACATAAAAAGCTAAACAGACTGAATAGAACACAGATAGACTGCAGACAAATATTAAATCACATGTACACAGTTAATGGAGAAATGGCAATAAAGTTGGAACATGCCTGGAACTGGGGGATTTAGACGTAGGTTATCCAAATGGGTCACGCGAGTTCATGTTGATTTCATTCTAATTATTAATGAAAAAACCTCAATAAAACTCAATATTTAGATAAGGGGGAGGGGGGTGGCTGTAGAAACGTTTCTACAGCTCCTCCCACGTTATTTTCAATTTTAAACTTGTTCGGTTGCCACGCCAATTCACGCTAATCACACGCTAAATATTTAGTCCGAAAAGTGTTTAGAATTCGGATTGGGGAGGGGAAAAAGGGCCAGGGGAAACGTACGTTTTTATACGGCTCGATTTTCGCGAATAATTTCGAATGCGCGTTCGACTAGTGTCTCCGAAATTCCGCGTCGAAATCCAACGCGACGTTGACAATAATAATAACAATAATAGTATTTAAATCTTGTTCGAATACGTTGCGCGGACCGCGTGACGTTGCGCGGACACCCGCGGGTTTCGCGGCCGTGAACGGTTCGGAGGCGGCAAAACCATCGGGGTGGCGAATCGGGTGCGGGGGGCTAAAGGCAGGAGGACGGCGGGACAACAGCCGTCCGTGAAACGGGAACGGCGGCCCGGAGAGTACGCAGTCGTCGCACAGAAGCGCCGCGCGTTTTGCATTGCGACGGGGCACGTGTTGTCGGTCGCACGGGGAAAACGCCGCGCGACGTCGTGTCGGAGGGCGGCCGTCGAAAGGGGTGACCGTGTCGCCCCGGTCGCGGGGCCGGGGTGGCGAGACGCCGCGGCGGTCCGGGCCCTCCGAACGTTCGGTAACGGCCGTCGGCGACGATCCGCGGTGCGGCGTGCGCGTAAATACCGCGCGCGTATACCCCGTGTGTACAATGGCGATGTTATTATTATTATTGTGTATCGCGACGACCGCGAGCGGCGGCCACCCGGCATAAAACGTAATAGCCGACCGCGCGCGCGGACACGCATTGCAATGACGAACCGTAAGTGCGATTTCGGGCCCGCGGTGCCCGAAATGCCTACAACACGAACTATTGTGCGAACGAGACGCGCGGCGTATTCGGCCCGATTAAAAAAAAAAAGAAAAAAAAAGGGGATCCGCCGCGCGCAGGGACGCGTTTTCCGTCGCCGCGCCCGTCGATGTTACGACGGCGGCGGCGGCGGCGGCGCTGGCTGCGGCGTAGGGGACCGCACAAAAGCCGGTTGCGAAACCCCCGCGGTACTATTATTATTACCCACCTACTGCCGCCGGCCAGGTATGACGTGTTACAGCCCGTTCGCCGGAGACGCGATGAATACGCGCGCCCCGTAGTATTTTATCGCCGTCCCCGCGTACGAAACACAACCGCGGTCCGCTTCGCCTCCCCGCCCACCACCCCTTCCCGAACTGTCACCCCGCCACCAGGCCAGTAGGTTGCTCCCCCCTCCTCAGATCTCTGCTCTGGATCCGAGCCTGACCTTTGACCGCCTGAAAATCATCATTGATCGTCAGGCATCCAGTAATATTCTTAATATTTGCGGGTAGGGTTTTGCAATATATTATCCAATGTCTAATATCTTGTGGTTTCCGTTTCGAAATCTTCGAAAGATAATATTATGCGCCTGTTATCGTCGCGAAACAATATTATAGACAGCGGATAATATAGAAAGTCACGAAAATGCGAAAACCACATAGGGGAGGGGGGGAAATCGGTTTACGTGAATAATAGGTAATTATTTCGATTGACAGGCAGAGTTTCCTATGAATATAATATGTATGTACATATTATATTATAGGTTTAGTCTCGTCCGTGTCAACACGTCTTCTCGATATATTTTCTGACGTCTCCCTGCCATCTCATCCGGCAACCGATCGCGTTCACGGGGGAATCTAACGGTTCGAACGATGAATATAATATGATATTTTGTCGAATCGACATACGGCACTTTCCAAATAATAATAACATGCGGAGGGAAAGAATTGAACGCGCCACGTGTAACGGCACTTAATACGCGTTATTGCATTATAACTTTGATCGAATAAAATAATAATAATAATGTAAAAACGGAAGAAATGTTCTTTTTTTTTTTTTTTTTTTTCATAGCGTAGGGACATAATTTAGGGATATATTTTGCGACTAATGTTGTTTTTCTCGCGCGGAGGGGAAACGCCGACCGACGACCGTCTGCAACGACGCGAGCAAAGACTCCCTAGGCGCTGCCGCAGCACCGATGCGCTGCTGCTCACTCACCGAAGTCAAATATCAAATTATATAACGTAGTAAAGGCTTACGGGCTTACCACGAGATATCAGTAATAATAGGAAATACCGAGTTTTTCATTAAATTTAAATCGAAAATTATATGCAATATATTTTATAATTACAAAATACTTATTTTATGATTTTTCGTGGATTTTACTAAATCTTAATTATTAATTTTCCCATCATTATTGAGAAAAAGTACAAACAATTTTAAAACATAAATTAACTCCTACAGGCAACGACAAAACAAAGTTTTCCACTAAAAAACGCGATTAAAGCAGGTCTTTCTGTTGTGAATCGTGTTAACAGACAGAAAAATCAAAAAAAAAAAAAAAAAAACGATAATTCTAGTCGTCAAATAGTAATAAAATTGACATCTGACTTGAGCAGTTAACGATGTCGGGATTATTAAGAAAAGCTATTGATATAGTGAGAATTAACTCAAATCGATTAACAGTACTTCGAATACCAGATTTAAGTGGATACACTCATTATTTCCAAAGTATTAAATTTTTCCCGGAATTTGTTCTCTAGAAAATTTAAGAAAAAACCTGCTCCACAATTTGTTATTTGTGTTGTTTTTCGTCACCCTTATTTTTGTGGATAAAACAACTACCTAATTTTTATTTTCAAACGACAACCTATATTAAAACGTCTATAAATAGATTGAGTATTAGTTAAAATACACTTAAGTGTTGACATTTTTGATTTCTTTCGAGCCGTTGACAAGATACGAGTATACCACTTTTAATTTTAGGTTAGTGGAGAGTTGTAGTGGTGCATTATAAACACGCCGCGCGCCGTACCGTCACATTAATGATACTCTACTACTCTCTTCTAACCCAAACTTAATAGTGGAAGATCTCGTCAACGGATCGACGGAAAAGAAAAAATGTCAACATTACAATTTATTTTAACTAATACTCACTCTATTTATGGACTTTTTAATATAGGTTGCCATTTTAAAATCAAAAATACATGATGGTTAATTGCACCATCAGTCCGGCACGCCATGTGTATACCATAGCGCAGTACAGGCTTGCTTCGGCTCAGTGGCATAACTAGAACTTCTAATGCCTGTAGTGAAATATTGTATAAAGGCCCTAAATGCCGATCCGCTAAGCAAAAAAATATAGATTATTCAAAAAGACCCTCACTTGTGTCAATAATTCCTTGGGCTCTGGTCAAGGCCACTGCTAAGGCCCTCATCAGTTGTGTGCCCATGACGTCTGCCTACCTTGTCCATCCAGTATTTACGCCACTGCTTTGGCTTAAAGGACAATACGCATTTTGTGTTCAGTTTTGACAAACATGGACGCTGTCGAGATAACTCTTAAGTGTAGCCATGAGTGAGTTTTTTTTTGAAGTCTAATATAGGTGAATCTACACCTTGTGTGCTTAATCGAACCCATAAATCGTTACACTGATTGTCTATCACCGTTTGATAAAAGTGTACCTATATCCCAGTCTGAATAATCGTATGTTGATATTGAGCAAAAGAGATAAAACTACTGGAAGTCCTGGAATTTACTGGAATAAAATTAAAATCATTTTTTTACTCTACGATATGTATTATTGTCATTTTAAATTTTAAATTGCCATCAAAAATTATCATTTAAGAAATTAATTATGCCTACAGTATTTGATAGCATGTTGTTATATCTACGGGATAAAGAAATAACGATATATTCTCTTTAATGATATGACCATTGAGCACCCGATATTTTTATCTGTCTCATTCTAGTCCTCGTACAATAGGCAAGATTGTTTAAATACATGGTTACAGTTATTATGTCTATGTTTAATGCAACTTGGCCGCTGTTATTATTATCACATAAAAAATATTTGAAATCATTTTTAACCATCAATTATACCTGATATTTTGTTATTTGAAATTACAAAATCGGAATTTTTCCCAAAACTTATCAAGCAAAATATGTTTATTTGACTTAATTACGTATAGTTTATCATAAAAAAAAAAAATAATAATAATAATGTGCAAGATGCTTATTTTTCGAATTCTACTTGGGAAACCCACGTCTTTATAAGGATTTCTACTCTTCGAAAATACGTGTACTCCGATGTAGAAAAAACCGCATCCTAGTGAACTAATATAGTCTAAAATAAAACATACCGCTGTAATCATACCCGCTACTTGATATTCGACTTCCTGGAATTCGGTCGTTAAACCTTAAACCAATATTAATGTATGTTACGCGTGAGATAAAGTTCCGTACAACATGCATTATATTATATATATATATATTACGACGATCAGACTTAAAACGCATATTTGCTACTGCAGCTGTTGCAGTACCTATAATAATATTGCGGCAGCCGGGTTTATAACGTCGATAGATCAAATGGGTATATATTGTTGTTCAAATAGAAGACGCTGCAACAGCATCGGCGGCGTCAGTAGCAGTTTTAGCGTATTATCAATAGCTATAATCCCGGAAACCACGAGTTCCGAATTGATATCATACAATACCGAGCGCACGTCTCGTCGTCGGGGTATTTACTGAAACGTCTGCGCGCGCGCGCGTGTGTGTGTGTGTGTGTGTGTAATTTAACAAGCCTTTGGAGTTCAGCCGCACGATAATATACCCCTTTGACACAACAAACGGCATTCGCTGTATAGACAGCGGCGGGAATTCGTGCGTGTCTTTAATTTGCAGGCCGTATCGTTTGTACATATCATATAGATTTACAAGCCGACGCGGCCATGTGTAAGTTTATATAGACACACAAAGTCACGCGTATTTAGGTATCGTTGCCACTGCAATTAGTTACTCTTGTACAGCGTGATCGGTATAAGACTGCCTATATCCCATTATCTCCCGGAAAGTTTTGAATTTTTTCGTTGAAAATTTATAACAAACACGCGGCTCTAAAGTGTTACACGTGACGTTACACTTATTTTTTTTCATTTAGATGTTTGGTGGGACCCCGGAACAACATAGAAACACTCGATCGGTTTATCAGGTTTTGTTTACCTTGTGACATGAACTCTGAACCTCCGAGTTACCTAAATCGAGCCCACACACCAATCCGATACCTACGTTAATGTACTTATTTTACTCGAGTTACGAAAGCGTTTACTTTCGTGTTGGTGGGTATGCTGTTTTACTATTTCGGACCTCATCCAAAACACAAAAGAAGTAAAAAATAAGGGTAATGTAACATTTTATAATTGCAGGTGGTTAAAAAAAATAATTATAAAAATATCGAAAACAATTTTAAGTACGATTACTTTCCGAGGTACATAATGAGTGCCCTACGTTATATTGATTACCACCCTGTAAAAACCACTGCAGCGTGCGTGTACTGCACACACCCTTCAATCACACAAGACTTTGTGTCGTCATCGTGAGACTTAATTGCTTCGCGATTGCGTTTCGTGCGTCATGGCATCCAAATTGAATTCAAAAGCCGCAATAACATGGGCTCGTTTACCCTCTTTGCCGATACGCGAGCGTTAATAAAGTTGGCTTGTATCGAGGCGGAGAAACTATTATATAGCTGCTATACTGTTGATCCGCTACAAATACACATCTCCAATACCGCGTGTGTGTGTGTGTGTGTGTCTAAGCACCGCACCAAGATCTCGGATACACACCTAATATCTTTGGTCCCGGGGAACAAGGGCTTAAGTTAATTTTTAATATTTTATGCAATTTTTTTCCCTTATTATTTTTCAATCTAAATGGCATACTTATAAGTATATTCTAACGCGTCTATTATGATTTCTTGAGTCACTTTAATATACTTTTTGTTTAACATAAAATGCACAACTGTACAAGACATATGTATTATTTTATAACGATTATTTAGCCATTTAGCTACAATGTCATGACATTGTATCATTTAGCGATTCTCAAAATTGAACTTTCTTGCATTAAAAGCTATACAAATATACAGAACCTCTTTTTTTTATTGACCAAAGATATATTATACCGGTATTAATCCAATAGCGTTATTTTAATTTTTATTTTAAGTACCTTTACGGTAAGACTTATTATTATACCGAAAAATTAACTGTTGATGGATTATAGTAAGCTATTGGAGTTTACATATTAGTAAATATTTAATATTGATCCACCTTAAACAAAATACTCAGGTACGTAGCAGATTAAAAGAATACCTTGTCTTATACCCATCAAAAATTATACCACTGAACACGAGAAAAATAAAATAATCTACATATTTTCCAAAAATTATCTTAAACCATCTAATTGTAGGTATGTTATTATTTTTAAATGAATAAAACATTAAAATTAACATAATTAACGTAAAAAGTAATAAAAATACGGTATTTCCATTAAAATGATAATTATAATTATATTACAATTAAAATATTATTGAAATAAATAACAACTAACATACAAATTGAAAATATGTTACATTTTTTACAATATAAGGGCATTATTAAATAAAATGATAAATGTTTATGAACCTACAAGTTATAATCACGATTTTAAATCTCATATCTAAGTGGTTAATCGTTATCAAGGTTTTTTATACAACCAGTAACTACCTAATAGTCTGTGACTGCAACTATGATTTTTATATTATCATAACGATTCACGAATCATAACAATTATAACGAACTTAATAATCATGGACTACATCTGCGTAATGCCCTTATCCTGTTTTTATTTTCAATTCAAAAGAAATACAAAATAATATGTATTTTAGTAATGCGCCAATGTTCAAGTCAGACAATATACAAGGCTGGTCAAATTACTATAATACTGGATTTGAAGTACGCAAATGTATACCCCGGGCGGTCCAAATGACGCCCCAGGACTAATCTCGAAAACCGAACACCGACGAAAAACGTAAAATATCGTTGTTCGAGTAATTTATACGTATGTTATATACCTAGTTTTTTAACGTGAACCGCATATTGTACGGAAATCTCGTGATAGTAATAAATAGTTACACAGTACACAATAACCGACCGTAAGCACAGATAAATGATACGAACAAAATATTGGAGTGAATATGCTGATTATTTTACTTTCCCCCCCCCCACCCAACTGTTATAATCTCAATCTACGAGTCTGTCAAATATGAATATTATAGAATTAACAATATATAATAATCGAATTTTAAGTGGACGATTTTCACACGACGAGTGCTGTTCGTTGAGAATGTGTTGGGCGCAGAAAACGCGATTATTATTTTAAAATTGTGTTTTAAAATAATATTGTCCCAAAATTATATCCGCAGAAGAAATGTATATTATAATGTAGCATTGCCGAATTTCATACGTATAATATGAGAGGGATGATTTAATTTTTAATTTTTTTTTAACTCACCGTTTGAATTTCGTGAGTTAAATTGACGATTTTAATTTCAACAGTAAATCATTAACGAGAATCCTGTAGATTGACAACACTGCAATAGCTATACGACTTTTTTTGTTTTATTATTATTCGTGTTAGGCCACTTAAACTAACACAATATAATATAATATACTTTGTGGATCAAAGGTTATAAATTAAATGATTATTATAGAATATGAATGAATAAACAAGATGAAATAAAAAAATAAAATAAAATATATTGTGCGTTATAGACAAAAAAAAATTGTCATATTTCTTCCGTTGTCCAAAACAGAGAGACGTCCACCGTTTTTTTGCATCAAGTCATCATCATGTCAAGTAACATAACTTGGGGTTCAATGGACAAAATTAGATGGATGTCATAAATGTGCATCGGCATAATGCGTCTGAATAGTTAAGGTATCTCCACTTAGATAAGTTATCTTTTGATCTGCCTACGCCAGTTCTCATCTCTGCCAGTCTCATTGATATTCTGTTCGGCTGGCTTTATACCCCAACTTGTATCTGCAATCTGGTCTCTCTACACATGGCTATTCTGCTTATTGATGGAACTTTTTTTAGGGTCCTTGACATCTTTAAGAAGTTGTTTTTTTTTTTACTTTAGTCAAGAAATTGACACATCTTAACTAAACATTAAATGTCTTTTACCATTTTTTTGTTTACATTATTCTAGGTTGATTACTAAAAGTTTACAAGACTTGAATCATATAGACTTCACAATATAATGTGAACTTCGATTTCTTTTGTGAATAGAAACTTGTCTATCGTTTCAGCTATAAATTCTCGTCTCATCTAAGGTCGGAAAAAGAATCATGAAATAATGATTATTATTTTTCTTTTTATTCTATAGACCTGATAATAAACGGACTACATTTTCTGCCCCACTCGCTTTTTTTTTTTATATGGGGGAAATTGATATTTTATTTTACGACCCACGACATCACATCTCGCATTTTCTATTTCGTGATGGATATTTTTTTTTCTCTCTCTATTAAATGTAGTCTATATTTTATTGTCAGGTCTATAAGCAGAGTACGATTTCTTTCCAATCATAATATATAATGCGGCGTTTGTTTATTCGATTTTTGTGTTCACTGCCTCGGCATTTTTATAGGCGAGTAATGATTAACTCGATTATTTTAAGTTAAAACCCGAATCTTAGGATGGTTTTTAAATTATAAACTCATTCGTGAATTTGTTTATAAGCATGAAATTGAACGAAATTGTACAAATTCTATAAAAGATAATTTTAACATGGATTTTTACTAACTATACGTATTTACAATGATTTTATTAAATATCATACTATAAGTATGAATTATGTTTAGATTTTTACGATCGAAATGTCAAATACCTATAAAAAGCACTAAATAACCAGAATATTATGAAAATTGTACTACTTCTATAAAAATAAATAGTCTTAGTATTTTATACAAATGTCAGGTTTCTACGGTTATTTTTTAAAACAGAACTACAGCAAAACATATAATTGAAAATAATGCAATTTGCAGTGCCATAATTTTTTCCATTTTTCCCAATTATTAAGAAAACCGCAAGGAAAATCTAAAAATAACCTCTTGAAACGAAATTTTCTTTCGGAAAATATGCTACATTTGAAATTCGGAGCAAGATTTCTCTCGGAATAACAAAATCAAAAAATTCGGAATAAATCCGTTATTGCCGTAAATTTTTCATAGACGGTTTTTTTTCCAATCTTAAAAACCCCAAATAAAATCGCTTTTTTAGTGCACAAAAAAAATTCAACTTACTTTCAAAAAAGGTCCTACACTTATAAATCAGAGCATGATTCCTGGTAGAAAAGTTATTAGCAGGCTGAACAAAAAAATAACTAAAATATTACTTGAAAAAAAAAAACGTATCATATGGTAATTAACTACGGTTAATAGCAAGGGGATGGCAGGGTCTTTTTCATTTCATTTATTTTTATTAATACACAATTAAAATATTTTAAATTTAAACATATTAAAACGTTTAAAGGAATTTTATTTCGTACATTATTATACAATTCAAATTACGTAGGTACACGATAATTTTGCAACGAATACGTTCCGGGTGTTGATCATTAATATAAAGCACGGATTTTGTATGCTACTGCATATTTGTTTTTTTTTTCATCATTTTACATTTCCGTTACTATCCATTCCGAACCATTATGCTAATTAGAAGTATAACACGAAGTTTTATTTTACATTTTTTTGTATACTTAACCGTAGTTGCATATTTTTGCATGTTTCAAGGAAACCGAGTAACAGTAGTGCGCTCAAGAATGTTATATTGGAGAAGTAGCAAATAAAAATCGTTAATTTTTTTTTTTAATCCAATTTGACTATGGTAAATCAAAACCCAAATAGAGCCAATTTTTAATCCACATATCGAGAGTTTCCTTGTAACTTGTCGGAAATGAAATATGGGAGTAAAATATATTTGGTGCATTTCATGATTTAATCACTCAAACTAAATAAATACTCATAGCTGATGTATTTTTAATCAAATGAACGCTGGGAAATAACCCCTAACCTCCCGCTCACCACTGCTATGCATCATCACGAGAAAATGTGTCAATCGCCGTCGGAGTGACATAGCACTAGTTTAATTTCAGACGGGATTATAAAATGCCGTCAAATAATTAATTTTAATAAAAACAAATTTATGCTGTGTTACACAATATTTATGATTTTTATTTTATCGCACTGTTTTTTACCTGGGTACTCAACATTTTTATTTTTATTTTTAAATGCGATTTTTTTTTTTTTTTACACTATAGTATTTCAGTATTCATCGCCTTTATTGAAATCATTTTTACCGCATATTATACAATATGTTTTAATAATTTTCAGTGCATGCAAATCGCCGTGCTATAGCTATGATAAATAACTAAAATGATTTTGCAACGACCTATTCAAAAATATGTTCCTAAAATTGGCTATACTTTGGCCTAATCCGACGCAGATGATGTAAAATCAATACATTCCCCGCTGTGCTCAGAATCAAAAAGTCGATTCAATTGAAAAATATAAACTAAACGTTCATGTTTTGTGCTCACTGAACTTTGAGCCGGCGAACGAGTTCATAATATCTCTCGATTTCGTTTTCGTAGCCGCATTAAGTAATTAGCGGGCCGAAAAAAAAACCAAAAAATCAAGCGGTCCTAATCGAAATGTGTAAAATCTAACTAACAAATTGACAACATTTTACTTATGCAAATTCTCGCGAAATAGATCGCACGTGACCTTTATATTATCAACGACCCGCGGTAATTCTAAAATATATACATCTATTTTTTTTTTTTTTTTTTTAACTTATCTGATTTCGGGCAGAATATTTTTAGAGCCGTGAACAATATTCGTTTCGTTTGTAAGTAAATCCGACCCGGTTCGTCTTCATTCCGAGGACCGAAATAAACCGTATAAATCCGATACGTCCTTGAGTTAAAAATCGACAAAAACCCTAAACCCGACACGGCTGTATTATAGTCGACTTATATATACGAGTACAGCAAGTTATAAAATCGATTTATCGTATGTATAGAGGGCCCAGAGACGGATTTACAATTGCCGCCCCTGGGCAAATTTTATTTTATCGCCCCATTAAACTTATCGATGAGAAAACTAATTTTTAAGTACTTATTTAACATAACTACTGTAAAAAAATAAATCATATAAACTGTTCTAATCAAACAAATATTGTTTATAAAATATAGTGTTTACTCATCACTAATATCCGAATATTAAGTCTATCCATAAACACATGGATAATGCCTATTATCTACTCGGCCACCCTCTATTCCATAGTCACGAAGAAAAATATTATAACAATTTTATCTTTCGGATAGAAAAAAAGTTTTATTTTTGTACACGTAGTGTACAATAACCAACACTTGAAAAAATGAATGCGTAAAAATTAAATTAAATTTTCGGACTATGAAAATGTATTGCTATAAATCACGTGCAGGTAGTTTTCCTTGGATTGTAAAAATTGTAAAAACCGTAATTCCATAGTAAAAATCACCATACAAAATCCCGAAAAAAATAAAAAAAAAAAACAACCACTATTCTCGATAAAACATCGGCGTAAAATTACGGTCCCTAAAAACGTGTCGCCCACCGGGCCTGCCGGCCGCTTTGCCCGACGCTAAATCCGCCACTCGGAGTGCCAACCACCCACCCGCCCCTCCCCCAACCCCCCTCAACCCCCTCAAACCCCGCATTAATTTACAACGTTTTAACGTTGTGTCGCGCGTTCCGTAACGTGTAACGACACACCGATGATTACGCGCGAATTAGTACGGAACGGATCCGAGTGCGGCGCGCGTACGCCGTGCGCGGGCACTAAATCATGCCCGCGCGCTCCCCGTACCGTCGCCCGCGCGCGTGTTGTTATCGCGACAAGACCGTCGACAATTATTTTCCGACTGGCCGGCGCGGCGCGGGCGTGTACGTACGTCCCGCGTGTTGTGTTATCGCTATCGTCGGTGTTGTACGCCGTGATTGGCCGCGGCGCGTATACGTTGTGTCGGAAAAATAGCCGTCGGGTCGAGCGTATTATTATTATTTCGTTGTACCATACGGTCGTCGTCGGAAGGAGAAATAATACGGAAAGAATATAGAAAAAAAAAAAAAAAAAAAAAAAAAAAAAAAAACAAGAAAAAAAAGCTCTCGAGATAAAAAAAATTACACGCGCGTATAAAATACAATATCGGTCGCGATGTCCCTCCTATAGGCAGCAATACGCGGCCCCAACAGCCGCCGCCGCGGTAACCGCGCGTGTATGTAATAAAATGTTTCTTGATTTTTTTTTTTTTTTGTTTTTTTTTTTTTTATCATTATTTTTCCCTCTCAAATAGGCAAAACGACTTTGTAACGAGCTGTTCAGCGGCAAAAGCCAACGCACGCGCGGCCGTGCGCTGTATACGGTGTGTATACATATACACACACATTTATATATATATATATATTTACACGTACTAATAATATACAACATCAGTGTACGCATCCGAGTGAAATTTATTATATTTGTATGTTTTTCACTCGGTCGGACAACGTTATCGAGTCATAGTGTAGTCATTATAAATGAACCGTTTTGTTTTTTATTCTCTTACCATGCTCGCGAGCCGATCGATAATAATTATACGGGAGACGGATGAACGATTTTACATTAAAAAGTTTCAAAAGTATCAACGAATCACGAACGTTGTTTGTAATACGGTTAAGTCAATGTATATACATAATATTTGTAGTTCAGTTGATAATATTGTACACCTGGGCGAATAATATCGTTGATTTCGGTATTATCGTTATTCGGATCCGAACGGCGGAAACCGCGGAGAAAATTTCGAGTTTTAACGTTTTTTTTTTTTATTCGTATAATCGCCGTGTTTAATTTATTTATAATATTCTCCGGCATACCGAAATCATTTGTGTACAGTACAATCGAGCTTGATTGTGGTGTTTACCGCCGCCGCCGCCGCCGTCGTCGTCGTCGTAACAAACCGTATTTACAGTGTTTAAGAAACTTTGCACGGCGTTTTCGTTTTTCCGACTCATTAACGCGATTTTATTCATTTCGGCTATAAATTATTATCACACTAATTATTAATCGCGCACTCGAATATTAATTAAACATCGTAGGCGCGTAACTTCCGGTGTTCCGGTTATACGCACGGTTGGGACGTCAATTATTTCCGGTCTTTATAAAATATTTCCGCGGATGTCTTGTGTATTTTTTGTATTATAATATAATAATATGCAAACGAGGCCATTTATTATTCGTCCGCGTTCGGTTAGAAAAAGTGTTTGAAACGTTTTAAACAACTGGTGTTTCTAACGATGTCTAATGAACGAGCCCAAATTAATGCAGTATAACGACTGTACGGTTAGGTGATTCGCATTAACGATAACCAATAAGGTTCGACAACTCGACGGCTGATTATAATTAAATCGGTCGATTGAAAAAAAAAAAAATAAGCTTACGAATTATAAACGGTAACTGTTTTGTTTTAATCGAAACTAAGTAACGAGTACGCAAAGTTAAACTATGAATCCCGTCTTCTACTCCAACTTCGTACCGCGTAAATCTATTCGGCGTCGGCCGCCCTCGTCCTAGACTCCCACCGTGTATTGATTTCTATATACGTAATTATTGTTCTGTATCCCGCGTCGACTGTCCGATCGATCAACGCGGTCGTTCGTTTTCAATTTCAAACTATAGTCTTTTAACGCGTCTCTAGTTGAAAATCAACATAAATGTAAACCGCAGAGCCCGTGTATAAATCTTCAGGTTCTATTGTTCGGCGGTTCCGTTTTAACTGCAAACGGATTTGCAACGCGTGTAATATCATGTAAAAGCAACACCGTAGTTTCCGACGTCTGTCTGTTGTTGGCGACTATGCGAGTATAATACAATTAAACCAAACGCGTCGTCGGTCAATGCTAACCCGGCCGATAACCGATCAAAATGGTACACAGAATACCGAATATATATATACAAGAGCAACGCGATTGTCGATTTTTCCGTAGCCGGTACTTTGTTACATTTCGACATTTCCGTTACCAAAGTGCGTATTGTCGAAAACTTTGAAGTTTATTAAAAAAAAAAAAAAAAAACGATACGAATTCGATTACAATAGTATGACATCTCGTTTTAACGCGATTGAATGTCTTAAAATATTATATAAGTCATTGTAACCTTCATTCAAGTATACGTGTACCAACAAGGCGGAACTCGGTATTATATAAGTATTGTATACGTATGACTTGTACGGTTTCCTAAATATTGTGCGTTACATAAGTCGGTAAACATAAATATGCGTAATGAAACCCAATTTCATCAATAATAATCAGCGGCGCAATGTTTTTTTTTTTTTTTTTTCAATAATTTCAGTAAAATCGAAAAAAAAAAAAAAAAACGTCATTGACATCCCAAGCCCGGAAAAATCTGCAAGGACTGTGAGTAAGGCTGCTGTATAAACTTTCCTGTACATAAAATATTTTTATTTTCGTACCATATTTTATCCATAACGATAAAGTGGATAGGCGCGAATAAGAGAGCCCAGATATATTAAGCGGTGGGCCAATCCGCCGAACGTTTTCTATTGGTTGACTTGCATCACCGATTTCGGTCAAATTATATTTGACGCCATTTATCGTCTAAATAGTATTGTCTATATTAATATGTTTTCCGTGTCCGAGGTTCAATTCTAAAATTAAAATGTTATGCCAACAACATAGGTGTAATAAATTAAAGGGTAAAAAGACGGACATACTTCGCACGCGGGTGCCGGGTGGGCCGGTGTTATAGATGAGAATTCGGCAAGGTAGTAGAGGAGAAATTTAATGTATATTTGTAGGTGTGTAACGATTAACCATTGCTAACGAAAAAAATGATTCTGAACGGAGTTCGGTCGAAACTGTCGCTTTGAAAACAATATATATATATATATATAAATATTATAGTAAAATAATTGCATATGCATTAAACATTTTCGTTAATAATATTTGTATAATATCGTACCTATTTTCCGGGTTTCCTCGTGTTTTTTTTTTCGGTTTTTCCTTTGTTTTTTCCCGGTTTTACCCGATTCTTAGGAGAACTCTTGGGAAAATGAAAACGATTATCTCCTTAGAGTACCATTCCAGTCTGATTTTCTTTTAGAAACAGTGTTATCACTGCAAAATTGCCGGTAGAAAAGTTTTCCGCAGAAAAAAAAAAAATAAATATACATCATTGTAAATAACCAATAGGCAGGCCCGGCGGAAGGCACAGGCAACACAGGCCTATGCCCGGGGTGGCATTTTTGTAAGAGGCGGCATTTCCTTAGGCAGGGCCGTATTTAGGATAATATGTTTTAATAAGAAAAAATGTATTATTTTAATGTACTTAAATTTTAACGGAAACGTGGACTATATAAATGTACCGTGGCTTAAACCCGAAGTACACGTGAATATGTTTGAAGATATGGTTAAGGGGACAAGGGGTAAATAGAGAGATCAAAAACGAAAGGGCGGCAAATTTTGATTTTGCCTGTGTATACNTTTTGTCTAGAGCCGGTCCTGCCAATAGGTACATTCCTCGTTTCATTCAAAATTTAAAAAAAAGCTAAATTATTTACTATTTATTGTTAAGATACAAATAATACAAATACCCCCTCCATGATATCGGTTTGAATAAATTATGCGTATTTAATGACAATGACTTGACGGGAGGCCGTATAATTCCGGAAAGTTATATTACTGACCGTATAATTCTGGAATTTAAGTATAATTGTATAGACCGTAAAAATCCTCGGGACGTAATTTTCTCAGGAGAATGGGAATGATCTGGAAAAAAAACCGAGAAAAAACGGGAAAACGTACGAAATGTTGATACGAGTAAAAAAATATTCTTGCTGTTTTTAATCCCGTGGACAACTTGTCCACGAACATTTATGTCCCGATTTATAACAATAGCACTACATTTAAGCCTAGCGATAATCATAATAAACTATCATTACGATGATTTGAATGTTGTTTGACTTACAGCTGCTGTCATCAACTGATATAAACAAAAGCACTCGCACGTCTATTGTATTCGGTTTAGGAACACAGACGCTAGAGTACAATTTTTTTTTTTTTATCTTGTCAATACATTCTGTTTTCGGCTTTCCGTTATTACCTGGCGTACCTATACAGGGATACACGGTATTGCGTGCCGGTCTATTTGGATATTTTGTGCGGAAGATTTTCGGAATTTAGCCAAGTACATATGTTTTCACGTTGTAGTCGACGCCTATTTAAATAACTCTGCGCATTTCGTTATCGTTTTTAAACGCATAATTGATTATTACTAAATCGGGCACTCAGAACGTACCTCGCGTACCTTGCGGCTGTCCACGGCGTCGGACAAATCGACACCGCGGTGGCGGCGCCAATAGGGGAAACCGGGATTTTCCCGTGTTTTGTATCGTCGGTCGGGATCGTAAATTTTTCGTAAACTCGCGACGGACAACCCACGCGGCGTGGCTAAACCACCGCAGTTCGGCGGGCTACGATTTTATTGCTCTCCACCGCCGGTGAACGCCGCCGCCACCGACCCTGTCGTTTTAACCGGCGGCCGACACTGCGGTGACACGGGCTGTCGTTACTAAGTACCCTATTATTTTTTATTTAAGATTTATTAAGACCGCGGGCGCGTGTGTAAGCCAGTAACAGTGTACGCAGCGACATTTAGGCCGGCATGTTTGTCTACGGTTTTGCGTAATTTGTCGAATAGAAAACAATTCCGATTATTTTCGTGCGCACAGAAATCAAACCGGGTACCGAGAGTTTTCGATGCCGTCGAAGTGCGAACCGAAAACGATGATTTTCCAGATTCGTTCAGTTGTTCGCGGTTATTCGGATAACAGATTAATCGAAATGATCGCGCAGTCCCGATCTCGAACAATAAGTATCGTTTTTTTTTTTTTTTAGGTGCGTTTGATTTCTACGCCTTTTGGAAACCCGCCAATTTCTGCGCGGTCGGAAACGCGCGATGCCAAGAAAAAAGACAAAAATGTTTAAAAACCGACAGGGTACGACGGCTACGGCAACGTTTTATAACGACCGCGGAAAATACGATTTCCGCGGACATCGCCGAACGACCGTGAAATTCTAAATCCGACCGCGCGACACTGTTATTATTATTATATCACATCGTCGAAATAAAAATAAAATAATAATAATATATTGTCGGTTGTTGTTGTTATTGTTTTTTTTTTTTTTTTTTTTTTTTTTTTTTTGTAATTTTCGCTCGCTCGTTTACGCTTTTATCGCGCGGAACGCACGCGCTCCAATCTTCTATTCTATAATATTGTTATTATTATTGTACGCCTTATCACACACGCACACACACACACACACACACACGCACGCGCGCACACACGCACACCGCGCCGACAACGACGTAACGTGCTAATTTCGGGTACGCGACACTATCGTTTTACCGCATTACGGTAACGACACGAAAATTCGTAACACTATTAGTAAATTCGACGGCACAAATTAACGATAAGTGCCACTGCACACACATTATACTATGCGGCTCAGTACGACACTGCACGTGTGCCGCGCCGCCGTCGCGTAATCGGTAATCGCGCACAGAGCCGCGGTGACTCGTACAATAACAATAATAATAATAATGATAATGATACGCGCGACATTACGAGCGCGTGCAAACCGCCGTCGTGTTGTAATCGCATTTTATTATTAGTATTATTGTTTTTTATTTATTTTTTTGCGCTTCCCGTATAGACACGTCGCCGCCGCCGCGCGCGATAACGACGCGACGTCATGCCTGCTGCTATTATCGCGCCGATTGTTTCCAAGGCGGATGTTGTGACTGTACTCGTACTCGTACTACGCACACAAATAGCCGACGAAATAGCGTACCCACTATATTATTATTATTATTATGCACACGTATCTACCTACGAAAGTGCATGCAATAATATTATGCGTATTTTTTTTATTTTTCTTCATTAAAAAAAACCTCGTCTCCGGCCCGCGATAGACGCACGCGCGTATTTTAGTAGTGCGACGATAACAAAGTCGAGGACGCGAGAAAAATAAACCGTTTCCTCGTCCGAACACGTGCAGTGTTGTACTACGACGGTGACGACGCGACGACGGACAAAATAACAGTGACACGATTCGCGGTTTTATACGCAGTGTTTTTTTTTTTTTTGGCGGGAAAATATCCCGATTCATATTTCCCGTAACCATAAGTCGTAGTATTACGGCGCGAGACAAAACCGACGATAATGAAACACTGTCGCAGTTATTCGACACGTTCGCCCGTCGATTTATCGTTAAGAGACCCCAAAATCAAATAGATCAAGTCGATTCAACTCGTCTCTGATAGGTACGGCGTTAGTCTTTAACGTTTCGATTTCAATCGACTCGTGTTCTACTTTAGTTTTGTTTTACAATGGAAGTAAACGTTTCTCTTATCTGTTCCGCCGTTCAACCTATTGACGGGATATTCCATTTTTTAAATGCGAGTAGGACTAGAGTGTTGGAACACTATTAAAACGGTGCGACACAAATAACGCACCACTTATAGTGCACTTTTTCCCCACCGAAAGTTAAAAGAGGAATAACTCGCTATCGGGATGACGGAAATCAGAAATTCCGAGACGTCGAGTGTCCAACGTTATGTTGATCACCCTGTATGAAAACGTCTCCGAGGTTCGCGGGACCGTCACATCCGTTAAGGATTCGGGCAGTGATAACAGAAAAGAAATAATTCATGGAAAAAATGAAAAATTATTTCCTTCCGACCTGTTCGATGTGATTTTGCGTAACAAATCGAGGTTTATTTTCGATAAAGTAGTACCATGAGCTTATATCAGCGAAGTATGTTGGTCAAAGTCCCTGGACGAAGCAATATTGAAATAATCGACGTTATGCTTTAAGATTTTTTCATTCCTCGTACGATGTACGGGGAAATAACTGACCTGTGTTCCCACCCCGCTTGCGGTTAGATATTCTACAATTGGAAAAAAACCCCGTACTTGTAACATTAATTTAGCCTTTAAACGTGCGGTTTTAGAAAAACGGTTTCTGCTGTGTAATAACAATACTGCAGTAGTCCTAACGAATGGGTTTAACGGTCAATTACGGCCGGCGGCGGCTGAGTCACGACAGAGTTTTTTTTTTTTTTTGCGGCCCGTGTCACGCGATTTACCGCACGTCGGATGAGTTCACGGATGCAATCGCTGGCACCGGTGACTAGTTAACGGAGAAGAAGAGATTTTTTTTTTTTTATTTTCTTTTGTAAACCGTGACTATCGGGACGATGACGATAATAATCGTTTTATCGTGATAATAATATTGTACGTACGAGTGTAGACGAGTAAACGTGTAAACAAGGCGAGTGCGATTCGTCTACATGGTTTTTTTTTTCTATGCGACACAATGTTATTAGTTTTTAGACTAGGGGTCAACTTCGTGAGATTTTTTTTTTTTTTGATGTTACATGTCACTCTTAACGTGCGACTGTGTTGTTCTATACGTGTCCACGAACATTTTACAGCAACTTTGTGATAGATTTTTGGATTAAAACCTAAAATACGTGTATATAATATTATATTATATATACCAAAACCAAATGGCTTAGATAACCGCGTATCAAATTAAAAATGCTAGTTTCCGTGGGTTTTTTACCGTTTTAAAACCTGCCTCGGATTTCAAATACTATGCAATATGTAACTTTTTGCGACGAAAGTTTCCGATTTTGAGTACTTACGTCGATACGTGACGATAAACTTTTCACGTAATAATTATCATCGTTTCAAAATCGGAATTCTTGGTGTTTGTTTGTCAAATAAATAACATAATATATTTTCTCTGTGGCGTGTTTTGCGAGAAGGGCCAATGTCACATTTCGTGTTTGTTGGGAAATGAGCTTTGAAATTTTAATTCCCCATAAAGCTCTGTATATTTTATTAAATGATTGTGTAATTTTCAATATTTACAAAAACTTTTTTAGGAAATAAAAAATTGTACACCTTTTTTATTATGTCTTACTGATTTTTTCAAAAAAATTGACATAAGCCCTTCTTGCACCAAGCCACCGTTTTATAAATTATATCTAAGGTCATTAGTGCGAAATATTTCACTTTAAATTTACATGCTTGAATTATTGAAAAAATACATTTTTGTTTCTAAACATTAATAGTAATTGGTTCGACATTCGATTATGTTTTTTAAAAGTAATGTTGACTAATAGTATTGGTTTCGTTTTAGACACTAAAAGCTATACTTCTTATTCGAATTACTGTCCTCGTGCCGTATATATAAATAAATGCAAACAATTTAAACCGATTATTGATAAAGTTTGGTGTTTTCAATTGGCTGTTATAACGGTTTTAAAAAAGCTACGAGCAGAATCGTCCGGTAGACATGTGTTGTAGTTAGTAGTTACTGTATAAGTTTTAAATTTATAAAATGGACTACACACATTTTTTGTTTTTTATGAAATTGAAATACCTTTCATACACGAATTTAAAGCCATTTTAAATCTATAAGTTATTATAATTGTTACATAGCGTGGGGTTAAAGTATACGCGTATTACTACATGTAGTACTAATATAGTAATCATAGGGGCTTGGAAGTATTAGCGTTTGCATATTATTTTTGTTAACATATTTAGAACTTTAGAGACTAGAGGCTAAACGTATCCGGAGGAGACAGTCTATTCGGTTGTTATTATAGAGGATTGTATCGGAAAATTCCGTTCTTTCTAACAATGTGGTTATTTTTAAAATCATATCAATCGCATCGTACTGCATTAATATCGGACAATATTTTATTTTGTTTTAGTGTTTTTATTTGTTTGGTGATTTTAAGTATGTATTAAACCGTTAAAAATAACTTTTTTAGTTGGTTCTATTATTTCCGAGCCCTGGAAATCATATTTAAAAATGATATAAACTCGTTACAATACAATCAAAGTGCGAGTTCGGGAATGAAATTTTTATGGTTTTTGTTTTTTTATTATTATAGGTTATTTTACGACGTCTCTTGCATTTTGATACCCTGCGGTCGGTCTTTTTCGATTAAAAAGTCGCTATGAGAATATTATCCCCCGGCAGCTTGCATTACTGTGCGATGCGTTTAGAAAACGCTATGCCCTCATTTTTATCGTCTCAAGTCTAGATTACGGACAACACAGTCCAGGATCGTACGTAGAAGTTTACCGCAAATAACACAATTTAAAGAGAAGAACGTTTTCAAGACTAATTTTTTAAAACAAAATTGTGACACAAACAATTTAGGAAAGCTCACGAGCATGAAAAGTTCCCGGGTTCTGAACGTGTTCAAGACGTTTTAAAGAAAACAAAATACTAACACGGCTGTCAGATTTGTTTTACGAAAATTTTTTAAAAAACAGTTTACAACCCTGGAAAATGTTCTTTTCATCGGATTTCGTTATTTGTGTCCAAACGGAAATTTCAACGTGAACTCCGTAATAATTTATGTTCCTCGTAACGTAATTTCACAGTCTTGTGACGGCAAGACGGATATGACATCCTACTAATATAATAATATTGTACACCGAGTATGAGTTATAAAATATAAGTTATCTCGCAACGGCGAGAGCTGTAGCAGGACTTTCAAGACTTTTAGCGTAATCTTGTGTTTCGATTGTTCAATGTAAACGATAAGAGTATAGAAAGCCGTCCCAGAATAATTGGATCGGATGCAGCCACTGTTATAAGTAATTATATGTATACCTGTAAGCAACGATATAAACCATTGCTGACAAAAATACGATTCTGAGCGGAATTTAGTAGATAGTGACGCTTCGTCAACAATATATAAGTCGTATTATGGTAAAAAATAATAAAATAGACATTGTGTACTTTCTTTAATAATATTTGTTTAATGCACCGATTTTCCTACGTTTGTCCCCGGTTTTCCGTGTTTTTTCTTAGTTTTCACATTAGATGAGAAAACGACGATAAAATCAAAAAATGACCTATTTAAAGTACGTACCTTCCCAGTCAATTTACCGTTTAGAAAAATTGTCATCATTATAAATTGAAGCAAAACCGTTGGTAAAAATTTTAAGACCATAATATTTTTAACTAAAAGCTAAATTTTGTACATTTTCCGGTTACTCGTCCGTTTTTGTTTTTTTTTTTTTTTTTTACGGTTTTTCACATTTGATGAGAAATCCCTTGAAAAAATCGACTTCCTTAATGTACTTCTCCGCAACGACTTCCTTTCCGAAAGGGTACTACATTAAAAATCTCAAGAACAAGATCTCTGGTATAAAAGTTATCCGCAGAAAAAAAGAAACAATAATAAACATCTTTGTAAAACCAATTCAAATCGCTCCAGTCAGAATCTAAAACTAATAAAAATAAAAAAAACGGTTCGCTATATAGGTGTTATTAGGTCGTATACTATCTACACGATAATAATATTATTCCGTTATCGTTATAAATACAGTGGGTATAATGGGTACGGTTAGCAAAAAAAAAAAAAAAAATTCCATCTATATTACGCCGCTGCTGCTACACTGCCCCGTAAATTACATAATAAAACGGCGGCGTACACACGCGTACGCGATATTTTAATGTTTTTAACGATGGGTTGTGTTTTTTTCGTTAATTTTTTTTTTTTTTTTAATCCACGAGAACATCTGGGGACGCTGAATCAATAGGATTAACGATGTTATAACGCTACGGAGTTAACTAACGAAATTAACATTTAATACATAAGGGATCGCGAATAAAAGACAATTTAAACGTTATGTGCCCGTTGCCGCGTCCCGCGGCCGTCGATATCATCATCATTATTAGTATTATTATTATTATTATTATTATTATTTTTTTTTTTTTTTTTATGTAATTTTAACTACGGCCCGCATATTATTATCACCGAACGAGTCGGCTGCTGCGGCGCAGTACGGCATTATCGTAATAATAATAATTACCAGGGACGCCGCCGTAAAATGTAAACATAAAAAATACTTAAAAATGCATACGGAACGGAATGGGAAGTTTCACACAGACCTGCACGCATATGTAGAGGGTGTAACATTTCGTTTCAATCCTAAACGCGTGACGGTTTCGCGAACAAAATAAATACGATTTTGCAGCGCGCGGAACGGCCGAGCTCGGTTATTACGGTTTTCCGGTAATTTCGGAATGTTATTAATTTTTAGTAGGTATGAGAAAATAATTTCCGATTTCCCGCTTTTTTTACGCGAATTTCGTCGAAATTTAAACTTTAAACGCTTATTGTAATAAAACTTGTAAAAACAATTTTTAAAAAGACACCCGTCAGCAGCAAAGCGGGGTAGAATTTTTTCCCCAGCTGACTAGTATCACCGTTAAAATATTTCATTATTATTATTATTATAATTGATCCAAAACGGGGACATTTGAAATCCAGTGTTTCCATGTCCGTAAACGTGCCCCCACCCCAGGCTTTGTCTGACGGATTCGAAAAGATTCGCACATTCGGAAAATAATCGCGAATTGATTTTGACGACGTGTGCCAAAAGGCAGAAGGCTTCGACTTCCAAAGCGTTTTCGGTTTTTTCCGCGTAACGCGCGTGGTTGCGAAACGTTGCCGAAAGCGCTTGCGCCGTCCGCTTTAACACGGGGTCGACGAAAAAACAAAACGCGCGCCGCGTCGCACACGCGGTCGTTACAGCAGCCAGTCCGCAGCTATGGGTACAATAATGTAGAGATGCGATTTAACGAAAAACAAACGTTTGTATTACCGTAATGCAGTGTCGTGTTACGCGAAACGAGGACCGAGTGACCTACAAACGTCAACGGGAACGAAAATATCAATTATTATTATTATTATTATTTTCCCTCCCCCGCCACCGCTTCGCGGCTGGCCGATGACGACGACGCGCGTTTAGAATTTCACTCACTGCGCCGCGCCGTCGAAAACATTATTATCTGTGCTATACAGCCGTCTCCTACGATAATAATAATGAAAAATTAAAAAAAAAAAAAAAAAAATAGAGTAAACCAAATAACAACAATACACAANAAAACATTATTATCTGTGCTATACAGCCGTCTCCTACGATAATAATAATGAAAAATTAAAAAAAAAAAAAAAAAAAAAAACCAGGAGAAAAAATAGGTGCGCGGTGCGGCAAAACAGCTGAGAATTAACTGATTACGACTGTCGACCGGTGGCGACGTGAAATGCGCAGGGACGAGAGGAAAATAATTCCGGTTTTTCGGCGTTCGCTGTGAAATCGATCGTCGTAAATAATGGCGATAAACGTCACACGATCGCCGTCGTTCCGCCGTAACGGCGCGAAATTGATAAGAAAAAAAAAAAAAAATAGAGTAAACCAAATAACAACAATACACAATTGTTTGGCGATAAAACCGCGACCTTGACGAGCTGACGTTGGTTGCGCGAATATTACGACGGAGGTATAAAAAATCGTATTCGAATATTTTTTTTGCGTATAGCTAGAAATTTATCGGATCCACTGTGATGCGCGCTTTATTTTCTTTTTCTTCTGTGTTAGACCACTTTTCTACCGGTGATTTTGGCCATGAACCGAATAGTATATTTTCATAATGGAAATTTCATCTACAATTGGTCCGTCGGGGTGGTCGTGTTCTGATTTTACTTACAGTTTTCATAATAATCGGTAAAACTCGAGGAAAAACACAGTGAAAACGGGGCGGTTACGCAATAACGGTTTCCGTTATTTTAGACGTTTATAGAGTTTGGTTTATTTATTTTTTATGTAACTCAGTTGAAAATAATCAATCGGATTTCCATTCAAATCGGAAATATTCAAATAATATTCGTATTAATTGTTTCATCTAGACGCGGTGGAGTTTACAAAACGTTCCGGAGATGTTTGACCCCTTTTGAAGACATTTGAAAATAATGTGTACGTAATTGTATTGTAAGAGCGGGCACGTTTAACGAAACTCAGAATCGTTTTCCGTAACCGATGATTTATCACAACAGTGGCACACCCGTCAGCGTGTATCAGCTGTTTATTTTCTAACGACGTTTTTAACTCGTATTAATACAACGCTGCAACGGCGCGCGCGCATAAATTGAGTTCTCGAGTGCGGCGGCGGCGATGGAGTTCGTGTTTCCTGGTTGATCCGCGACAAGCTTTGCACAATATTCGCACGTATATTTCATGCCGATAATACCGACGACGCATAACCACGACCGGTCCGACAATGTACGACGTGTGTATACTTGAATTATTATAATCTCAGTCGGGAGGTTTTTTTTTTTTTATACGTTTAACATTTTTTTTTTTCTTCTGCGTCTTATTACCTTCTTCGTGTGATTTATTATACACGATTACCGTCGTTATTAGTGCATACAGTTTTGAAAATATTACAGCAGCGATACAATAATATAATAAGCACTGTTTTTTTGACAGATATCTCGTTCCGGAATAGTGAAAAATGTACACGTCGATTGCGAAATGTCGACCCTTAAACCTGCCAAGAACAAATCTTGCCCTCTGTCTATGTCCTCTGCAGCTACCTCCCGTCTGATTCCCGGTGCTTAAGTCTCGATCGACGGGCAATTTTTTTCTGTTGCGGAGGACATTTTCTCGCCTTAACCTTGGCCTCCCTGAAAGACCTAAGGGTATTTTTCAATCGGTTGTCTGACTAAAATTCTTCGCTATCGCTCGACATGGCTCGTTCACGTTTAATCCTTTAACAGACCTTTGTAACTGTAATTGGAGTTTATTAAAAAAAAAAAAAAAAAAAAAAACCCGAGGAACTATGATTTTAATATTATTCCGTAATTTTATATAATATTTCGTTTTATCTACAATCGACAATATTATAATGGAGTGTACGTATTGCTCCGACGCGAACGCCAACGCGTTATCAAAACTTTTTGGACTCGAAACGTTATGCGATTATTGACACATTTCCTGAACCGTTATTATCGTTTATGAATCATAGCTCACGTTTCTTCTACGCATATTATGAGTCGTTCGGCCACGTAACTATTCGGCGTGTCTGTCCGTGAACGAACACGTACACACGCACATTGGTTCCGTATAGATACAATAACATTTTTTTTTTTTTTCTTCTTAACCGTATTTAGTCATACGATTATTGTCAATATTAGACATACGTTCCGGCGCAGTCGTTTTGATCGTGTCGGTATTTATAATACGATTACAATATCATGCTTAGGGACCAAAATTATCCAACAGTTTTACAGTTTTAGTGTAAAAGATAAACCGCGGAGGGATTATTATTCTCTTGGAAAAATTTATTTTTTACGATTTTACATTCCGAGTGGAACGAGGGATTTATTGGTTTAGTTTTGATGTGTGTTTATTATTTGTGTGTGTGTGTGTGTGTGTGGATCTGTAAACTAATTTTCTTGCTCCAATGAAAAAATTGTATACGAACTTTTTTATAGGATTTTTAATTTTATTGACGCATCAAGATGCCATTTTTCGATTTTACTTGCTTTTTTCTTAATAAATCGTATACACTGTCAATTGTAGATCATTAATAATTTTTGTTAAATTCTGGGTTACCTTGGAACAAGGGAAAAAACTAATAATACTCGACTCGAAATTGCAAAAAGTTATAGAAAAACTAGAAACTATATAATTATTACTAAATTACGTAGATAATGGTTATGCCTTGATTTAATTTTTTCCCCCATTATCTAATTGCTTTTTTGATTTTTCAAAAAAAAATGTTTTCAGAAATTTGTTATTTAAAAATTATCTAATTTACCTATGTTTCTTTCTGAGACTATTGACAAAAAAAAGTTTTCCAATACTTTTTTTTTTTTTCCCCATGCAATATAACATTATGATTCCTATAATTATTAAACTCGCTTGTCTGGACTACTAAATTAGGGAACGGATTTATATGCGAATAAAATCCTTGAAAAGTGTTTAAAAATCTCAAAAAATCACTATATTTAAAAAAAAAAAAAAAAGAGGCAAAAATGGTAAATGGGTTTGTTTAAAAGCACTCCTTTGGACGGCTCTAACTTAATAAATAACATTTTTGTAGTGTTATAGTGAATTGTGTGTAAATTTGATTTTATAAACCGTTAGAAGAAGGACTTTCAAAACCCCTATATTGTTTTTTATTTTTAAATAATTTTTAATAAGCGATTTTTCGACATTACCAAGCGCTTTTTGTTAATGGATTCTAACAACTACATATAAATCCGTTCCATAGCTATAATATTATAGAAATCGATTATATAAAAAAAAAAATAATAATAATAATGACAATAATTTTAACGACAAAAGTGACAATAAAATGAATATTATCGTACTATGGTGTGTGTGTGTGTTGAGTGACCTACAACGATGTATTTATAGATACGTCGTTAGTTTTTTTAATTGAAACGCAGAAATAATCTACAATTTATTTACATTTTTACTTTTTCTCATTATAGACGGGGACTTTGAACGATCGACTTTTATTTTGATTAACATTGTCTACTTACTAGGGTGATTGGTATATCATATTGTCGAGTATTCGGCCTAAACAATATTATATTATAAATTGGAGGGGAAAAAACCGCCCCACGTCTAGAAAATTCGAACGAAAGTATCCAGTGAAAATGTCGCGTCCGGGCGTCTACGGTTCTCATTGAATTGTAAAAAATCGTTTTTGTTAAAAAAAATTTTTAAAAAACAGCAAACGTCGATTTGCCGTTAGGTAAATTATCAATCGGGACGACGAAACAATGACCTATTGTAAAAAGGGACGCTGAGCGTAAACAGAGACACTGCAGAGTTCTAAAACGAGTTGTTGATAGTACCCACAATTTTTTTGAATAAGAATATTCGTTTAAATGAAGTTCTTTTAACTCGTTGAACGCGCGCGCGGTAACATGTCAGAGTGATAATTTTCGCGAACAGAAATGAACGAAACGCGGAGATTCGAGATGTTTATGTTGATAAATCGTCGAACCCGCGCTTTTTACGGAAAATCATTACTATTAGTACCATTCTTCTCGAAAAGCAGTTGTACTCTGAACGGTAACGAGCTATATCGTGCTAAAATTACGTTTTTCATAAAGCACAGCGGATACGGGGCGGCACGCTCTGACCGTTTACATAATGATGCGCCAATGTGGCGAAATCCGACAACAAACAATACGCGCCAGCAGAACGCTGTAACGCTACGCGACGTTGTGGTATCGACGGTAAAAAACCGATCGCTGTACATTCTTTGCACCGTTCGGAAACGAAAAACCCCCGTTTTCCGCGCGTAAATTCTTCGCGTAACGGTAAAAACGCCGTATTGTTGTACAAATATTGGCTCAACTGCATGCACTGTTAATATTTCGGGAGGGGGGGGGAGGGGTTTCTGTTACCGTTTTTCCGAACGAATGCGGAATGTTCGTTTGAAATGCCGTACATACGCGCAATACGGGCGTAATATAACGCGCACGAGCGTTGTGCACCGAGTGTAATGTACGTGAATTCGTGTGTTCGTGAACTGCACACCAATATCGAGTCGAAACGCACGGCGTTTATTAGGTGCCCCTGTGCATACGTCATGATAATGTTATAAAGGCCGCATACATTCGTAATAACATAATATTATGATAATGAAGTGTTGTTAACAGTTTTGAACGCGCGTGTTAGAGTACGCGTACATTGTATAGATAAGGAGAGTTCGATACGCATTGCTTAACGCGGGTGAAAAAAAAAAAAAAAAACATAAAAATTATATTTGCCGCGGGTAAACAGAAAAACAGACATTTTACGCGTGTAAATATGTATGCTTTGCGCTTAGGCTAATGCGTTTCCAAAACTGTTACATTATGCCTTTTATTTTCCTGTTTGTTTGACGCGATACCCATATTATGTTTATTGAGGTTTTTAATTGTTTTTAATACGAGGCCGCCTACGATACAGTCTATAAATAGTAAGTTGTTTTTTTTTTTTTTTTTGTGAGATTCAAAAAATTCTACGACAATAGTCGTTTGGCCGGATGGATCGTCATAATTTGTGTACAGTGAATTTTTATAACGGATCGTATTTTCGTTCAATTCCTGCGCGTTTCCATTTACTATCACCGTATAATTATTGAATAAATTGTTTTCGATGAAATTAAATTTTATTTCATTCTGTGGTGTACGATATTACGGTGTTGAATGTAAAACTTTAAAAACTCTCATTTAAAACAATGTAGTGGAGAACGACATTTCGGAAAGGATTATGGCTCTCTAACCCGTACCTTCCTCCTGTGTGTGCACCACTGCCGTCGTCAATTCGATTTTGTCGAATTCGGGTTGTCAAAAATCGACGTAGCCTCATCATTTCTAACACGACAATTATAATTAAAAATTTTGTTTTAAAAAAAATTAACTTTTTATTTTAGCTTGCACTAAAACATGTATAAAACTCAAGACGAGTTCATTTTAAAGCGTACCGTGCTTTAATTTCAATACATTTCAGTTTTGATACAGTAGTAAATTTACAATCTATGAGCTGTTTTAATAAGGTACCATCGTACAGTTCGTATTTATTTTATCCAATATTGCGCGCGAGTTCCGCTATAACTTGAGAATATTCACGGAATAAAAATCATATGGTATTGATCTTCCTTCTTAAAAAAGAAAAAAAAAATCAAGAATTCTATAAAGTGCATTAATTTTTACGACACAACAGTGACGAGTATTTAAACAAAATCAACCGGAATTAATGTGTTAATTAACAAAACGAAAAACATTTATTGCAGTAACTCGTTTAATATGTTAGAATAAATTAAATCGACCGATTTCTTATTATCCATTGTAAATTTCCTTGCAGCCGTAATAAGATATCAAAAAAATCGTAAAATAACGATTTTAAACAACGACAACAATCAATATTCAAATATTAAATATCGAGACACGATATAAAAATCTAATGTAAAAATTAGGTTTACAATTTGTGTGGTTAGGAATTTCAGGGGATCTCATTTTAAGCCTGAAGGTGCTAAGTTCCCTGAGTGCCTGCCCAGCTACAGTAACGTTGCGGACGTCACTGTAATAATTTAATCCGATCTGAAACCGGTTAATTTATGGTCATTGAGCATTGAAAGTATAAACGGCGAAAGCAGTCCAATCGACCTTTGAGAGCTTAACTGAAACCGGTTTATTTATGGTCTTTAATAGTCACTCAAGAAAAAATATAAGTGTATATCAGTGTAAAGTACATACACCGCAATATAATAATAATAATAACACTTAGTAATACGGACTAGCACAATCAAAGTTATGTCTGACACAGCTCCCCTTCGCTTAGAGGAATATGTAATACTTTTTGTTTTTACTGTTTTCTATGGAATCGCATCTAGTGGCTAGTAACTAATTAACTAAGAGAATTAAATAAATGAACAAACTGTAATTCTGACTTTAATTATGTATTTTTATTTTTTAGATTATTTATTACCACAGTTTGCATATTCAAAATAATTTTTTTCTAAATAAAAAAAATGTTGTGCTAGGTATAATTTTGATCGTTCAAGACCGTGATAAGCATAGTAGTGATAAGCAAGTGTAAACTATTGGGAGTGGAACAAATCGAAAAATATCTACGAGGAGTGTGGGCCAACTTAATGGATCCCAAATTATTATTATCTTTTAAACGGGATAGTGTCTATCCCGTGAAGTGAAACAAACGTCGGTGGAATTTTTTTTTGTAATTTATTATATAATGTCGTATGTATATGTAAATAAAAATGAAAAAGTCGTATCGTTTTTATTATGTCGATGCGATAAAGAATTTACGATATTTCCGAGCGTAGTTCCGTAAAGCGTATATTTATAATAAAGTAGCGTAAAAACATCACAAAAACAAAGTATAAGTAGTGCAACGCGAGTATTATAATATTATGTATTTTATAATGCATAACTTTTCGCGATATATATACGCGAAAAATACGGACGTAAAAAAAAAAAACCGCAGGGATGGCTGTAAAACATTAATGACTGCGGGACGCAAAAATAAAAAAATAAAACATAATATTATTTAATATAATTCGAAATCGTTATCATCATAACACAGTCCACTAGTAATGCAGTATTTATTTTTTATGCGCCATAGGTCAACCATTTTTTTTAATGCTTCACCCCCAAGTAGAAAAAAAAAATTAGATCGCCTTATTTTTTAAAAAATATTCCCAATTACGTAGATTGATATTTTAATAATTTTATAATAACCATTTTTATCTCGTTAGAAAATGTAAATATTAAAAAAAAAATGCACGACATTATTTGTACAGACACTATGTGTTTATCTTTATAAGTTTGATAATACGCCAATTAGATTTAATATTAAAACTTACAGCGCAAAGTTGTCCCTGTTGAACTCGTATTCGCTATTAATTATATTTTTTATAAGGACATTATTTCGGGCAGAAAGCTCACTAAAAGCGGGTTTTTAAGAGGACGCCATATCCGGCGGGCCATAACAACGGCGTGGCATAGCAAACTTTCGTTCAGTAGATACAACTTTGTGCTATTAGTTTTAATATTATTAGAACAATGAATTGACCTATTATCAAACTCGACGAGAAGAAAATCTAAATCTGCGTCGGATCTTTGTCGTCTTTTTTTCGTTATTTTAAATGCTGAACAAGATATAATCGTTTTTTAGTTGTGATATATTACACAATTATTCATTTGCTTTAAATGGAAATTGAAATTCTAAAAAAAAAAAACACATAGCCGTACCAATACTATTCTTAACTATACGTTTAATAGCGTGTCGATTCGGTCTAATATTGAAACTTTACAAGCACAAAGTTGTTCCCGTTGAACGTAAATTCGCTAACCTTTGTGAGACGGAGACATCGCGTCCTCTTAACACTCACCGCAAATGGCGCAAAATCGTGTTAAATAAGTTATCCGTCTATATTTTACGTACGTTTACCAGTGGCGTATATGACTTTGTTTTATAGGGGGGGGNAGGGGGGGGGGGGGTCGACACTAGAATTATTGTACACAAGCTTATATTCTACCCTTATTGTTTTACCATATGAAGTGTTTTTTTTTCTTTTTTTTTCTGTGTTTGATGACATTTATCTAGCGATAATAAATGTTCGTTTACGCACAGCAGATACCTACGTAAATAAATTTATGGATAGGGGGTGGGGGCGATCGCCCGCATCGATGCGCCCGCTCCCCTCTTCAAATAACACCACTGACGATGGCGCTATGTTAGTTTTTAACGTTGCCGACGAGTTCGATAACCGATACCGATTCGATGGCGTACACAACAATATTTGTTTATGTTTTTTTTTAGACATACATATATATATATATATATATATATTGTACGTGTATACGTGTAAAAAAACGACTACACCGCGCGATCACGAAACGGTTTCTTTTCGTTGTCGCTTTCGACCGTAACGCGACGCCCGCCACAACGCACCGTACCTATTGGGAAACGATCGCCGTAAAAGTCCGGGCGTGTACAACCGGCGGGCGCCTGTAATACGGCCGGCAGATAATCCGCAAGCACGGGGACGACCACACGACGGCAAATGCGCGTCGCGCGAAAGCGCCGAGCGATCGCGCGCGACCACGCGCTCCCGGCGGCGTCCGATAAAAGCCGGCGTACGGAACGAAATATCTCGCGAGGACCGTGCGCGACCGACACGGCGGTTCGCGCGCGTTTTTGTTTTGCGCCCGGTTTTCGAACGCGTTTTCCCGGTGCTCCGAGCCGTGCGCGGCTATACGCGCGCAGTGTAAATGACAAACGGAACGCGCCGCGACTCTCGATTCACCCGCGGCGTGTCGTCGACAACGGCCGTCGCGTTCGTCACACTCCGTTAGCGACGCGTATTTCGGAAAAAACTCCGGATTCCCGCTCAACTTAACGCCCCCCCCCCCCCCCCGCCCATCGAAAAAATTACTTGCAACTTCACGTTTCGAAACTCGCTCGAATAACCGCCAAGTATACCCGCGCAAACGAATATTCGATCGTTTTCTATAGATTGGGTTTTTTTTTTTGTTTTTGAGGACTTTAGACTAACGCATATTATATAATTTTCTCTCGTGCACGTAACCCGTTATGATAAATTAAAACGGAAGCGATTTTTTTCCCGCATACAAATTAACAGAAATAAAAAAAAAAAATCGATTAAAAGTTTGGGTTCAATACGAAAATTGTCATTAGTTAAATAATAATTGCAAGTCTTCTTTCGTGTTTCACGACTCGAGCGTAATACGAAATTGTTGCAAATATACTAATTAATATTAATTGACTACTGTCTCATAGAACTTCGAGCAACGCCGCCGACGCTTTTTGCGGTGCATTATGATATTACCATTTTTTGTGACTTGATCATTAAAATAATCATAATAATATTAACTACGAAAAACATCAAGTGCGCGTCTAATTTAAAGATGGGAAATATCTGGATTTCCGTCGAAGTTCGATAATTCGGACTTCGAAAATTCATTTAAAATCGACGTTATGGATTATTTCAGGCATTTGTCGTGCATTTCAAAAACCAATCACAATTATGAATACATATAATTATAATCCAAATTGAAATTCTCGTATATTGTAATCGAAAATCCGGATTTTTTTGAATTTTCGGATTTTCGGATTATCCAGATTTATTTAACATAATATCATCGCTAGCGTCAATAGCCACGTGCGTCTTGCCTTATTTATTTATGGCCCACGAACACATTTTAAGCATAGCGTGTATTTTTTCATGTCAAATATCCCGCTAAAAAATAAATAACTTGTATTTTAAAATTTACTGTATCTATGGTATGCCTGATAATAATATAATTAAAAAATTCTTAATGTATAAAAGCCAAATATCACTCGCTCACTGATCACTATATCTCAAAAACTACACAACCTACGAACCTAAAATGGAGAATACAGGTTCCTCTATAATAATCTAAATGGGCAATAAAAAAGAATTTAAAAAAAAATGTTGCGTTCAGGCAGATTAATTAATAATAATAATTCATCACCAATGCGTGTTAATAATCGAGTTATTAATTTTTACAATAATCGGCAAATACCGACATAAAAATATACAAAGGTATTATTTATGCATTTTTAGAGATTGCTATAGTAACACGCATGGTCGGCGTTAGGGTATGGCAAGTGGAGCTTACGTTCAGTGCCTCGCGCTTTTAAAAACCTCGTGCGTGTGGACCCATAAAAACATAAAATAGAATAGTATAATTATAATGGACGTATTGCTGGAAAAATATTTTTATTTTTTTAAATTTAACTATGTTTTCGGGAAAAAACACGTATACGCACGTTGTCTTATTAAACAGTATTTCCGGCCGTGGTCAAGTGTAGGGTATTATTACAACTATTAAATGAAGGAGTGTTACGCTGAAAAAATATCTTACAAAAATAAATGTATCCAGGGCCACGGAAATCGTAACGCCATCCCTGGTAACACGGGTGAAATAAAGACAAATTTAATGGTTGATAATATGGACGAAAGAAAAAAACCGAGTGAAATACAAAATAACATTAAAAATATTTTATGTTACAAAACTGTCCACGGGCGAAGCCGGTAATACAGCTAGTCCCATACATAAAACGATAACAAATTTTGTTGCATTTAACATAAAATGTATTAACGAGATGGGAATCGTTTTTTTCTGTAGTGATTTGATAATAATAATAGTTGGCCCACCGCCTGAAAACTCCCAAATCTAGTATGCTGTAACTTTTCGGGCTACACGACGGAATATGCTCGATTTAGGATACCGCGAAAAAATCGTAAATTCGATTGTGTATAATAATTTGTGATGTTTGCACGCTGTACGATAACGATAAACCTCACGCATGCAGAACCGACAAAACCGTTCAAAACATCAACCGAAAATTGGTATCCGTGATATATGGGGCTGCGTGTGTATGTATTTTATTGTACGTATTTGATTTTCTTATAATGAAAAAAAAACAAACAACACAAACCAGCACAATATTGTATCGCATTCGCGAATTTTTCAATCTAATTTAATGACCGTCGGAAGACAAAACGGATACCATCATTCGTTTTCCGAAAGATGATTCCGTCTGTTTTTCTGCGATGCGGTTTGTAGATTCGATTCCGTTGTAAATAACAGTACGACGCAACTTACCTGTGTATGTATAGCATGTTAGCGAAATTCAAAATCGACCCGGCGACGGCATTTCGTTTTATCCGAGTCTGTATTATTGTAGAGATAAGCAAGGCTGGGCGAGTTAATGGCGTTTTTTTTTCAAACCAGTTGAGTTAAATTTAAATTTAAATAAAATTAATTCGAAATAATCTATCAATTCAACCAAGTTAGAAACTAATTAAAAGTTAAAATTTACTATTTAACACAAGTCAATTAAAAAAAAAAAAAAACATGTACATAATATATTGTCTATTATCTACTATAATGGCCCGATAATCCACCTACAACCCCTGATAGTAAGAAATAAAAAACATTCATAATAAATCGTATTTAAAAATGTTTATAATATTATAGTAATAAAGTAAAAACGAAAATTATTAAATGGTTAATACTCGTAAATAAATAAAGTAAATAAATATATAAATACAAATGTATGTATAAAAATAAAATAAATAAATGAATGAGTGTGTCGCCTGGAGTATTAAACGACCGGTTTTGGATTAAAAATTCATCGGGTTTATCATATTCAAAATGTAAAAGACGACTGAATATAAAAAATTTAATGAAGGAATACATAGAAAGCAAAAAAAAATTATATAAATTGGTCGTTTTACACAGAATACAGAACAATTTATTTTAATGGGAGAGATTATTTGAAATTAGTTATTATTTGACATAGATATGTTAAGAAATATAAATAATTTGGTTATTATTTACTATCTAAACATATAAACAATAGAACTAAAAACTTCACAAAAATCCCCCTTCTTTTGAAAATGCCGGCATATATTAACTTAAATGTAAATGTAATACATTTTATATAGGTAAGACAAATACAAATTCTAAAATAATATATACATTCAGAGATATATTATTATAGAGATATAGTAAATCAAGTTAATTAAAGTAAATTAAATTAAGTTAAATTAACTTAACTATGACTTATTAACACTAACTAACTCGCTAATGCTCAACCTTGGAAATTAGTTAGTCAAACAGAAATACGGAGTTTAAAAAAGGTTTTAAACGATTTCAAAAAGTGAACACGTCGTTGCACAGGGCCTTTCAATTTATTTCGATCAGAAAACAGAAACACCGAGTTAAGATTATTATCATTATGCATTAAACCCATTACACATATTACGCTATCGCATCATCGATTTGTGTATTACACTTTTTATTATTTTGTTCGCGCCGTTTGTTAAAATTCGTTTTGAAGAAGTTTGTTAATTTTGATTGCGTATAAGCCAGGATGGACATTAACGAATTATTAATTCATAAGTTAAAAGTTAAGTTAATTTCAATTAACTAACTTTATTTACTGGTTTGCTATTTTAATTAACTTACAATTTAACTTAACTCATTTGCCACTATACGTTAACGTGAAATCATATTTAATTGTTTGCATTATTCCCAATTAAGTTAATTTTGAATTTTCATGTTATCCATTTTATTTATTACCGTTGTCCATTTAAAATATTAGAAGCTCATAGATTAAAGAATAACTGGAATGTGGAAAATATTTGATTCAAAATCAAATATTATTAAAAAATAATAATAATAATAACATTATAATATATTCAAGAATGAATTTAATTTTTATACTTACAGATAAATCTAATTTATCATAATAATAAAGACGTAAATAGCTATGACTGACGAATTGTACTCGTAATATCTATTTGGGTATTACTTGGGTACCTACTTCTAATTTGTTAAAATTGAGTAGATATTTCGAATAAATGTTTATAAAAGTAGTTTTTTATATTTCTTTGTTTAAGTTATTTACTTTGTTAATCACTTACCATTTTTTGTGCACTCAAATTCAAATTTGAGGAAAACTCCTGGATCTGAATTACGATTACAGTTCTATAAACGTTATAACTCCGGAGATTTTAAAATATAATATGCGTTGGTAATATTTCATGTTTGCATACACTTTAATTAGATATTTAATTTTTGAATACCTAATCAATGGGTTTTTTTTTTTAACTAACATAACTTATCATTTAAGTTAATGGTATATTTAAATTTAATTGACGTTTTCAAAATATCTATGAACATAGTTTTTAATTTAATTTAAAAAGAAAACTGAGCTTGTCTGGGTTGAAAAATATCATTAACTTGCCCAGCCTTGCGTATATTACAACGTCCAGACGCTTAGCGGTAAAATCAAAACACCATAAATCCATTTCGAGGAAATGAAATATTATAATAATGTATGGCTTAATGTTCATACTGCAATCTGAAGAGCTCCTAATATATTCGTAAAAAAAAAAACAACCAAAAAAATTAAAATAAAACTTAAAAATACAATAAGGATTATAATAATAGTTCTCACGAAGGACTTAAAGAATAATTACTTTTTACATTATTATAGTAAACTTCATTATTAACATATTAATATCATCGTTCCCGTATTGTATAGCGCTGCGTTTATTATAGTAAGATAGCATTCGACAACTGGGCTGATAATTTGTATACAAAATTATAACAAACAAATTACCGATGTGTCACTAGCGTATTACATTTTATTTAACCGAACCGAATTTTATTAAATACGAATCAGATACGTTTATCATTTAAAACGTTATTTATCCGATATTACCCTGTTTACTCTCCGGGTTCAACCCTCTCAAAAAACAGAAATCAATAAAAGAAATTCGGTTTAACGTGCCTAATCGTTCTTGCCCGGTAAATTTTCTTTTACGTAGAGTACTCGCGGATTATCTTATAGGTGACGTGGTCACGCGCCTATAAAGCTTGGCGACGGCAGAGGTTATTTTATTTCTAACAATAAACAACGGCACCGAAAAGAAAAATCTAGATGCATTTAAAATGTTGTGTTGGAGGCGACTTAAAAGAGTTGCAGGAGTCAGAACCATCACGAACCGTACTAATTAGATGCGGTTAACAATTTTTTTTTTTTTTTTTATGTAATTCGGCTGAAATATAAAAGGCACATTTCATGAATAAATCACGAAAACTGAATGAATACTCGTAGTCGTTGCGTTTTTAATCTAATAGAAGCGAGGATATAATCCCTAACTTTCGTTACGTGCGCTCGCCACTGCTATGCACCGCTACGGATAAATATGTCTGTCATCGGCGGAACGGTAATGCACGATAATACAATTTCGGACGAGATATCCCGAGAAACAATAAAAATGCTATCATTTAATAATTAATTGTATATTAAATACATTTATCATACATGCTATGAATTATTTGTGATTTTTTTTTGTTTTTTACTGCGTAATATAGTTGCCATTTTTTAAAACGTTTCCCGCTTATTGCAATATGGCATATTTCAGTATTTTTTTGGGGCATTTAAACCCGTGCTCTAGTTATGATAAAATGCTCGGATGGTTTTTTTTTTTTTATGAGCTATTTAAAGATATTTGCCAACGATAATTTTATTCGTTTTAAATTTTATCCGTGTCACCAAGGTAACCCAAAAATAAAACATAAAAAAAATAAAATCCGTTTATATTAATACCATTATGTCCGGCGCGGTCTTGTTCGTGACAAAATACATGCCCGTACAATTATTATATGACAACCAAATTAAATGATTAAAACTTTTAATTTGTACAATGTTAGCTGCGCTGCCCGACATTGACCGTGCCAAAACAAAAATAGGCAAATTACATGCTAATACCATGGACACTCGCGCAGCGCAGAGATTACACTACAATAATTAATAACAGTTAAATTTTTTCATCCGTGTCACCGAGGTAACCCATAAGTCAACAAAAATAATTCGACTCTGAGCTAAATATACCTAAAAACCGAATTTAGGTGACGGTATACAAAAGGGGGTGGATTACAATAGCTATAGACCTTCTCCGGACAACGGAACATTTTGCGAAAAACCGCGTAAAAATCGCTGCAGCAGTTTTTGAGTCAATTAATCCTATACAGACAGATAGAAAACCATTTTTATCTAAACAGATTTAATATGATGTACAACTTACGGTTTCCCGTCACATTATCGTGCTTTACAACAACCGAATTAGATAATAACAGTTGTCTTTCTTTGCGTAACCAAGGTAACTAAACCTTGGTAACCTAACGGGTGTAATCTAAAGTCTAACCTAACCCGTAAATCGACATCAATTATTCGATTTTCGTTCTAAAAAACCCCGTGTCAGTCACCTTTAGGGTTTGAATTCGTGGTCATTGCCTATATCACCCGAGACAAATGTAGCTTTCTAACAGTGAAAGGATTTTCAAAAACAGACGATCGATCGGCAATTCCACAGGTTAGGTACCTCATATAAATATGCATATACCTAAATTGTCCTCTTAAAAGTAAATCT
The DNA here is from genome assembly GCA_902439185.1 of Cinara cedri. Lineage (NCBI taxonomy): Eukaryota > Metazoa > Arthropoda > Insecta > Hemiptera > Aphididae > Cinara > Cinara cedri. The sequence goes on from CABPRJ010000018.1 coordinate 608,995, forward strand.
AAAAAAATCACCTATATCCGGTGCGGGTGGTTAATTTTAAAAGGTTTTGAATACGGCTATTGAATTTTTACATTTCAGAGCGTAGAAAATAAAAAATAATTAAGCTCATAACTACCACGGTAACGTAAGAAATTAATCGAAAACAAATTTTGAAAATCGGTCCCAATAATTTCGGAGAATACCGCCTATACACAAACTGTACCTCATTTTAATATTATGTATAGATTTCGAACGTCTGCTATGAGCCATCTATCAAGAGTCGAATTCCGAAATAATAGTAAACAGCGTCTTGTAATGAACGTTAAGGTCGCGCAGTTTCGTCGAGATCGGAATAAGACTGCAGATGTGTTTAGCGCAGTGTTTATCAACCTGGGGGGCGCGAGACTACTTTGAGGGTCGCCCAAAAATATATAATATTGGGTTGCTATGAACAAAATATATATTCAAGGGTTGCTAAAAACCCGGATATTCATTTAGAGGGTCGCGCCAGTAAAAAAGGTTGAGAAACACCGCGGTTCAGCGGACATCATTTAATTTTCATATTGTAGTATAATAATATCGTTTTATCTTTCGATTTTCCTTTACGAAACCAAAACTTACGCGAGAGTGTATTTAAATCGATTATCGCGTGGCACACGTAGGTTTATTATATTGTTGCGGGTACTCGCGTTATTATAATAAAGACAAATGTCTCTAAAATATTTTTAATCCGCGGTTATCTGTTTTGGCTATCATTTTGCTTGTTGCGCGCTCGCACATAATGTTTTTGGAGGACGGGCATCAGCTATTATATAATATCCCCGAGGCCGCAAAAACCGAAACAATTTAAAAATCGTAAATTATAATATTATATACCCATTTAAAACCTGATTTTTTTTTTTCTACACTGTCAATTATTGATAATTTTAGACTTTTAGCGATTCCGAAGACGAGCACGGCAAGGAATATCAAAACGCAAAAAAAAAAAATCAACCCATGCGTATTATTATATTGTTTTTTAAATATGTTGTTTTGACTGTTGAAATGAAAACAATACAGTTTAACGAACAATACGATTCGGTCGATGACAATCTATTAATATCTCGAGCGTTTCTTTTCCCGTCGCACGGTCTGCAAAAAACCATTGATGTTTAAAACAATTAGGCGCCCGACGACGGCGATAGTTATATAGTGTCCCGCAAACGGTTAGTACGAAAAGTCAACAGAGCCATACGCCAAAACGGTAATGCGCGTCGATCGATCCACGAAACATGGAACTATAATATAGAAACAGTTATGCGTGATTAACATAAACTATGTTTCACAGTTCTCTCGTTCGGCGTTGTAGCAATCAGACAAATAAACGTAAACAAACGCCATCGTTCATTGACATATTTTTATTAGTTTAGGATCACAAAAATGTTAGTTGGCCTCAGTTGTCGATTTGAACGTACGAAAAGACGTGTCCGCGACGGAGCGCTTCGGAATCGAGAAAAAAAAAATAATTTTTTCGAAAAGATAATATCCGGTTTGTTGTCCGTTCTGTTCCGATCTGCTTCCACCGATGAAATGTTAGCAGCATCGATTTGTTCCGACTGTTTTCGATCCGATGGAGTGCGCAACTTAATAGTAAGTTAGTCACGAGCAATATTAATAACCGTCGTCAGGACTGGTGCCATAAAAAGTGCCGAAATAATATTTTCGTTGGCTTTGAAATGAAAAATCTGGTAGACAATTATTTAAAATGCTATCATGTAGGTATTTATTAAAAAAAAAAAAAAAAAAAAAACACTACAAATTTCTACTTGAGATATTGAATCTGAATCGACCTTTTTAGGATTAAACCGTTATGTATGACGCCCTTCTACAACCGAGTCTAATTTTGTTTTTCGCAAAAAAAAAAAAAACTTCGGCATTTGAAAGAAGTTTATTCGACCGGTCCGACGATCATATACATTGAATTTCTTTCGATTTTTTTTACTACACATTTTGCGTTTAGTACCAATATCTCTACAAAACTGAACGTTTTTTCAGATACCATTACACTATTGTAGACATCCGTTATATACGAGCGAACGAAAATATCCGGTTTTCGTGCAAATTCTAATGTACTTTAATATACGTATCATGAAAACAGCGAAAGCCGAGAAAACGCCGACTACCGATTGTTGTCGAACGGTTCGACGGCGTCCGGTCGTCGTGACTACCTCTCATCATGCCTTACTTTCCCTCTCCCCCCCCCATCCCCTCCCGTCTCCCTCGGACCCTGGCCGTTGCAGTCGGTTACCGGACGTATGCGATAAACGACCGATTTTCCCGAGTCGTATTGCCGCCGAACCGAATTACGAAACGGATAACGTGCGCACATTACGCCATTGTGACGTGTGCGTCGGCCGCGTCGAAATGCTCGCGCGCGATTAATATGCTCGTAATAATAATAATAATAATAATAATAATCGCACATTATATTACAGTGATAATAACAATAATAATAATAATAGAAACGATAATAAACGTTTACGATCGCTTTTCAGAATGTACGTGTGCCCCCGGTACGCTCGCACCGCGGCGACAGCGGTAGCGGTAGTCCGGCGCAGTAGTACGGCGGCCGGGGCAGTCTGGCGGGCGCGCAAACGTGTAATAATATCACACGATATCTGGGCGATAATTGATTACGGGCCGAGTGCCGCCCGGCCGCGGAGGTTCCGCGCGTATCGGCGTAAGTGCGGTGGCGACCGCGACCCGGCAATGACATTTTATCCTCTCGGGCGGACAAAACGAGACGCGCGCGTTATACCGCTACGCGTGCCCTCGAAATACCTGTAATATACGTATATACGCGCGCACACGCGCACACACGCGCACACGCACACGCGCTAATACGGAATGCCCGCGTATGATAATCACGATAATACCCACACGGCCGGCTCGTATAATTCGATCGGCAGCGCACCCGTCCCCGCGCGGCGGCGAATACCTCTGTGCGCCCGTACGGCGATAATAATAACGCCGCCGGCACAAGACGGGCACGCCACACCCATCCGCGTTGTTGCGTAGGTACGCGGCGCGCGCGGGATTTTTCGCCGCATCTCCCGTAAACGGCGTCACGCGGAACAGAGGAACAGTCCGTAATAACGAAACGTTTTTAACGAATAGCGCGGTACGGAATTATTGCGCGGGGTATTCTCGCAGTCGGCCTTTGGCAAGACACGGCGACCCGTATTCGAAGTTCCGTAGACAAACGGAGTATTTGCCGGATTCGCCATTTGAATTTCAAAAGTTGACCCCACCCCCCCCCGCCCAAAAGTGCGTCTACGAATGTCGATAGCACGTGTAATTCTATATTACACTGTTCGATAAAAACGTTTCATCATACACTATCCTCTATTTTGTATATTTATTGGAGAAAATTGCTCCGGCATATGATTCCATACACTCTGTACATATATACTACTTCTATTGGAAGTCGTGTTTAAAATATGTTACGAAACTGGTATAGCTCTAGGGAGACTATTATATTATTATTATAACGAGTGCACTATCTCTGCGCGTACAATAATATTATAGTAAATTGCACTAGGTATCATATTATACTAAAAAAAAAAAAGTAAAAAAGAAACACACACGCGAGCAGCAGAGTACCGTCACTATATAGTCGATTCGTTTACGTTCATCCCTTTGAATTTATTTAAAAGACCAGTGAGAGTATACAAAACTAAAAAATATACTCGTCTCCAGCAAAAAAACATAATGAAACTCGTGTTGAAATGTCATCGCTACAACCAGCTTATTATAAAATCACAATTCTTGAGGTTGAGCTCATTTGAAACCGCTATATGTTTCGAAAAGAACGGGGGAAAAAAAATATAAATATTTCAGATACGATACAATGAAAAAGACCCTATTTTTTGAAGGAAAAAAAATTGAACTAGCAAGCTGATAAACATACGCACGTATTATAAGTGTATTATGTACACGTATTGTATAATTAAATTCACACTACTCAGATATCTACTCGATTTAATGGCTAAATGATATAAACGGTGATAACCTATGAATGTTTTTTTTTTTTTGGTAACAGCCGGAGAATAATAAAATCGACAATTATTAAGTGTATAGGTACAATCACGAATAAATAAAAAAAAAAAAAAAAGGTCAGTAAGATAATAGTGCGCACGAAGCTGACGACAGGTGCAATAAATCATGATACAAAAGGTTCATAGAAAATATACTTTGGCCGTAGTCTAGTATCAATAATATATAATAAATCGGCTGAATAATGATTTTTGGTTATTTAGCTGACATGCCTGTTTATTTAGCCCACGGACAGCCATGGCTATTGAGTATAAGCGGTGTGCCTTACCGGGATATTTTAATTACGAGGGAGGGGAAAGCAGTGGGACTAAACATAGTAAACACAAATTGAACGTAATAGCACAAGCAAAATATATCTATTAAATCTATTATGCGAAGCATTTTTCGGAGGATATTTTGCAAAATAGGTATCCAATATTGTGTGATATGTTATCATAATATTATTAATAAACTTAGTATAGCCGAATTATAGTTGACATTACAAACAATGTGCAATGATTATTTTATATTAAAGTATTACGTTTTCAATTCTAAAAAATGTGTTTAATTTTTGTTCGTATTCTAATAGGGGAGAGTTGCCGGAATTCCACATGTCCACGCCCTATTATGGGTATGCTGCTGTGAGTAGAACAGCACAACTGTTACAAAATAACATGTTAAACAGAAAATTATAAAAAGTTAATAGAATGTTCGATAATTTTGTAATTCAAATCGATATTTCGGCCATCAGTCAATAAATTATTACCTGCTCGTTTTAATCGAAAACGTACACCTGTCGCGTTTAATAATACACCATAATAACTTATAGATTCCGAATAAACGTAATCAACGGCAAATAATTGCACTGTTGTTTTGCAGTAAAGTATCGGTACGTTGCAGAGTTTACTGCACCACAGGTATACCTGGCCGTACAAATACAATTATTAATGCAATTGAACATTGTCGTTATTAATTAATGAAATATCGCACAATTCAATCGGTTCGTGATCACAACAATAGTATCAAAGAGAACTCGAGTTGCACATTACTCTAAATATAGGTAACGCGCAGTACCACAAAAGTACAACATAATAGTATAACGTTCGACGATTCGCGAATTTGAATAATAATTATTATTCACGAGTACTGCGTGAATGTATACTGTGTTAAAAATATAAACTGTGTTTATAAATTCTATTAATTTCGTGTTATTGGAAAAAAAAAAAAAATTAATATATATATATATATATATATATATATATATATCGTTGACAAAAATAGTAAATAATGTAAACACCAAACGCTATACACTTATTGCGTTGTGCACAGACCGCTGTTGTAGGTAAGGAGTTGGAAAAAGAAGACATGCATATAATGTTATTTAATTTATAACTGAACGTAACGATATAATGCCATTATATCAACATAAAACGACATTGAGTGAAATTCGGTTAAACATGTTTTGAAATGCTGTGATTTTTACGATTTGTGTACAAATTTGATCTTAAAACGCCTTAAAAAAAAAAACTACCGCGTTGTGCCCGTTTCTCTCATTGTTATTGTTATTTTATTTATTTTTTTCATCATGAAGTGTTATTTATAATAAATCTTGTATGTAGTTTTCAAGCATTTCGGCTTGGCCGTACAAATAATTGTATACGCATAAAAACCAAATGAAAACGAAAACATGACAAATATGCCTGTAAATAACTCAAAAGATTAGTATTAGTGTCCGGTAAACATTTCTAGTGTCTATGGTTATTTTTAGCTCAGTTACAACGGAAAACAAAATCAATAATAATGAGACCGTTAACGCCGTACGTTTTCCCGTTTTTCCAATTATTATTGAAATTACAGGGATAATAAAAACGGGGGGGGGAAACAGATCCTTAGCGGACCAATATTATATTGCTCGCCGATGCGCCGCTCAGAATTTAAAATGACTACTCGGTAGTCATGTACCGACGAGCCGCAACTTTTACAGTACTGCGCGTGGAAAAATCGGAACGCGCTTTTACGCTTTTAACACACGCCTTATAATAGCAATGCCCGCAACAGCTAATGTTTGCTATTGCACACTCAGAATTTAAAGAAAACCAACAAACACACGCGTACACGAATTTCGTTTCCGTCGTAATGATTATTATTATTATAAAATAATATGTCCTCGCGCTGTTGAAAATTAAAACGCATTTACTGTATCAAAGCACGTTTACAGTGTTCCTAATTAGTACCGTGCATTATTATAATGTTATGCGCGTATATAGCCGCCGTCGACAAAATTATTTTCATACCGAATACCCGTGTCCGACTATGTCCGTATCCGTTTCCCACGAGCGGCAATGATGTGCGCGTAATATTATATTACTATTATTTGAATATAAATCCATTACCGACCGGGACACGCGCAAGTGTCGTGTCGTTTGAAAATCGCGGACGACAAAAAAAAAAAAAAAAACATATCAATACGAGCACCCGGACGGTTCGATAAAAAATATTATTCGAACGTATTGTATACGTACGTGACCACAGCCCGGACGCGGATCGGTTACTCGTGACGGGATAGCGTCGGAATTTCACATCTTTGCCGCGAGCCTTATTATAAATGTACAAATAACATTATGCGATGATATTTTTGTCCGAACCCGATGTAGGTACCCGCGCAGTGGGTGTATTTACGGACATCTATCTTCAGAAGATATCCGATATTTTGTCATAAGAACGCGTCACGAAAAAAACCATGATTTTTTTTATGTTCCTAATAATAGTACTGTATTAAACGTTACTGAACTCGAGCAATTACATACAGGTCACATTGAAACTGTTAAAATTTCGGTCACATATTTCCGACATAAACTCTACGGAAAACAATAAATTATCGTGCAATATAATAATACAATAATATTTAATCCTAGAAACTATTTACTAATTCCATCGGGGGGGGGGGGGGAAGGAAATAGGTAGCCAAATTTAAGCGAAAATATAGCGAGGGTTGAAAGTTAAAACTCCCAAAAGACTCGTCTTTGATACTAATAACGCCGCCACGCCATCCCCTTAGTTTCGTTTGGGAGGGTCTGTACAGGGATGTTTAATACCTATAGAACACCCCTCTCCGCAACGGCACATGTTGAAATTCATATTGCAATTCGACCCGGCTTTGATCACATCAATCCGTCCATAAAACAACTACTGTAGGTCCCGAATTTAAGCTCATTTGGTCCAGAGGGAGAGGCGCTGGAAGTGTATAAAACATAAACAGACGCGCACAATAATGGACATCACTCGTAGCCTGTTTCTCTGTTTTCGGGGATAATTCAACAAAGTGGGGTCCTGATCCCATCATGATTACGCCGTCAGTACTTGCACTGCAGGTGATAGTTTTTCGTGTTTTTTTTTTTTATTTATTTTTATTTTTGCTATCTGCAGGACGGATATGCGTTTCGAATCTTACACGACGTAAAACGTTGTCAGAACATTCTGTGTGCCAATTAAATAACAGAAAGTGTGAACAGTATTCTGCGAGAAGAAAAATCTTAACAACAGTAGGTAGACGGTGAAACTTACGACTTCACCAGATGAAAATTATCACTAAAAGAAAAAAAAAACCGATCTTTTAGCATAATAATCATAATATACCGTCGTATACACTGGATTTTGTCGTACTGCGTCGAAGGTCATCTAACGAAATGATAAAAAATAATATTATAAACAGTGTTCATCGTAATATAATTTTTTAGTAATTTTTTTTTTTTTTTTTTTCATGGACGGAAACGCTCCGCGCGTAAACGTGAACGTAAAACGTGCACACGCCCGTTGGCAAACGAATCGGTTCGACGGCGACCCTACCGAATAATAATAATAATAATAGTACGAGTGTACCTAGGTATACTAAAAAATAAAAAAAAAAAAACCGCTAATATAATATTCTAATATAAGTAAGTGCCAGTCGTTTTTTCGATGGCGACTACTGGTCGTTTACGGCGAACGACTACGTACCAACATTTATATAACATGGTATAAAACACAACTCCGTTCGTGAAAGAAATTACAAGCGATAAAAACCGAACGGGAGGGGGGGGGGCACCGCGTGTCTCTCCGTGGTTCACACTGCGTCCGCCATGATTCGTTTGGAATTTCCGTTATCACGGAGTCCCTCGGTTATTATCACGAAATAAGCAAAACAAAATATAATAACGTATACGTTTTTATTGTAAGTTTTTCCGTTTTCCGTGGCGGTCTTCGCCGTTACGCGTACGTATTGACATCCGCATTCAGGTAAATAATGTTATAGGGCTGGGATTTTGTTGAAATTATTGCATTTTTTTTATGAAGCTTGCTGTGCGATACTCGTTTTGCCACCATTTCGTTTCATGTATACTTTTGAATGAAAATAAAAAAAAAGTTTAGTTTGCATTTTTTTGAAAATGTTTGGTTTCATGGTGATTTTACGAAATTTTATTTCGTTTTTATTTTTTTATTATTTCGTTATTTTATTTTTAGAGCATTTTTGAGGACATTTCTGGAATTTTCGTATCCAACATTTTAATTTGAAATATTGTTTCGAGATTTTTACTCGCAAACACGATTTTTATGTAAATATAAGAAATTATAAAATAGATACTCGTAATATACTATATTATCGTATTACCGTAATTATTATTTTTTCCAAATTGAAAAAAATCCAAGTTATGAGATCTAGTTATCTGTACAACTTTTTTTTTTTTTACTTTATACTGAAATACTAATACTATTGCTAATACTTTATCCGTGAAATACAATAGTATTAAATATAATTAAACAAAAATACACTTGTAATTTTTTTTTTTTTTAATGAATTTAGTGATTTTTTAAGGTATTTTGTACAATTGATTAGAAGATTACAATCCCGGCCCTATTTATGGCAAATAAGAAAACCAAACGTTAAATCAAACATATTTTTACAGATTATTATAATATTTTAATTTATTAGATTATAAAACAGAATGTGACCAGTCCATCGGCTCTGAAACGCTGCAAGAATCGGATCTGCCCCCGTGTGTGTATGCCGTCATTGTAGGAATTGAAGACAGGACTCCAGTTGTTAGGACAATAGTGTATATGTTGATAAAATAGTCAGACATTAGTCTTTATTTGCCATGGCCCATGGATATGTGGGTTCGGGAGTTACACATCCAAAAGGTGTGTAGACATTTTGTTGATGAAGCGGTTAGAGAAATATTGTTATAATATATGTATATACACTTCGATGTTTTTAATCGGTGAATTGCCATTTTTTACTAGAAAACAGTTTACAGTGATTAAATGGTTAGATGTTACTGTTATTTGTGTTTAGTTATGCGTTACACAATTTATATTATATTTAACTGGGTGTGAGTTTAGACATTTAGAAGATTATCGTATTTGTTTATTGTATTCGTAACAAAGAAAAACACATTGTTTTCTTTATCAAACTTAAAAAAATTAGATTAAAAAATATATATATATTTGTATGTATGTATTAATTACTATTATTTTTTGATTTGTATTTTACTATCAATTTTTAATTTATCAATTGACAAGTTTTGCCTATAACAGAACAAAGAACACTGAGGTCTAAGAGACCTTCCCGACGTATCAATTATTAACAATCAAATGCTCGAAATTATCAATGTCGAACCATCTGACGTGGAATTTGTAATACAAGTAAGTATTATCTCGAGATGCGCACTAATTACATTTTAATTATATTAATGTTTTTATTTATTTTATTTTTTTTTAATAGAGTTAATTTTTCAATTTACACGAAAACCAATGAATTCGACCATTTATACATGTTAATTTTAATTATTGCATATCCAGTAAAATAAAAAGTGGAAAAAAATCATAACAATAAATACACCAGCAAGTACTTTAAATATTAAATTACCAATCAAAAAAATTGTTAAAAAGACGAACATACTTCACACGATGGGTGGGCCACTGTTGTAGGTGAAAAGTTGGAAAGTTAGGATATAGAGAGGAATTGAATGTATACTTATTATACCTCTACACAACGATTAAACATATTAATTACGAAAAACGATTCTGAGAGGAGTTTGGTTATATGTTTTGAAAGGCCTTAATATTCACGATTTTCCTTAGTATTAGATATTAAAATTCTCATAAACAAAAAATTTTACATAACACTCAATTTTTTTTTTTCATTTTTGACCACAAATTACGACTTAATAAAATAAACTTCCTGTTAAATTTTCAAGCATTTCTGTTTGGTCTAACAAATTTATCTACAGAGTATCTAACCACCTATAAATTACGTAAAAAGCTCGCAAAATTTAAATGTCTATAAATAGCTCAAAAATGGCTAAAATGTTTTGAAAATGTTAATACGTCTAAATAAGGATTATTTAACTCTATTCAATTTTTAAGTCTCTATAAATATTTTTAACTGAATCACAATAAAAAACAAAATTGAAAATAATAAATTTCGTAAATGTGTGCAGATGTGAATTCGTAAATGTGTGCAGATATGCGCTGTATCAGGTTTTTTTTTCTCATATTGTGCACATTTCGGGCGGCCTTGTTATAAGCATAGTCACAGCACCGGCACCAGCACCCTAACAACACCAGAATTTACATTTCCCGAATACTGCCAAAACTTATATATAAAACTAAAACAGAGAAATTGTATCAAATCAAAGTTCATCCCGGTTATTACCCATATTGATATTAAGTAATCTGACTTTCAATCATAAGCAACTGAAGTAAATAGAAAATATTAAATTGGGGGGCGATTTCAGTAACTTTTTTTTTTTTTGGAAAAATGTACGTAAGATAAAAATAAACCATTAATCCAGTCGTGATGTCGACACACACGATGGCGACTACCGGTCGTTGCGGCTATTAATCACGTATGTAATGATAACAATAAGACTTTTTATTTTTCTTGAATCTATTTGCGATTGTGAATACAGAACTTCACGTTTCGGCGGTGTAGAAAAAAAAATCTTTATTTTATTAACTAAACCTATCGCGTAATTTCTATTGCATTATACAAACGATTTGGTTCTATAAAACAAAACAAATCACGAAAATAACGTCCATTAAGATCTATCAACGGAAAGTGTACCTCGGTGCAGTATTATAATTGGTATGAAAGACGGTTCGATTCGTGTAATAGATTTAGGTAAATTAAAATTGAAACTTTTATTATTCATTTATTGTCTTTTTTTTTTTTTGTTTCCCGCTAATTTTCGGCTCAAATAATACAAAAACCGTTTTTAGCGTATAGTATCCATAAAACGGACACAAAGATTAAGAGGCGTATTTCATTCTGATCTATTATTTAAACATTTTTTTTTTTTTTTTTTTTTAATTTTCTGCAGCGCCGAGGATTGAATTGGCCATAGAAGTTATATTATTATAAATATATATATTTTTTTTTTCACTTACTTAATCGCCGCGCGTCTTCGCCATATTAATACACGCACGAAATACTATAACAATAATAACATATTATACAAACATACAATTGAACATTAACATAATATTTCATATGGAACCATAAGAATAACATCCACTCGAGACTGAGACTATTTTTTTTTCCTTTTTTTTTTTTTTTTAAACACTTTTATTTCTGTTGCACGACCTCTTCTGAAATCGACGGCTTAACTAATTGTTTACAGACCACTGAAATTGCGTGTATTTCTAAACAAACACGATGAGTCCATACGGTGGAAAAATTTAGCGGTGCGTCAAGTTTTAGAAAGAGACTATTGTTATTTTTAGTTTTTTTTTTATAAATCTCATTATAGAGTCAAAATCATTTATTATAATAGTGTGTGTTATATGGGTGATGTAAAACTATAATACCTATTATTATGGTCGTTTTGATCGATAGTTAGTGGATGGGACGTAGGCGCAATTTCAGTTGGTGGCTTACGCATAAATTTAAATAAAATAGACTCGTGGGCATTAGCGCCCATTGGGAGGCGGAATAGCGGCAAGTGGGGGACTTGTCCTCTTCTGAAAAATATTAAAACCGGACAAGATTGCTTTTATTGAGCTTTGACGCAATACGCATGACGCATGACAACTTGGATTATTATATTGATTCACTGAAATTTCACCTATCGACTATCCCTGTGAAATTGAAATTACTATGCTATACGAGAATATAGATTAAATAATTCTCGTCTACCAAAATCCAAATTGAATTGTTATTGACAAAACTTGTGATAATATTTTCGTTTATTAATAACGGTAATTCGCGTTCCAGTCCGTATATTATTTTTACTTTAATCGAATTTTATAACGGTAAAAATGTCGAGAGGTCACATTTTCGGAACCGTATCAGAGATATTATACAGCTGATGAGTGTATCGCTAACTTTATTAACCCTTTGGACGGTGACACTATCGGTTTTGTCCTATTGTAAGTTTTGTATTGTTCCTGTTTTGAAGAAGAAGAAAAGGCTTATGGCCGCGCACTTGAACTGTCGTCGACGAATCATGAAAATGTAGTAACGACAGCAGAATATTACAGTAGTCGAATTTTGTGCGCAAAAATATGCGTCACCCGATTACTGACACGTGCGTGTCACGCGCAAAGAGGACAATCGTAATCGTTGATAAATAAAAATAATTGTTATCGTCTTTTATGGACGTCGCATAACCACCTATTTTAATGCGAGTATTATACGACAGTACAATATAATATTATTATCTTAATATCGCTCGCACGCGTGGTAATAATACCAATAATAAAAATAAGGTATCAGTCTCGCGCGACGTAAGACGCATAATAGTAGATAAGAGATTGTCCCGGAGGTTCGACACGCGCACGTGGTCCGACTGACCGACTGCAACGTATTACAATAAAAATAATAATACGATATTATTATGATAACGTAACGATAACAATAATATCACGATAATAACGTCACGCGTGTCGTGTCAGTGTGTGCGTGTGTGTACTATATTGATAATCGTGCGGTCCGGACAGCAAAAAAAAAAAAAAATAACAACGAGAAAACCACGGGCGACCTGTTGCGCGCGACGTTTACGGATGAGGCACAATCGGTATTAAATGTTATTATTGCGTAAAACGTGAACTATCGTTCGAATAATAACGTGTAAAATGAGTACGCGAAAACACTACCAGTAGTTAACCGATCCCACCGATCGTCGCCTGCAACAGCCGTTTACGATTATCATACGAAATTGGCGCCATGGGAGAAGAACCGCTAAAAAACGACAGTTTGCCTGTTATACCTGACCGACCCAACCGTGACTTTTTAAGATTAGGTGGTTGTTTTTTTTTTCCCCCCGAAGATTTCATTATGGACGATATGAACTCTTAATCGACAGTTATAGTTTTTTTTTTTTTTTTTTTGTAGGCGGATTGAAGTGTTAACGATTTTTTGATTTTGTTTTTGTAAAGTTAAGTTTTCGAACGAGCCGCAGAGAAGATCGATTTGGTCGTACGACCTATATCTACAACACGAGTTTAATACCGGTACAGACGAACGGGCCTCCGGTCCGGAATGATGGCGAAGAATTTTCCGGACGGACAATAATGATTTCGTGCGCAAATTATGTTATGAACCGCAAAAATAAATAGGTCACGCGATATAATATTTTATGACGTAATCACGTACACGCTGTCCTAAACCTCCCGAGGGAATAACGAGCATGACGTTCCCCGAGATCGTGCATACACGTCTTCTATGCCATATTAAATAATCTAATATTATACTATTATAATAATAATGTATAAGGTAGTCACCACGCACGGTATAATATTATAAATATCGAAACGTGTTGCGAAAAATTGACCGGGAGCGATATGCAAAATTCTTTGGACGAACTGCAGATAATAATTTCTCAATTTGGCCGCGAAGACTCGTCCGATTTCACCGTCCGCGGATAGCCGATAATATTACCGTTTTATTTCGTCTTTTTACTTGGATTTTGAATACCTACAGCGTATACGGAACCTAACCCGACCTTAGATACCTTTTTTTCCCTCGGAAAACGCTCTCTCGATTAATACAATAACGCTTCGATTGTTCACGCCTTCATAGTTGCGAAATATCACAATGTGCATTTTACGAGATAACAGTTTTTTAGCGCCCCTGCAGACTCCCCCCCCTCCCCCCCCCCCCCGATGAAACCGGGGCGATGACATTGTGTACATGTACGGTATCAGTATCAAGGATGTGGATCACTAAATGAAACAGCAGTTGTTGACACGTTGGTCTGTACGTATTGTTACGATCGGTCTTCTTCGCGGAGAACAAGTTACTACTCAGAGGCTACCATGGCTATCAACGAGTGAGGATATTTTTAAATGTAATTTTCATACAGTTGGTAAATAATTTATCGATGCGGTGCACACTTATTATGAACATTTGAAGTCGAGTATGAAAATTTACTTTAGTTTGTAACCGATGCTGCACCACACATGGTGAAAGCAGTTGACATTTAAAATGTTTAGCCCGAGGAATTCATAGAGTTTCCGAGAGAATCAGAACCGAATACACCGCAGTTGACAGAACGATAGCCAATGTTAAACAAATATTTTTCGAATTTCCAAGCTAAATAATTAAATTACGTGAAAATTTACCTTTACCTCAAAAACCGGACTTTACACGACGGGCGACGTGGCTAATTGCATAATTAGAATTAGATACTGAATCAGATTCGATTGAGAAAGCATAGTAATTCTCTGATGATCAAAACCGTAATTTAAAACTCCATGAAAGCTTACAGATTGTAAAATGCCAGGGAGCTATTTCTCGAGTGCAACGGGAGAATTTATTTCGGGTATATTAAAAAACAAAATATCCTTAGTTTTACGAAAAAAAAAAATAATAATAATAAGGATTTAATACTCTTCAAGCAATGCACGTTTGATGTGAAATATATAAATTGAACGATCAACATAAATGTAAAATAAAATAAAATAACAAGTTTAAACTTTTCAATGTCAATTGTATTATATCATGAAGATCAGTCGGACCATTGATTTATATCGATCAGTAAATCGTTTTCTCGCGAGTCAATGTTTTCGTACGTGTCATTTTATTAAAACGCATATTTTCGCATAATCGCGATGGAGGGTGGGGGGAGAGAGAGAGGGGGGGAAACACGCGTGTTGATTCCTCGGCCACGCGGAAGAAAAATGGTCTTTAACGAGTGCCGCGCCAAACATGGCACGAGCATTTTCAAATATTAATCGTACCGATTTCCCGTATATTATATTTGGCATTAACGACGGCGCGACGACAGCAATAATTACGTTCGTCCGATCCGCACGGGCGAGGCAACGCGATTAGCTCGTAAATCGCAACAGCCAAACCTTCCTATAGCTACCGAAATACGCGTCATCGACAAAACCGTTTTGTTTTTTTTTTGTTTTTTTTATTTTTCCTGTGTTACCTACTTGTGCGGCTAATTCGGTGCGTTTTTCTACGGCGAATACGAGTAATATTCACACTGCGAACGTGTCGGCGCGGCAATACAATTATAATACACGATACCGACGCGTACCTATAATTGCGATAAACCGACCATTAACAGTGTATACAGCGGACAACGTTAATTATTTTTGGGCGTATTAATTTCGCACGGTGCCGATTTACAGGACGATTCGTTTACCGCGGACCGGCGATTTGTCTATGGTAAAGACTCTACGCGTGCGCAAAGATTTCGCGAGACGGAAATAACGGAAACCGTACGTTTGAGTCAATTTTCCCCGTTTGTCGTGCCTTATCTCCCGATTTTCGCGCTGTTAAATTATTAAGAAAACTTAACGAGGAAAGTAAACTAAAGGAAAAAAAAAAAAACATTGTTTACTCTTGACGGCAGAAGCGAGATTTCTGATAGAAAAGTTGTTTACACGGACGAAAAGAAAATAATAATAAAAAATACGTTCGGATTCTAAATTGCGTTTGGATGTTAATTAGCGGGAGTCTGGGAAAAATATTATTCGACGGTTCTACTCAAAGGGAGAATTTTAAATTAATTATGAAAATGAAAAAAACGCGTACAGTTACGAAATACAATAAATATTAAAACGCTAAACGGCTACAGTGCAGAATTTTTAAACACGGTTAATAATTTATTAGGTATCCGCTACCCGCCAATTAATAAAATAATATATAAAACAGGTTTTCGCAGTACCCATCAATTCATTATGCATATTATAATGCAATTAATGTACCAAACGAAATTTTACAATAAAGATATCAAAAATAAAATATTCAATATCTCCTAACTGCAGGTGTACTGCAGGCACGGGTAGTATTCCGAATAAAGTATTCTGAATCCTGCATATTCGGAAAATTTTTATCATATAAGTTTTTAATACTATATTCAATGTGCTTTTAGAAATCGTCATCATTCTTGTTTTAGATTCTAAGGTTTTTTTTTTTTTTTTTTACAATAACAAGCTCCGATTTTTGAACATAATATATTATTATACAAAAGAACTTCCGACTTCATTTGATATATTTTGTCGAAATTCCCAAGATTCTTTCCTCTTCTTTCCTCTTTCCCGGAAACGCTTTTTCGGTTAGTAACAATGGTCCGAACTACACTTTACATTTTCGTTCTAAAATTGTTTTTAATAATATTCAGCAAAATTAAAGAGCGAAATTGTTCTCATGTTTTGAAAGTATACTACGATTGTAAATTATTCTAATACAATTAAGATATGCTGAATGTAAAAAAAAAAAAAAAATTAAAAATATTTTAGCAAATTATGACTATAATGTATTCATAAAAATGATTATAGTTCGAAATTTAATGGGTCTGAGTGCGACATAAAAGATTAACCACTTTTTTTTAAATGAATATTTTAATTTACGAATTATATGTGTTTATAAGAAAAAATAAATTCGATTACGCGCACCTTCCTGTAGAAGTTTTATAAATAAGTTCCATTTTTTTTTTTTTTTTTTATCATAATGGTTAATCAGCATCACGTAATATTTATAATAAGATTACGATTTTCCCGGATTTTATTCTTTTAAATTAACGTCGTCCGACGAAAAAATATCCCGAGACCGGTATAGCTATAAAAAAAAATAAAAATAATAATAATATGAATGCAAGAGATATGGTTACACTATACCCGACACAGGTATACGATTTTTATTATAAAATCAAGATAAAATATATAATAAACAAGAATGATGAGAACTACTACTACTGCTACTATTATTTCATCAAGAACAGTGTCATGAAATCATGAAAAAAAAAAAAAATAATAAAAACGTTCGTATAGCGTGATAGATGCGAATTGGTTTGTTTATCTGCACTGCAACACGACGTATAGAATATATGATCATGTTTTTTTTTTTTTTATAGATTTTCTTGAGTGAAGCGAGAAATTTATTGATTTTACTGTGGCGTGGATTTTTTTTTCTTCTGTATGTGTATAAACAACTTTTCTACCAGAAATCTTGATTGGAACAAAAAACTTTATAGAGATTTTTTTGTAGCATTAGCTATCTAGTGAGTGCGTCGAAGGGGTAATTTGTTTGATTAGTCTTGTAGTTTAATTAATGAATGGGACATACTGGCTATTTTTTGTATCATTTTCGAAAGCAAAAGAAAACCTAGAAATCACGACGAAAAAATGTGATATTTTCAACGTTTTACGTAGAGATAACTGAACACGAAATACGACGAGAGTAAGTAAAATACGTATAATTTATTCAGCCCCGAATAGATTTGACATTTTATTCGGACATTTATGTGCTCGGTTTAAACTGAACAACAAATACAAATATAATACAACAATAGTACCCGAAATTTATTTAATTTGATCCTTCTAAACTCTGTGGTGACGTTCGTTTTAATTGCGTTTTTGAAATTTATTATTATACGCGTAGTTCACCCGGTATGTTGTTTTATTATTTTTTAAATTCTAAACGCAACGGGAATTAGTTTGATTTAATTTTAAAGTGGTTCTTTTTGATTTCTATTTTATTTCTCTATTATTAATCTTATTCCGAAGTTCTTGAAGCATCTACTCTGAATGAACACACTATGTAGTTATTGTGTACAAATATCGTGTTTTGGTCGTGTGGTTTTCTCAACGAATGGGTAAAAACGGAAAAAAGTAGTTGGTAACGGAATGGTTTACGGCATTAACGGATTCATTATTTTTGATTTTGCTTCAATTCAATAATAAATAACCGTAGTGATCTGAAATATTTATACAATTTTGATAGCATTTTATAGACGTCGAACAGTTTTCAAAACATTCTGGTTATTTTTCAGTTATTTATGGGTACTTAACATTTTCTAGGTTTTTAGTTTTTATTTGCTTTCATATGTGGACACAATTTTACTGTTTTGGCCCAACAGAATCGTTAAAAATTATATATGAAAATTAAATTCGAGGTTCATTATACGTTCGACTTAGTAATAAAAAAAAAAAAATTAACGTAATGTGGTAATTATTTTTATAAGTGATTTTAATAGTTCGAATTTATTCGAAAATTGTAAAGTGTACGGTATTTCAAAACATGTATAATCAAACTCCGTTCAAAATCGATTTTCATTAACAATCGTTGCGTTACGAATATAAATTAAATAACTCTATGTATTCTACTTATTTAACTTCTAACGTACAACAGTGGTGGGTACACCCTTTAGCAGTATTAGCCTTTTTTTTTTTAATAAAGCTTATACGGTTGGAAATATACCTTCAAGATTAACGGACGAGAAGTTTTTATACGGAATAATAATATTATATATTATTATAGTCGTGCTGTTGCAATGCAAGGGGAAAATTATTTCGATAAAGAGCATTTCAACACGTGTCTTCTTTTTACCATTTTATACGTATGTACAGACGAGATGCATTGTACATAATATTACAGCTGCATTCTATATAAATATGCAAATATTACTACAAGCCGCCACCGCCGTTGTATACAATGTGGGTAAATAGTAATATTATTATTATGTCGTAATATCGTAAGGATCACACATTAAAATTAAAAAAAAAAAAAAAAAAACAAAACATTATTGCATAGTTATTAATATAGGTAACAATATATTAACTAAACATAGATAATAAAGAAATGGAGGGGCCGTGCTATAGGTGTTGTACTGCAACGACCTTTAGTTACCAACACGGTTAGATAACGTAGCAGCGGTTACCGAACCGGTTCAGGCCCGTCACGTTTTGACCAGGAAAATTTGGGACACTAATAAAACTGTAACCCGTTTGAATCAGGGTTTAGGATTCAAAAACTAATTTTTAAATTAAGTAATAAGTAAATTATTTAGGTTTACATAAAATTTCTGTATATCAATTTTGTTTTAGAACACATCGAAAATCCAGTTATATTACATATATACCTATATTATATTTACATAATTGATATCTGTCATCTGTGTATCACGGTCTTATATACGATAAGACAAAACAGATGAAATACTACTACATAAAGGTTCGTTAAATAAACGTTCAGTTAAACTAATATAAGGAAAATTCTGGTCCGTACAGGCGGTATTACAGTAGTATTTTTCAGCCCAAACGGGTCTTCAAAAATTGGTCCAATCGGATCCTGCCCCGATTCGCCGACAAGTCGTAGTTTCACGAAGTACAAAAGAAGTGAACATTTTTAATATTACAATCTACAATCGAAATGTTGATTAAACTACCCATGATATTATTATCAGTTGACAGTTAGTTATGATTGCATCGTCTGCAGTTAATTATTTAATAATATTAATTTTAAAATCTTGATCTCATAGCACAATAAAAAAAAAAAATGGAATCAACCACAAAAGACGAAAACCAAATATAGAATATTTCAATCATAATTCTTATCGGTCATCTAGGTTTCAATGTTTGGTGACCATTGTGCATAGATAATAAAATATATAAAAAAAATTATATAAATAAGTATACGTACTAAATACTAAGAATTCACAAAGAAAAACGATAAAAGAACTATGCGTCCAAATACACAAAACTTGTGCTAGTTAAAAATCAAAATAATTAACTTGTTTTTGTATTAATATTTGTATTTAAAATTGGGATTTGTTTTATAATTGATCAAGATTACACTATGTGACTAACTTAAATAAAACCTTACTATAATTTTTTTAATCATAACTTATTTAAATATTAACTAAATACATTATTACTGTATGATCTTTACTCCTTAAACGATAAACAAATTATCGTCATTTATCATTATAAATTGTCCGGCGACCATATTATAAATCTGACCAGCATTCATCAGTGTGAACATAATATATTCACTCTTTTGCCAAAAAACGCTCTGTACACAAGGTGTACAGGGATGCGTCCATCTATTTATGTTTCTTATCTATACGATAAAAATTTAATGGTTTTCGATATCGTGTATCTTGTGTAATGTATAACGTGTAGGGAAGTACAAAATCGAGAAATTTGTTTAAATGTTTCCCTGTCCATTGTTATATTTTACACAGACGCTCACTAAATTGAAATCATACCGACTATAAAAACGTTTTACGGGCACATATATCAATATAAAAATATAAAAAAAAAAAGATTGTGCTATTGATACTATATCATATGATATGATGCTTACATGATCATAACCGCATTTCTATATATTCCCTTCTGGAACGGCACCACTGCAACAGCGATCGCGATGAATACTTTATTTTGTACGCCTTCTACACATCATTTGGTGAATCGTTTGGAAACATAATTTCAAATTTTAAAAATATTTTTGAAAAAAAGAAAAATTGCTTTTGCATTGATATTGATGCGCTAATATTAAATGAAACTCCGGTCGATTTGTTCGGATTAAAAACACAAAGTAAATTTATATGAAAAAAAGAAAAAACATTTTTTTTTTTTTTTAAATCACCGTAATAATCAACAATAAGCATTAGTATACGAGGTGTGGCTATTAAATAACGAGACTGGTTACGAAAAAGTGTTTTATTATAAAAATTATTCTACATTCAAATGCTCCCCTTCAATATACTCCCCTCCCCTCGCCACACACCGTTTCATTCGTTTCTTCCATTGCTCGAGGCAATGCTGGAAGTCTGTTTTCGTAAGACCATTCAGGAGTTCCGCCGATTTTTGTTTCACCTCTTCCATCGACTCAAACCGGATTCCTTTTAAGGCAGACTTTATCTTCGGAAACAAGTAAAAGTCGCAGGGTGCCAAGTCGGGTGAGTAAGACGCGTGTTCGAATACTGGAGTGCCTTAAGCGGCCAAATAACGCTTCACGCTTTATCCTGGTGCAAGATCCACGACTTGTTTTTCCACAATACCGACCGTTTCTTACGAACTCATTCGCGCAATGTTGCCAAAACTGTCAAATAGTAATGTCGTATTATTGAAAATCGTGGCTAGACACGATATTCCGTTTCATTCTGTTTAGATCCAAGACAAACACATCTAAACAAAAGCTTGATGTAGTCCGGAACATCGATTATGACATTTAACTTTGTTATGACTCATGACTAATAAGTGAATCCGATTTGAGGCACCTGTTTTAATATTGTGTTATTTATTTTTAAAAAAAACCAGCTAATCTATGTACGATATTACAATATAGTGTACGATTTACTCGAAAGATTTCATTTAGAATACTATAGGTACCTAATAATCGTGTTTTGTTCTTTATTATTATTATTTTTTTTTGTTGTTGTTTTTACTATGGTTATGATCTTGTGTGGTCGATGACGAGAAATATATATTTTGAATACGCGTCGGAATAAAAAACAGATGTCAGTACAATTATTCGAATTTGTTTCGAAGTCGTCAACAGCTATACTATAGTGATAGTTATAATATTTGTTATACAAATAATAACAATTATAATGCTTATCGAAAAAAAAAAAAAAAACAAATAACGCTGTTATTATATTATACAGTAAATACACATAGTATTATTATATTCCCGAGATTGCAGATAAACAAATATTGTTATCATCGTGTAAATTCATAAGCTATATAACGAATCAAAAACGTTCGAACAAACATTATTACGTTACTACAACATTATTGTAATTATAATATTCTGTAACGGTTAGCAATTGTGCGGTTGTACTGTACTTAGGTACATAATAAAATCGTAAAAAAAAATAAAAAAAAAAAAAAACAATAATAATAATTGTTGTTCTTAAAATAAATTGTCGTGGGCGAATAAAACAGATTATTGTAATAGTTTATTCACGAATAAAATGTTAATAAAGTAAAAAAAAAATTCTTCGACGTGACCTATATGTTCACTATAGTACATTTATATTGTATTATATATATATAAATAAAAAGTGTATGTATCAATTAAAAAACTTTAAAAAAAATAATAATAATTAAATAGTAGTGTATTGTTTTTGTTTTTAAATATTATATGTAGGTATTATTATGTACATAATTGAAAATCGTTTCACACAAAAAGCTACACGAAAATTTGTGCGCGTACGTATTATGATAATAATTACAATGTACTTCGAATTCATAAAGACAAAATACAGTAAGTGTATTATTACGATTATTTCACTGGCTTACTTTTTTTAGATAATTAATGACTAATGTACGAGAGCGTAGGTGGCGATTTCGCGTTCGCCGGACGCAGATTGTGGGTACGTCTTAATTGAAGTAAATATATATTACGTCATAATAATGATAATAACAATAATGATATGTTCGGTCGATATACTTCTCACACAATGTCACAATATTAGGGGTGGTAGACCCTGGCAAACTTACCGAATTCGCCCTGACTCGAGGCGCTATCTACTTGACGATTTTATGTACGGTGATTAGGTTCCAGATCTTAGAAAACGGTTAATTTCCGATTTCGTTCAATGTAAACATTTTAATTTTTGTTCGTGGTAATGTCGGTTTCGGTATCTGGTATTATCGAATTCAGTTTATATTATTTCCAGACGTCAGCTTCATGTTTTCTTTTTATCAAAACGGCTCTGCTTTTGCCATTTTGCTGCAACCAATCCTCCTTTGCGATTGACACCAGTATGTATTAATTGATACTACTAATTGGTATTAATTTATATACAGTATTAAGTCTGCGTTATGAAACAGATAATGATGTGATAAATATTTTTGCAGAACAAAATTTTTGAATTGCCATTATAGACTCAATTGATATTCTTCTTACTCAGCTGACACGGTGGTCTGAAATAATTATGAAAATATCAAACGGTTTTGAATTTCTTTCCGATCATTCATTAGCCAATACGAATTCACACAATTTGCAAAAAGCAGCTGCTGATTTAGGACTGAAATATAATGAAGATTTAAATACTGCGAAAACATTTTAAGAAATTAAAGATTTTAAACGTGCAACTTTATTAATTTTGCCAAGTATTGAATCAGTAACGTTTTCGGATTTATTACAAATGATTTACGATTATAAGCTTAACGAATCCTGTCCAAATATTGAAATTGCTATAATAGGATATTTCTCTCGATTCACGCCAAAATAGCTTCATGTGAAGCAAACAAGTTTCAGTAAACTTAAATTGATAAAAACTTACTTAAGATCTAATGGTTCAGGAGAGATTATCAAGCATGGACATACTTTCAATAGAAATAGAAATCGCTAGTAAATTTTGATTATGAAAAAGTTATTGACAAATTTGCCGACACAAAAGCAAGTAAAATTCCGTTATAAATAATAATTATTTTAAATTATTTTATTTTATTTTTTATTGTTATTAATTATTATTTTGTTATACCTAATACACCTGTAAATATCAAATTGATTTGTTTACTAAAATATAAGGAGTTAAGAATCATATATTTGTGGCTAAAAATATTATTTTTTGTTTTGCTCGAAACTTTATTTAAAAAAAAATTAATTAAAAACTGCAAGCGTATCACCCCCACCACCCAGAGGCGCATTCCTAGAGTGCTGTTTCAGTATAAAAAAAGGGATCGGTACGGTTCAGCTACCGGGCGTTTATGAATAAATATAAATATTATTTTAGAGAAATACACATTATTTATTATTTACATTGTAACTACAGTTTATTATTTTCATTAATTTATTTATTTTGCAATTATTTTTTTTTCGTATTTTCTCGGGACTGAGACTAACGTAGAAATACATTTTTAATACCTATGTATAATATAATTTAAAAGGTTCCAGTTCCTTGAAATAAGAAATATTGATTCCAATAAAGGTTTTGATCCTCAAGTGTTCTCTGTGAACTGGTGTTTCCGTTTCGGTTACAGTCCCAGCCCCAAATATTACCGTAAATTCAACACCTGTAAAAAAAAAAAAAATTTGATTAATGATTACGCATATCTCAACAGCCGGACCAAAGATACCTATAAGAAACGTTTTTCAATTGTTCGAAAGTATACAGTTTATATCCTTGCCCAAAAGCGGCCGGAGGTAAATCGAAACAGAGACGTCATTCGAGTGATTCGTACTATACTTTGGCGGCACTATTTTTTTTGAAAACGCGTTTTTGGCTCGCATAAAATGTTATAATTGCGCCGTCGTCGATACAGCACGAAAAGTAATCGGACCAACAGTTCCCACTACTGGGATCCGGTCGTCTTAGACGAGAGAGTGAGACATGGGCGGTTGTTACCCCGGCTAATTGTTCCGTGACTCTGGATTTAAGAAAAACTGAAATGACATCCCTGCGACCAAAATGCCGAAAAGACAATTCTTAAAGTTCGATTGCAAGGTCAAAATTGCTCGAATGCTTTTTTTTATCAAATGACGTTACTGGGGATAACATATATATATATATATACATTACCAGCTGTACGTAGTTTATATATAATATGTACGTAGGGACGAAAGTAATAACAATATTACTATAGCAACACATTTTCAGATGTAATTAAAAAGGTTTCGTATTATTTTATCAGCAGAAAAAAACACGTTTCTGTAGGTTTATATCTAAAAAAAAAAAAAATAGCTATCATTTTTTTCATAATTGAAACCTTGAAAATATAATGTCAACAAAAAAAAAAAAAAAAAAAGGTTACCTATCTAATAAATTGTAAAACGGGTATGGAATTTATGATATTATAAACAAACAAACGAACGATATACACGAAGATAAAAATGTTTCAACGTAATTAATAAACGACGATAAAATTTCACATTATCTATATGTTTAAAAAAAAAAAAAAAAAAATGGTAGGTATTCAGATAAAAACTGTACCTGCCTTTAAATATTGTAATGTTATATCCATATGAAAAATGTAATTAAATTTTCGTCGCGATCCATACACTTACGAGAAATTAATGATGAGCTATTAGCTTATAACATTGTAACATAATTATTACGATAAAAAAATGCTCGCGGTATACGTATAGGTTTGTATGGGAAATATTAAAAATTGGGTTCCTTTCAATATTTCCCCCGAGTGGTTGTTTTGCATACTAACAGGTTTTTATCGTCTCCCGAATACACACACTATACTATATTATAATATAATTGCCTTTTGTAATAATTTTGCATAATATTATACGTACAAAAAAAAAAAAAAAATTAAATAATAATATACCAAAATAAACAATGTAGGTAGGTATAATAAATTACGTTGTCATATAATGGCCCGTGGTCGGTCGCGCGGACCATTTATGGCGCAATTACCGTCTTTAAACACTGGGTTATGGTATACATATAATATTACGGATACTTGAAAAAAAAAAAAACCGAGGTCCGGAAAGAATAATATGATTGCTCCTGAAGTTTTCGACGCCAGAGCAATATTCGTTAAAATGCCGTAGACGGTCCGCGGTCTGCACTTACGGTGTTCATTGTCCGTATCATGACGGACGAAATCGGACAACGTCGGCCGATAAGCGCAAACGAATATCCGGGGAGGAAAAAGGGGACAACGTTTTTCCGCGTTCTTCTCAACCCCTAAAACCATTATTTCGTCATAAATGCATTAACGCGAACCGAGATAATGCGCACCGGCAAACATATAGCGGGTCTAGTTTCGATACCGGGGTATTCGAATTTTCGGAGCAAACGCACGTTTGCGTTTGCAACGGTTTTCGCGGCGTCTCTCCGAACTGACGAAACGCAAACGGTTTCGGTCGACGCGCTCGCGATCATCGCCGACACGCGACGCCGTCGTTACATTTTACGTCGGTCGATTTATTTTATTAATCGTCGTCGTTTTCTAACAAACAGCGCTTTCGGCTCTGCGTTTCTCGCACCACGAAAACTCCGTGATAAAACGCGACCTCGTTGGTCTCGTTGCCACACTGCCGTTCCGTGTGAATCGTAATTTCTGATATTAAGTCATATCGCACATCTGTGTTCTACGGTATTGTTTTATGATAAATCAATATTTTTCACGAGGAAAAAAAAACCCAAAAACTTTTTTTGTAGGGGGAGAATAGTAGAGTATATAATTTAAATGGCGGTATGATGCGTGACATTTGAATTAGTACTCTACTACACTCACTCAAAACTATCAAAATTTAAAAAAAAAAAAGTGAAATTTCTCGTAAACGGGCTGACGAAAATAATTTTAACACAAAAATGTATTGTAACTATTACTCCGTCTATTTATGGAATTTTTAATATCGGTTGTTATCTGAAAATAAGTCACTGTTTCACCTCTGGAAAATAAGGGCGACAAAAATAAGGACAATATCAAAAGGTTTCTACATAAGTAATGTTTTGAAAAAACGAGTGATGGCAAATTTGACTGTATCATGCGATGTGAAAGACCTGTATGTACGTATAATAATATACGTACTATTCGTTTAGTACACTATATAAATAGTTGTATAGTTTGAAAACGAGAACACTTTTTTCCATCCTCACTAGGAATATATAATAGAAATAACTTTGGGTTTTAGGTAAAACAAATCACTATTATTTCTATCCAATTGAAATAGGTGAACATTTATTTTCGGAGATATTTTAGAGGTTTATTTATATAATACTATAAGTTTTAACACAACCGCATGATTTTAATTTAAATGATTGTTCGAATTCGTCAAATCAGATTTTTAAATGATATTTTCTCTTACACTTTTCAATTATTTGAGAAATAAAACCTTTTAGAAATGTCAACGTTTATCAGATCCTCACTGAACACACCTACGCCTGTCGGGAAACTTTGTGCATGGCCGCGAACAGTGTCTGCCTGTAGTGAGCGACGCTACCGGATATTATGCTATACTGTTAATTTATAGAAAACTCGTGTACAAACTAAGTTTCGGTGTTTTAAAAATAAAATTTCGTATGAATATTTCGTGATCAAACTTTTTCTGAGGTAGAGATAACGAAACGAATCAATGTAAAAGTTTAAATTTAAACGAATAAGTAAATACCCGGTATTGATTTTGAAATAATATTATAGGTAATAAATTGTCGGCGGAATTGTTTAAAAAAAAAAAAATAAATAAATAAAAAAATAAATTGAAACTGGAAACTGGATGTACGTGTACGATATGTACCTGCGGTTTTAAACTGGTCGGTGATATTACATTATGTTCGCACGGGTAGGTGAATTCATGGATATTTTGAATGTTTTGATTGTGTAATTGAATTCGCGTGCGCCCGTGAAACTTTTATGTACAATCTAAGTTTGTGTAAGATAATAACTCGTATCGGTGCAATTTGCGCCGAATGACGAACGCCGTGACCATTGCGAAAACGCATTTTGTACTCCTATTATTGGTGTATCCGCACTGAAATTTTATACCGGGTCGATTTTCGTACTCGTCCGTGACGGTTAAAACCCCGGTTTTTTTTTTTTGTACATTTTTCGTGTCGGAGTTAAATCTTACGCCATACGTCATGTATACATGTATACACGAAAACCGTAATCATAACAACAACAAACGCGCGGAAACGCGGAAATCGACCGAGTCCATTGGTATAATAACATGCGCACTTGCTATCCGTTTTTCCAATTATATGTAAAAATATGCTAAATCAGATAATTGCTTCTCCCTCGCTCTCTCGCACACTCTGCATCACACTCGAGAAGTCACGAAACGGATATTTTCGTTTCACGGGGAACCGATCGCATACATTATAATAATAATAATAATATTATTACAATAAAACGTAGACTATTCGTATTTATAGGCGAACGTTATAATATACGTATATCATTTAAAACGGTCGTATTATTATAATACTATTATAGCCGCGACGTATCTCTGACATCCGCCCAGGACTCGTCAGGTTTTTTTTTTTTTTTTTTTCACGAATACCTAATAATTGGTAGGTTTATACTATTGTACCCAATCATATTGTTTAGAATAATAGTACGTATTTAATGCGTATACATAATATTATGTATATTATATACGAATGGAAATTAACGGAAGCCGTTTAGCGTGGTGTTTTTTTTTTTTTTAATTTTTTTCCAAACAATTTTCTACACGGGCTTATTCGCCGTAACTATTTTAGTTATAATACTGTAGCGGACGCGTTGAATTAATCAACACACAAAATGTGAATTCGGTAGACGGGATCAAAAAGTTAGAACGAAAAAAAAACCGAATGAATTTCAGTGTACCACTATGAAACACGTGTAGGTAAAAATCACGATTTTTGATACCACGCTTGTCCAACGAACTATGACAGAATCGTCAAAAAGTGTCCGCCAAAGCGATTCTCGTGAATCAACTGATTTCTAGACTGCTAGCGCTCGTGTGATGGTATTACATCATGCGGAGTAAAGAAATCCCACAAATTTTGATGCAACGTACCGAACAAGTTGACACGGAACGATCCGCACGAATTTATACTTTTCTAGTACGATACCAAATTTATTGCCATTTCTTAATAATTAGACACTGTCTCACACAGTCATATAAGCGCTAGCAGTCTAGAATACAGCTAGTTTATGAGAGTCACTTCGGTGGACACTTTTTCCTATAGGTCGTTGGACAATTATAATATTATCTATAATCGTGATAATAATAGCTAAGTAAAAATTTGTCATTGAAAATAAGTACATTATATAAAAAAATACTACCATGGATATAAATGACTAATTTTTCATTTGGCTATATTTATATTTAGCTATACATTCTTCTGATCATTCTGGTACATGGTCATTTTCATTTAGACATTTTTTTCCATAGCCATTACTGCCACTAGTATGTAGTGGATTTTTAACATAAAGTCATGTTCAAAATAAATTTATTTCAACACGTTTTCAAATTTCCATTAAAACATCTAGTATGGGTGCTCAGTTGCGTAGCCAGCGGGTAGGCTTGGTAGACCCGGGCTTACCCATTTTTCTCCGAAAATTAACACAATTTTCAAATCGAACATTTGTATTAGTAGTCTTTCCTGTTCAAACATTTATATTATTTTATCTGACCTATCCAGCAAAATATTTCTAGCTACGCCTCTGTGGGTCCTGTATACAAAAACATTTTGATACATAGGCACATCGAATAATGGTCATCGTACTCGAGACCGAATAATGAATATTGATAATATATTATTATAATAGCTGTCATCGGTTTGACCGCAATCCGGCTACAGTCACGCGTGCCACCGTCAAAAATATTATTATGTAGGTACGATATGTTTCTATTCGTACGAAAATACGGTGATAAATATGTATTTTGGTTTTACGACCGGAAATCGTATTCATGCAAACGCGTAGTGTACGTGTAAATTATAAAAAACAAAAAAAAAAACAAAATAGCCAGACTGGACATACTCAGATATACTTCACATCGTGAGGATGGGTGGGCCATTGTTGTAGTTGGAAATTCATCAAAATATAAAATGGTATTTTAATTAGTTGCTAGAAAATTAAACGTAGACAAAAAACGATTCTGTTCAGTTTAACTGGTTTAACTTTATACCAAATGTATATATATAGTAGTTTTTTTATGCCAATAGGATCGCAGAAGCGAATTTAAACAAAATTTCAGCGTGTGAGCCCCCAAATTGAAGTTGAAATTTGAAAACCTGGCTTCTAGATGCGTTTTCGGACTGTCTGTCTGTCTGATTATTAAATTTTCAAAATGTCTGATCAGAAGTGATTGAAAATCACTTAGGAAACATTTTGGGAATTTATAGAAAAATGTTTCAAATTATTTAACTCGTTGTCGGGCGGAGAACCCATCTCTTTGAACGTATATGTGTAACGCAAATTGTATAAGACTTAAGTAATCCGAAAAAAGTGATTATTAAAAATCCACTCTGAAATTTTGGGCTCCGCTCAGAATCTACAAAATACGTATGATAATAATAATTATTGAGTAACTAGACGAATTTATAGTATAATTCGGATATTAATCCGCAATCCCGGGTAAACCCATAGACCTATTAGGTTATTAACAAGTGTAATACAAGTCTATTGAACAAAAATTAGCTAGAAAACATTTGATAAACAGAAATAAGTATTGGGAAGTAAAATAGAAGTAGTTTTTGTTCTTTTTTTTACGAAAAGTATTTGTTTATTAAAAAAATAACACAGTTAATAAGTGTGACCAATACGTTATTTTCGATATAATTTCTGATGAATGAATGGAACATAACAAAACATGATCAATTTATTTTTCCATCTCGGTATCAGATGTATTCTGAGTTTTTGCTTTAGGTAAAGGCGTGTGAAAGACCACAGTTTATTAGTTAATAAGTCTATGGTAAATCGACGCCGTTTATCACATTTAATTACCGGGTTTAGAAGTGTTATTTTTTTTTTTGATTTTTTTATCTCCATGGCAATTGTATCCGTTCCCAAAGAATTCCAGAAAAGTGAACGAAACCATAGGAACGAGTTCATTTTAATCCGTCCCCTCAAATCATTGAAATCTCCATTGACTTTTCGTTAGCGCCGGCTGTAGATAAATCCTGTAGCTGCAGTTTACCGTACATAAGCTTGTGTGCATATAGTTAATAAGTAGGTGGGTGCACGTAATTTCTGCGCCTACCATGGGGGTTTTCACGCGTTTATTTTGTGACGTGGAAATATTTTGTTCCGCATTTAAGAAAATCTTTACTATACGTAAAACAAAAACTATCATAACAATCTGCACGTCTGCTCGTGAAATTGTAAATCGTTTATAGCATTATCGAAACGGCTTTGCAGATGGGTCGAAAACACCGATACGGTATAATCATGCCAACTCTGTTCCCGTGTTAAATAAATGGGTGACCTTGGGTCTATGAAACTGTTAGGTGGTTTCCGTATTAATACGCGGAACTTCTAGTTTTGATAAAAATTTATCGCGAATTGAATAGTAAACCAGCAGACCCCCTACAGTTACAGTGACTTATCTATGCGAACAAAAATTACAAGTTCTACTTTTTATTGCCGAAAGTACAGCATGTTTTTAAAAAAGGCCTTAAGAAAATATTAAAATAACGAGAAACGCAAATTATGATTTTCACTGCGTACCTGTAGGAACTAAATTGAAATTGATTGTTTTAGAGAGCCAGGTACACGAGAGTCAAAATCATAAAAGTATAACGATTAATGAGTATTGCAGGTTCGGATGTAAACGACATTTTTGTATTAGCCAATTTCACTTGGTAAACCTATTATAGATATTATGCATAAAAATGCACACAGAATTGAATAAAAATTCTGAAAACAAAAAAAAAAAATGTTATCAAGATGAAAAAACAATGAAAAATGCAAAGATATCAGGTTCTGTAATTCCATGCACGGTTTGGATTGTCCGTTCGTGGAATGCATTGTCCTAGAGCAGCCCCGAAAAAATGCACTTTAAATCGGAATCCTATAATAACAACTAAACAGCGTAGAAGACTCAAGCCTCGTAAAAATAAAAAAAAAAAAATAAAAACTTCTTATTGTGTACTACGCACACACTGCACGTTGTAAACACAATGCGCCCGCATATTGCAGTATACATTACAATGGACACTCTTGTGTGGGACATCGTTTTTTTTTTATTTTTTATGTATACAGTTCACGATAATGACGCATTTTGATTTTTTTTAATATCTATGTATTTTTTTTTTACTATCGCCGTAGAGGAAAAAACATTTAACGGCGTCGTGTGTTGACCGCGCGTCATCGTCGGCGCTAATGCTTTTCGTGTGTTTCTCCGGGCGATAAACGGTAATAATATAATATGAGCTGGCACAAGTATCGTCGATACTGATATTGCATCATCAGAGAAATATTATTTTTTAATTTTTTTGGAAAACAAACGATGGTTATTGTTCTATATTGTATAAAAGATGTAGAAAAATACCTATCAGTTTTAATGATACCAAAAAAAAAAAAAATTAAGATTGTGTTATAATAAATATTTTTTTTTTTTTTTGTTTTTTATATAAAAACTCATTTTTCTAATAATTTTCAGCCGTCTACATAATTCATTCGATTTTTCAAAACATCTTTATCGACAGTTTTAGATTCGGGAACTATCGAGGGATCTATTAGTTTTACTTTAATGTTTATCTTTTTATTTTTCTGTCTGTCGACAATTTTTCGAAAAGAAATCTCGCTATGATTTATAAAGTATTTTATGGTTTTTGAAAGAAAATTTTCTCTAGTTGTTGAATTGGGGAGATAATTTTTTGATGTTCCAACAGGTTTTCAAAATGATTGGGAAAAACTCAAAAAAAAATTATAAGTAAAACGGTAAATTTTTACGGCACGCCACGACGTTACCGTTCACATTATTTTTAACTTTTGCATTAAAAAATATTTCTCCAATAGAAAAACAAAGAGACCTTTTTTAGTTGAATTTTTAATTTAGAAGTTAACCAAAAAAAGTCATTTAGACAAATTATGTTCTCTACCAGAAATATTGCTCCAATCCAAAAAAAAACGAAAAGATATTTATTATGTAGATTTCGTATTAAATAAGAAAATGTATACGCTCGGGTTTTTTTTTATTTCATATATTAACTATACGAATAGGTTCTGACGCGTTAAAATGTTGATTTTTTTTTGTTTTTGGCTAAAAGATAAAGGAATTCTAGTTGGAAAATAGACGGTCGCATTACACAGATAAAATAGACACTAATAAAAGGTCAACGGGGAGGGAGGGGAGGAGATACATCTCTTCGCCGTCAATACGCCGTTGTTCTCCGTCGCAACGACGTCCTATTCACGACGCGAAGTGCTGAGTAAGTCCGAACGTCGTCGTTTTCTTATTCAATTATATTTATTAATACGGTGCATTTTGTTTACCCGGCTATCGGAAGAAATCGATATTTAGACCTCGTAAAAAAATTATTATCGCCGTCCGATTATGACGTCGAAACGCAAACGCGCGTGTCACGATAACAATATTATTATACATTGTTTAATAGTAATGACGTATTGTTTTGACGGAGAAGACGCGCCGCGTCGCCGCCGGTCTGTCTGTCGTCGTCGACGAACCAACTCACTCTTCGTGTTGATGTGTACAGGGCGTTTCGTTTTTTATTTTTCATATGAAAATGTGTTTATTTATTTATTTGTGTAATAATAATACATTATAATAATAATAATACGGTTCATCACATTTTCTTTTGGGTCCTTTAAAGTTTTAATTCTTGCGTCGTTTTCGATATGCCCGGATACGATTCTTCCGGGTGTCTCAGAGCATGACGTCCAACCGCTTTCCGCAACGACGTCTTGCTCTAATCGCATCTATACGAACGTAAGTTTTTATCTGGGATGTCTTGGTTTGTTTTCCTCTCACACCAACCTGTATTATTATCATTTCCATACGTCTTCAAAGGCTCTTACAGATAATCCCGTCCATTCGGTATTATCAATTATCACGGATAGGCGTAACATACATGCGTTTTTACTCTCCAAACATTATATTTTGATGAGTATCTTATTTGTATTGACCTACATGTTTTTTCGAAATGTAAAGTTTATTTATTTTAAAATTTTTTTACCGAATGCCGCTTTCATCGTTCTATTTCTCGGACGCTTCTACAACCGTCAGATGAAATTTTGCTCTTTAAGTAAACCGAATCGGTTCACTTGGTCTAAGCTAACGTTACTTACGTATAAATCAGAATTCGGTATTTATTTCCGTGGGCTTCACTATTTATCAAATGTCAATGTCGTGTTTACATAATATTATTTGAAATGGACCGGTCCACCGGAGAGCGTATTGCCGACCGTCATTTCCGTCGATCCGTTATTTTCGTCGCGTAAAAACGTCGCGTAACACGGTCGCGATCGTTGGCCAAAAAATATAAGCCAGCAGCGGCAAACGTCACTGCGCTGTTCGTATAAGAGATTTTTTTTTTCGAAAATTAGGCGATACGATATCGTGGTTGTACACTCCGTGTGTGTTTACGTGTTTTTTTTTTTTTATGTTTTTTTTTTTTTACAAAAACAAATACTATATTATTTTTGCTGGACACGATCGTGGCCACCGACGCCGAGTGTATTAACCCCGTTAATATTACAGTATTGCAGTATACATATCTGACGGCGAGCGCGAGTTATTGTTTTTTTTTCTTTTTTATCATAATATATACACGCACGCGACACTATTACAGTAGGTATATAAAATATACGGTGCAATGGTGTCGACGACGAGGTCGTCTGTCCGATAAAGTGATAACTGATAACCTTTTCGTGTCGCGTCCCTTCCTACCCAACCGCGTACGAACACCGGTTCGAAACGTATACTTACGCCACGCTACCGGCGAAATCTCCATTTTTTTTAAGGTCGGTTTTTTTTTTTTTTTTTTTTTTCATTATTATTATTCAAATTTAAACCGTCCGCGTTATACATAACATTATAAAACTGTACGGCCGGTACGTTATGTATACAACGGTCTGTAATGGTCTTAATATTCCGCAGTTATGTATTATACAACGGTCGTGGTTTCCGCGAATAAAAACGAATGGATTTTCGAACGGTTTCGAAACTATCGGCGAATGACGTTTCCACCAGAAATCCCGGTCCGATTGAAAAAAACGGCAAGAGAATAAATGTATTGAAAAAAACTTTTTCAATACATTTAGGAACCAGCAATAATTAGTGTGTTGAACGGTCAATTTTTTTTTTTTTTTTTTTTTGATTTTCCGTATAGTTTTCATCACCGTACTCGGGAAAAACCGCATTAAAAATTGCGCTGTTTCCAATGTTTTCCGTTTTGTTATTCTACCGGAAATCTCGCTCCGATAATTTCAAGTGTATCGTGTTTCAGATTCCGAGCGTAGCGAGGGAGCTATTGGTTTTATTAAGATGTTTATTATTTCTTTATATTTTTCCAGTCTATGGACGCGTTTTTTTCCTGTAAACTTGCTCCGATTTTTACGTGTAGCAACTATTCTGAACGCTCGAGTTGTCTAGATAATATGTTAAACAGAAAATTTTTTTTATTTTCGACGCAATTTTTTTTTTTTTAAAGCGTTTAATTGGGGAAAAACGTACAATTTCACGATTTCATTATTTTATAAAAACACGGACGACGTTTTCTATCAGAAAAAATGATTTTATTAAAAAATCACAAGATACTTTTTTTGTGGCCTTTTCGATTTACTTTCTTACGGTATCATCGCCAAAACTTTTGAGCTTTTAAGGCATTTTAATTTTTGGGAGTTTTTTGCTGCGATTCAGTTATAAATACATGTAAGACTTGTTACTTGGTCATTATATTTATATTGGACTTATCTGAACGTGGTAAAATTTCCGAAATCATCGGATGCCTTTATTTTTTTTTTTTTATAAGCGTTTTAAAATCAAATTTAAACGAAAATCACAAAACAAAATTACGGCACTTCAAATTATGTGTAACCTAACTGCGCCCGGAATCGTCTTTCGTCAAGCAATGGCCTATCGTCGCTTACAGATATAAATCAAATAGCTTTATGTATCCTACCTTCCCAACTTCTCACCTACAACAGTGACCGCTCCCATCCCCAGTATCAGCTCTTTTTTTTTGCTTTTTTTCCCTCGGCCATAATACCATTTAGCCTACCTTTCCGACTTTCCGCCCACGACGCAGTAGCCCGGTTGTCGAGCAGGGTCATCGGCCGTTTTCTCTAAACTGTTTCGAATGATTATTTTCCTCGTTTCCGCGTCTACGGTAACACCGAATATACGGTACCTACAGAATCGCTTTCCGGACGTTATACCTGTACGGTGTCGTTTATCCGCATTTCCGTGTTGCCAGTATTGTTTTGTGAGTTTTTTCGTTTTCTCGGACCCTAAATTTATCAGACGCGCAGTTAGGTGGCACGCGCATAACATTACGCGGCGTAGCTGAGCGCGGATACGCACTGCAACCGTACACCGAAATATTCTAACGACCGCGCGTGTAACTATATTACGATAATTGTTTATGCGTTGTATTTTTTATACATTTTTTTTTTTTTTTTTTTTTTTTTTTTTTTGTCCGCGCGGATTATAATAAAAGGAACGCGTTACCCGCGATTGATCGTAATAATATAACAATACGTATATATATTATTATAGTATTAAAATCTCACTATGCCGCACACTCGTATACACATTATAATATTATACACACTCGTATAACATGTAATGTACCTACGTCAAATCGTTCGCGTGTTACCCGATTCCGACGACGATAAAACAATAATAATGGTATACGCATTCGAGTCAAATGGAATATAATTTGAATACGAAACAATCAACCGCCGCCGCCGTTTTTTTTTTTTTTTTTTTTTTTTTTTTTTAAATTCCCCCCTTCAAAC